>JACEFZ010027506.1:0-310000 GCA_014155875.1 Cepaea nemoralis | reverse complement strand
CATGTCTCGTGTATTGCCGTTTAAGAATACACTAGACAACAGGAAGTTTGAAAGCTGAATGCCCACTGGATTAGAACCCGCCACATCAAAGTAATGTCGCCTCCTCCTAAGGAAGACGTTTGCTGTAACACTTGACCAACTATATATCCCATCGAAGAATGCATTCACAAACAAACAAACAAACAAACAAACAAACAAACACCCATGTTTAGAAATAAACAAATAATACTTGACTTTTATATATTGCCTTAACGCGTTTCAATAATTCAGTTATCGCCTCCAGGGAATCAATACAGGAACTAGAAATTACTGCCTGCCTCGGGTGCTCCTCGCCAATCAATGATCGATCTAATCCCATAATCCCATTGCCTCAGCTGATTTTATTTGTAGCCCTCAAAGTGAATAGAGTATGCTTTAAAAGAACTGCGCGAAGCAAATAGAAGACGAAACATCGAACAAACACACAAATGCAAATACTGGGTTTTGCAATGTTAGTCATGAATTGATTTTACTAAATGACAGAGGCTTGGCCAACAAAGGGTTCTTCGAGCGAAGAAAATTAATTTTAGATAGAAAAGTCATTAAAAAAGCACGGTGCTTTAGAGTAGTCGATTATAATTCCCTTTAAAATAAAAACAATAAAAAATAAATAAAATAAGGAGGCGGTTATATTTGTGTTTTTGTGGCATTGAAAATGGCAGTGGTTATTAGTGTGGCCAATGAGCAGAGACGGATAACGAAAGACATATCGGGTATGCCGGAAATTTCAATTTTCAAATTGTCAGGTGTTGCGTGCACGTTGGTTTCTGTGTCGCGTGCAAACTTGATTGTGTATACAGGAGAGGTTCTGAAACTTGAACCTGCTGTGAAACATTGGGCATTTAGTTCAACAGAGATGAACTCTTTTGACCGCGTTTTAACTGAGCTGCACTGAATGACAAAGTGATGTTATTATTGTTACAAGTATCAAATAGATGTACACATAAAAATTGTCCTATGAGGACATATCTGTAGCTTGTTTTTGTTTCGTTTTATTTTGACATCAGTTGTTGTTGTTGTTTGTCCATCAAGAATGATGATGACCATTCATTTCATCCAGTGGGGTTGAAGGTATGGAGCCGTGGGTTCTAAGATGGCTGATAAGGCCTATTTTGGCTCGAAATGTTCTTTGACAATGTGGGCAAAGAATGCTTGACGTCTCTGGAGGAGGATTTCCTGCAGTGGTTTTTCTGTCCTGCCTTTTCTTCACAGCTCTTGCAGTCCTGGTTGCCTCACATATGACTGCACCTTTGCGCAATGATGCACGCCACGAATTTCGGTCTCTGGCTGCAGCCTCCCAGGTGTCATGATGAATTCCAAAAGCATTCAGTGAAATTTTCAGTGTCTTTAAAACGTTTCCTCTGGCCACCTTGGGAGCGTTTACCACAACGCAGTTCGCTGTAAAAAATTCGTTTAGGGAGCCTGTGATCTGGCATGCGAGTCAAGTGACCAGCCCAGCGAATCTGATTCTTCATCAGTAGAGTGTGGATACTGGGCATGGATGCTCTTTCTAGGACTTCAGTGTCTGGAATCTTGTCTTGCCATTTAATCTTCAGTAGCTTCCTTAGGCAGACTGTGTGGAAGTGGTTTAATTTCCTAGCGTGTCGCTGATAAACAGTCCAGGTTTCACAAGCATATAGCAGTGTGGATAATACAACTGCTTTGTAGACTTTTAGCTTTGTTTGCAGGCTTATTCCAGTTCTGTCCCATACATTCTTGTACAGTCTGCCAAAGGCTGCACTGGCCTTGGAGATTCTTGCATTCACTTCGTCATCGATTGTGGCAGCTTGTGACACGGTGCTGCCAAGATAGGTGAATTTGTCCACAACACTTAGTCTATGATCATTCACTTTGATATTCGGCACAGTGTGATTATTCCCTGGAGCTGGCTGGTACATAACTACAGTCTTCTCCAAGTTGATATTGAGCCCAAAGTTGGCACAGGCATGTGAGAAAGCTGAAACATTATGTTGCATGTCCGTCTCTGAGTTGGCGTATAGAGCGCAATCATTAGCAAACAGGAGCTCTCTGACGGTGCCGCTGTTAATTTTGGTTTTAGCTTTCAGCCTTCTGAGATTGAATAACTTTCCATCCATACTGTAGTTGATGTCTATTCCAATGTCGTCGTTCTCGAAGGCGAATGAAACATGATATATCAGTTTAGAGACAATACAAATACTGCTCTAATTCATTTATATCCGTGTTCGCGAAGATCGAGTAATCAGTGTAAGCCTCTGGAAGCATTTTGACTCCGAATTTCGAACCCTTGGTAATTATTAACAATGATCTCAGTATGTAAGAGTAACCATAACAGTTAATGTGTGAATACATGCAACACAAATTAATTTTACAAGTATCTACAAAAGGAAGTGTATGTGCGCAATTACGGGGGTCTTCAAATGAAAACTTGTAAAATATGATAGAAATTACGACAACCTTGCCATTTTCTTGTAACCTGTCAATATTATTGTTAAGGGTGTCAACAGTTTTAAGCCCGTGGCATCACGGTGCAGTAGAACACAGTTACGTTATACGGACAATTTAAAGATTACAGCCACACTTTTGACATGCACTAAAGTAAAGAGGAGTAGCGTTCTGTTAGAGTTTTGTTTTTAAAAGTGAAGGGGTGTTCACATGCATCCACTGCGGACGAACATATACAGCGCGAATTGGCCTTATCAGTCACATTCGCTACCGCCATGGGTTGTAGTTATTACGCCTTTTTGAAGCACAAACTATCGTCTGTCAAGCCGGCAAGGTGCCAATGATCTGCGCTGGGGGACTTGCATTGAACACAGAGGTGACAACATCGAAAAATCATACATTTGTTCTTTCCTTTTTCCCCTTCCTGAATATATTCATCAAAACAAAACCAAAATACATTTAAGGTTTTAATTTGAAGCCTCCGTGTACTAATAAAAAAGTTAGTTGTATATCCTTTACATGACGATGCAGTCAATACAAGCATATTTTGCTGTTGTGATCTCGTGGCAAGTTTACGTTCAGTAGTTTGCTAATGCTTTCTGAACGACCGGCACCCATACAATTTTCCAAAAACCACTCAAGGCGGCCTGCCGTCAAATCGCCCGCAGCTGTGTTTCGAACGAGGGTATGCGGGATTACGAACTCCGTCCATAACCACTTAGCCATGGAGCGGGCATTGTACTAATAGTCAATGACAAACACAGGATTATGTTTGACGTCTTAGATCTTAGACTAGACCAACACTTGTATAGAGCAACCGGCGGTCCGGCGGTTTCGTGGTCAATATCACACCGATAGCTTTCACTTCCCAAGATATTTTATGGCACCTAATTTAAGCTGGATCGACCCGGGAGCTCAAGTCAGGTTTAACATTATCCCTCGATGCGGTTTCGAACCCATGACGACCGCATCGACAGGAGAACCGACAGACAAATCGCAGAACGTGTGATTCTGTTTCACATGCACACAGAGACCATAGCAGGTATACGGAGATCTTTTCTCTTCTTACGAGGGAAGTTGATCAAACGGAATTGTGCTCCTCTGTTGTTCGGGTCTGAGAGCAGCGGCAGCTGAAAGACTTGGTGTTCATGCCTTCGAATCCCATAGAGACTTTTTTCTGTTTCTTTCTTTCTTTCTTCCTTTCTGTTTTTTAAACTTTAGCTTCCAGATGAAACCTGCCTAAAATAGGAACTAGGAGATGTTCTGGGAAAGTAAAATCGCTGGTGTGACATGGAGCACATCAGCCATCGAGATGCGACTGGACTATTACAAATATGGGGCTGGCGCAACATACCAACTACGCCCAGGCCTGAAAAGGTGTTCTGTGCTTTACTTACTATTTCAGACGTGAGTGTGCCCACTTTCTATATGCATCTATATAATGGTTTACGTGTTCTAGACTCACTATACTGTAGCTAACAGTCTCTATCTAAATGTTGGTAAGGATGTTTCCCCTAACAATTTGTTTGGGACTTTTTTCTGTCCGTTTGCGCTAAACTTGAGGGTATTCCACATACGTGCTAGTACTCGTAGTAGTTGCCATTAATGAGTGCACAGAATTGACTTTGCGTGAGTGCTAGCTTTCCCTATTAGTATCAGTATCCCTCGCCATCAGACAAACCTTCTCCGACTTCTGAGGTACTTGTAATTTATGTTCACAAGTCAATGACGAGAAGTCGCATTTAGGTCCAAATAATCATCCGTGTGAAGCGAACCTACTATGCCGCGGTCAGAGGAGAATGAGTGGTCTCGAGGTATGGTGTCCGCCTCGTGTGCTGGGGGTCCCAGGTTCAGGCCCCGGTGGCGACCTGGAATTTTTTTTTTTTTAAATCCACGCGGACTTCCAGTAATAAAATTTTCTCTGGTCTCTGGGTAGTGAGATCGGACGCCCGTGTGTATTGCTGTGCACGTAAAAAATCCCTTGGCAGTTGGAAATCGAAAATAGTAGCCTAACGGCGCTGCCCGGGCAAAATTTCGAGTTAAAAATCTACCCAAAGTATTTCAGGATCCTCGCCGATGCTACGGAGTTCGTGCATTCTCCAGACAGGTTTGAGATAGGAGGAAAACGGAGCACTTATGGGTTAAACCCGTGTGCCGTGATAGGAGGAAAACGGAGCACTTATGGGTTAAACCCGTGTGCCGTGATGTCGATCCAACGACTAAACTAAACTAAAGATTTAGAATCCTTTCGGTATGATGATGAGAGCGAAGTTCAGCAATAGATCCGCTATACCAGTGGTTTTCAACCTTTTTTTTTTGGCCCATGCACCCCTTCACCATATGTTCAGAATATCAATCTCCCATTTCGTATTTCCTCCCTATAAATCCCCCCCCCCCTGCCCCTGCATAGTATATGTAAAAATGGGTGCTAAATTTAATAACACATACTAGAAGAAGTCTAGACGTCTACATAAAACGTGATTTGCTGGTCTACTTACGTAATGAAACGAATTTCGGAAGGGCGAGAAGTACAGAACCGTAAAGTATTGAGGGAAAAACAGTATCAATAACCGGTTCTTGTATTAACGCGATCTTGAAATAATCGTAATCCCTGGGGGGATTGGGGGGGGGGGGGGGAGAGGGAGATAGAGAGAGAGAGAGAGAGACAGACAGAGAGAGAGAGAGAGAGAGAGAGAGAGAGAGAGAGAGAGAGAGAGAGAGAGAGAGAATTGCCCACTGGTTGAGAACCACTGCGCGACACGATGGTATGCGAAATACATAATCGCTGTAGGGATACGCATGCTCAATAAATCCAGAGCAACAACGCGTATGCCTTAAAATGCCCAGTTAAAATGTCTTCTTCTTCCTCTACCTCAATAGTTTGTCTTTCATAGCTGAAGTTGATTGGAAATAAATCTTCTTGAAGATTGAGATCCAACTCTAATGTCCGATCCATTGACGTTCAGGCTGTCTGGGCTATGAAAAAGGGTTGTCCGCTGTATTAACTTGCATATACCCGCTATAGATTACATTTGGTGATTGATCTTCGTCTAACTCAGAGGTTCCCAAACCACGGCCCGCGGGCCACTTGTGGCCCGTCAGCTCCTGGAAAGTGGCACGCGAGGCCTTGTTATTTAATATAGTATATTTTAATAATTTCAAAAGTGCACTCGGAGAGCCCGTCAGCGTGCGATAATTTACTCTGCTCGTGGTTGTTATGCGCAGATATTATCGAACGCGCCTGTTCAGTTCGCAACAAAAAGTTATAAAGTCCCCATATCCCAGCCTTGTCGACCAGTTAGAGTGCGCAAAGCGCCATGGTGTCGTCTGTTACAACTGTTTAGGAGAGTCGGTAGTATTGTGAAAACAACATAGGATGAACCAAATTGGACAGTGTATGGTGCTATGGTGCTACGGCTTTGACCGGTAAAATGTCTGGATGTCTAGCATTATTGGAACAGTTTCTTGGCCACACTATATTAAAATAGCATTGTATCCTTCACCAAGAAGTTTTGTGTGGAAAGACATTAAATCTGAATATGTCATGGATGTTGTTCTGAGATGTGTGAACAAAATTCGAAGTAAGGCGCTGAACAGGCGTGAGTTCAGACAGTTTCTATCAGACCTGAACGAGGAATACTGTGACCTACTGTTACCCTGTGATGCCAGATGACTATCTAAAGGGAATGTTCTGTCACGTTTCTGGGCACTGAAAAATAGTGTGTATCTGTTTCTGTCTGAAATAAATGAATTGCCTACAGACCGGGAATGTCTGATGAACGATGACTGGCTTAATGACCTGACATTTTTAGTGGACATCACGTCTCATGTAAACTCTTTAAATGCGGGGATCCAGGGAAAAAAACAAATATTCGCAAATTTGTGCGATGGCATTTCTTCATTTAAAATAAGACAACAACTTGAAGGGACTTTAGAGGCGTTTCCAACTCTGAAGACGCTTGTGGTGGAAAAGAAATGTGACTTGTTACAGTACAAAGTAAAAGTTGAAAGTCTTCTGGATATCTTTCAGTCGAGATTTCAAGAGTTCACAATTCAGGAGTATAATGTTGCCCTCTTCATAAATAAGTTCGTATTCCCTGATGCCAAACTGTCAATTATAGCAAAACCTTCAGCACGAAGTAATTGATTTCAAATGCAATTCTGCAATGAGATGTAAATTTCTGGAGCTGCCTGCTTCACCTTCAGCTGATCATATGATTTCATTCTGGCGACTATCGCCTGTCGAACAATTTGAACACTTACGTTCATTCACCCAGAGATAGATCTTTCGTTTTGATTCG
The DNA here is from genome assembly GCA_014155875.1 of Cepaea nemoralis. Taxonomy (NCBI): domain Eukaryota; kingdom Metazoa; phylum Mollusca; class Gastropoda; order Stylommatophora; family Helicidae; genus Cepaea; species Cepaea nemoralis. The sequence continues at coordinate 303,236 of JACEFZ010027506.1, read as the reverse complement.
ACTTACAGATGCGAGCAGTCATTTTCCGCAATGACCGTAAAAAAAAAAAACAAGCAACGTTCCAGACTCACCGAAGTAGCCCAGCTGCGCTTATGCTTGCTTGCTTGTGTTCAGCTGCGCTTATGACTTTGGGCACGACAGATTTGTGCCCAGACATTAATAAACATTAATAGCGATGTTCGAAACTGGTTTAAAATTTATTGTTAAATGAACTTTTGATTTTAAACCAAAAAATGACCGCAGTATAGTATTGACACTGACTGCCTTTAAAGTTTTAAAATTTTGTTGACGAAAGTTAAGAAAGGGTAAGAATTATATTGCACGACTTTTAATAATTTTATAACGTTGTGGCCCGCTTAACTACCGAAAATAATAGATATAGCCATCTGCTTGAAAAGCTTGGGAACTACTGGTCTAGCTCTATAATCACAGCTTCATCAGATGTAGGTACAGTTCACTAGAGCTATAGTCAGAGCTTCATCGATTGCACGGACAATTAACAAATTCTATAATCAAAAGTTTCATCAGATTTAGGCACAGTTGGCTAGCTCTGTAGTTAGAACTTCGTCTGTTGTAGGTACAATTAGCTAGCTGTGTAGTTAGAACTTAATCTGTTGTAGGTACAATTAGCTAGCTCTGTAGTTAGAACTTAATCTGTTGTAGGTACAATTAGCTAGCTCTGTAGTTAGAACTTAATCTGTTGTAGGTACAATTAGCTAGCTCTGTAGTTAGAACTTAATCTGTTGTAGGTACAATTAGCTAGCTCTGTAGTTAGAACTTAATCTGTTGTAGGTACAATTAGCTAGCTCTGTAGTTAGAACTTCATCTGTAATAGGCAAATTTAGCTAGCTCTGTAGCTAGAACTGCATCTGTTGTAGGTACAATTAGCTTGCTCAATAGATAGAGCTTCGGCTATTGTAGGTACAATTTCCTAGCACTGTAGTTAGAACTTCATCTGTTGTAGGTACAATTAGCTAGCTCTAAGTTAGAACTTCATCTGTTATAGATACAATAAGCTAGCTCTGTAGTTAGAGCTTCATCTGTACTGTATGTGTGTGTAAAGTGTGGGGAGTTTGTTCATATTAGTTTAGTGATTATGTGAGGCAGCATATATGTGTCTTGATATGTGAGTGTGTGTGTGTGTGTGTGTGTGTGTGTGTGTGTGTGGATGGGTGGGTGTGTGTATTGTGTCAATTTGAATGTGTTTATACGGGTGTATGTGTGAGTATGCGTATTTGTTATTGTATGTGTGTGTACGTGCGTGTATGTGTTTGCATGTGTGTACGTGTGTATTTATGTGTGTATGTGTGTATACGAGTGTGTATGTATGTATGTGCCCATGTGTGTATGTGTGTGCGTGTGTGTATGTATGTGTATGTGTGTATGTTTGTATATGTGTGTGTGTGTGTTTGTGTGTATGTGTGTTCATGTGTGTACATGTGTGTAAATGGGTGTGTATGTGTGTGTATGCGCGTGTGTGTGTAAGTGTGTGTGTAAGTGTGTGTGTTCGTGTATTTATGTGTATATGTTTATGTGGGTATGTGTGCATGCATGCAGTGTATGCGAGGGAGTGTGTATTTGTATATTATTGAGTGTGTGCATAACTGTGAGAGTTACTGCAAATGATGTAAGTATGTGTGCAGGTATGAATATGCGTGTGTACGTGTGTCTGCCTGTCTCGTACCATGATAATATGCATTGTTTATGTTTAAAAAATCCATTTGACAATGTTTTTTTACTATGTGAATGTAACATGCACAATTGATGAATGAAAGATGAGTGATTGAAGGGCCAAATGTAAGACGGCCCAATTTGTTACGCTTTAAAAATAAAGTTCGTTCGTTCGTTCGTAGGTACACTTAGCTAGCATTGTAGTTAGAACTTCATTGGTTGTGGGTACAATTAACAAGTTCTATATTAGAGCTCCGTCTGTTGAAGGTACAATTAGCTATCTCTACACTTAGAGCTTCGTCTTTTGAAGGTACAGTGAGCTAGCTCTATAGTTAGAACTTCCTGTTGTAGGTACAATTAGCTAGCTCTATAGTAAGAACTTTACCTGTTGTAGGTACAATTTGCTAGCTCTGTAGTTAGAACTTCATCTGTTGTAGGTACAATTTGCTAGCTCTGTAATTAGAACTTCGTCTGTTGTAGGTACATTTATCTAGCTCTATAGTTAGAACTTTACCTGTCGTAGGTACAATTAGCTAGCTCTATAGTAAGAACTTCATCGGTTGTAGATACAATTAGCTAGCTCTGTAGTTAGAACTTCATCTGTTGTAGGTACAATTAGCTAGCTCTGTAATTAGAACTTCGTCTGTTGTAGGTACAATTATCTAGCTCTGTAGTTAGAACTTCATCGGGTGTAGGTACAATTAGCTAGCTCTGTAGTCACAACTTCATCCGTCGTAAACACAATTCACTGTATCTGTAGTCAGAGGGAGTGGAGCTATGTTTGACTCAGCGCTGACGGAGCGTGATTGATGTTCAAAAACGTAGCCTACGAAGTACAATGATATATGAACGCCGGAGAGTTGAAATGACTCAGAAGGGTATAGATTCTGGATCGAGACGCCGAGAAAGGAACATGATGCATCGAGAGCCCAAAAGGACATGGCTAAGACATGACTGCCTGCCATTGAAAATGTGTATAGGTTTTATTTCAGAGGCACGTGATAATAGAAGAACAAATTTGCTATTTTATGATTATAGAAAGTGTTTCCGCTCAACTTAAAATGTTGATGATGAACTTCTACGTAAGAATAAGAATATACTTTATGTTACAAGACATTGCTGTTCTCTTATGATGGCGTTAATACGAGTGTCGTTCTTCAATGTGTAGATAATAAGTTAGTAACAGCGTTGGTCAACTTGAGCCGTGCGGAATACTTCAAACCAGGATGCAAGCCAGAAGCTAATGTAAACAGCGTACTTACTAAAAGTACACATCTATAAGTTTGTGATCCCTACAAGAGCTGAATGCACCCAGTCGGAAGTCTGATATCAGCGATGTCAGGAACATTAATGATGATGAACGCATTGTCAACCGATATTCGAAGATATCTATTAGGTTCCTCACGTAGGAAAGAGACGAGCTACAGACATCTTAACAAAAATTCACCACCTGTACAGTTTATTAACAATAGTCCACCAATCAAGCAGTCAACTCGATATACTAATGAAACATAATCAACAGCGCCCAATCGAGCCCTGACTACGGTCTTCATGGGTAGTAGACACAAGTAATTAATTCCGTGAATTCCACTAGACGTCAGAATCTATTTTATGTATTTTCACGTTATAAATTAAATGTTGGACTTAGTGCTTATGTTATTTCAAAAGGCATTCCTTCCAATTCTGTTTCTTTAAGCCCGCAACTTTCCTATGGCATTTAAATTCGTGTGTGATGAGTTCCTTCTAAGTCAATCCAGTGTGCATCAATACAAAAACAATCAACAAGGAAAAATCACAATTATATCAAGAGATGTACCATGAAACATCCCACAGCTCAATCATCAAATACAGTTTCATGTCTTATTCAGAACAGTTTCCGCCTCTAACATTCTCTCGAAATGGCTCTATATCATAAGCCAGATGTCTTGCCTCTGTTGCTGTCATATTTAAATTATACATGAATCTATGTTGCGAATCCTGCTAATATTTTCTAATATAACGTAATTACACAAAATCATGACGCGATGCGTACAGAATAATATGTGTTTTGTCAAAATAACCAAGCAATATTCATTAGTTACGCTATACACCCTTAATTACAGCGAGCTGTAATAATTATTTAAACGCCACTGGTTCTATTCAACTTTCCTCAATTTGATTTTGTATTATAAATCTTTACGCATTCGCTTTCAATGCAACATATTATAGCTAGAATTTGTAATTCTTCATGTCCTTTTTTAACCTCTTCTTGTTACATATATTTTGGCGATATCAATTATAAGGACGTCATATCACCGTGGCATGCCATGCAGAAATAAACAGGAAACAAACTATTGATGTGTGATATAGTGTTCGCACGAGTAATTACAATTTTATAACAAAAATTGGTATCTCTAATCAGGCATGAAACTTCAGAAGACTGATTCCTCTAACTCTAAACTTCAAACAATTGTTATAGCGAAGCATCGCCTTAAGCTTCAAACAACTGTTTATTAAAATGTGAATTCCTGCCAGGGAGGACATCGAAATATAACCAGAAGACATATATACGGTTAATCCCCCTGCTGGCTTCTGAGCTTGGAGAGGGAAAGGACATATGAATTATCTTCCACACTGTCCCCTTGTAAATCGTAGCTTGGTACCCGGTGAAGAGAAAAGTCTTCACGCCAACTGTTTGATACAAATCCACTTCGTGCCTCAGCCGATTTGAACACCAAAGCAGGAGACTTAAGGACTCAAATTCATAGTCGTCCAGATGATTCAAAACCAACCAACCAACCAACTATCATCATGTGACAGATCGTTTGCAGAACGTCCCTCTCATCAGGATGTGATGTAAAGGTTCTCTACCGCTGGCCATGTCTCCATGCCATACCTCAAACACCCTCATGCCTAAGGCGTCTGCAATGTCCTGTTTCCATCTTCGTACTCGATCGACCCCTGTCTCATCTTCCAGGAACCATGCCTTCCATTATTCTTATGTCCAAGCCACTGTGGCGTGTGAATGGCCAACCTTTTGTAGTTTCGCAGACATAACATTTATGAGCTATTTTTCTTCGACGTTTAAGTTTTGTAATATCCTAATGTTTCTTCTACTCGGTCCACGATGTTCTAAGTATTTTTCTGTAACATGTTAGCTCAAAAACTTTAATTTTCTTCTGTAGTGATTGCAAAGGGGGAGCCATTGGCCGAGTGACTAGGAATGCCGTGTTTCTGTAGTGATTGCAAAGGAGGAGCCGCTAGCCGAGTGACCAAGAATGCCGCAAACTCCTTCGGGTTATATGGGTTCGAATCCTCGTAATGTGTGAATCTTTCTTTTTTTCTGTTGAGGGGGGAAAACTGAAAATCCTATCTCGCACAGCTCGCGGCGCCTGTCCTAGCGAAGTGGCTCCAATTTCTCAAGCTCAATACATCCTATCCTCCACCCCTTTTTTTCGCCCTACAAAGAACTAACTATAGGCAGTAGTTGACAGTTTTGTTTTCTTGTTTGTTTGTTTGTTTTTTCAGACAGACAGACAATGATTACGAAATGTTCCATGACTCACATCCATAGTTTGCCGCTCAACCGATGCATGTTCTCAACAGTTGTACTTTAACTTGCTAGCTTGTGCTATGCCACAACTTGGTAATACCGTGTAGCCGCTCTATTGCTTGTGTTGTACCACAACTTGGTAATACCGTGTAGCCGCTCTATTGCTTGTGTTGTACCACAACTTGGTAATACCGTGTAGCCGCTCTATTGCTTGTGTTGTACCACAACTTGGTAATACCGTGTAGCCGCTCTATTGCTTGTGCTATACCACAACTTGGTAATACCGTGTAACCGCTGTATTGCTTGTGCTGTGCCACAACATGGTAATACCGTTTAACCGCTGTATTGCTTGTGCTATACCACAACTTGGTAATACCGTGAAACTGTTGTATTGCTTGTGCTATGTCACAACTTGGTAATACCGTGTAGCCGTTGTATTGCTTGTGTACCACAACTTGGTAATAATGTGTAACTGCTGTATTGCATGTGCTATGTCACAACTTGGTAATACCGTGTAACTGCTGTATTGCTTGTGCTATGTCACAACTTGGTAATACCGTGTAACTGCTGTATTGCTTGTGCTATGTCACAACTTGGTAATACCGTGTAACCGCTGTATTGCTTTTGCTATACTACAACTTGGTAATACCGTGTAACAGCTGTATTGCTTGTGCTATGTCACAACTTGGTAATACCGTGTAAGTGCTGTATTACTTGTGCTATGTCGCAACTTAGTAATACCGTGTAAACGCTGTATTGCTTGTGCTATGCCACAACTTGGTAATACCGTGTAACCGCTGTATTGCTTGTGCTATGCCACAACTTGGTAATACCGTGTAACAGCTGTATTGCTTGTGCTATACCACAACTTGGAAATACCGTGTAACCGCTGTATTGCTTGTGCTATACCACAACTTGTTAATACCGTGTAACCGCTGTATTGCTTGTGCTATGCCACAACATGGTAATACCGTGTAACCGCTGTATTGCTTGTGCTATACCACAACTTGGTAATACCATGTAACTGCTGTATTGCTTGTGTACCACAATTTGGTAATACCATGTAACCGCTGTATTGCTTGTGTACCACAACTTGATAATACCGTGTAACCGATGTATTGCTTGTGCTATGCCACATCTTGGTAATACCGTTTAACTGCTGTATTGCTTGTGCTATACCCCAACTTGGTAATACCGTGTAGCCGCTGTATTGCTTGTGCTATACCACACCTAGGTAATACCGTGTAGCCGCTGTATTGCTTGTGCTATGTCACAACTTGGTAATACCGTGTAACTGCTGTATTGCTTGTGCTATGTCACAACTTGGTAATACCGTGTAGCCGCTGTATTGCTTGTGCTATACCACAACTTGGTAATACCGTGTAGCCGCTGTATTGCTTGTGCTATGTCACAACTTGGTAATACCATGTAGCCGCTGTATTGCTTGTGCTATGTCACAACTTGGTAATACTATGTAACCGCTGTATTGCTTGTGCTATACCACAACATGGTAATACTGTGTAACCGCTGTATTGCTTGTGCTATACCACAACTCGGTAATACCGTGTAACCGCTGCATTTTTTGTGTACCACAACTTGGTAATACCGTGTAACTGCTGTATTACTTGTGTACAACAACTTGGTAATACCGTTTAACTGCTGTATTGCTTGTGTACCACAACATGGTAATACCGTGTAACCGCTGTATTGCTTGTGCTATACCACAACTTGGTAATTCCGTGTAACCGCTGTATTGCTTGTGCTATACCACAACTCGGTAATACCGTGTAACCGCTGCATTGTGTGTGTACAACAACTTGGTAATACCGTGTAACCGCTGTATTGCTTGTGAAACACAACTTGTTAATACCGTGTAACTGCTGCATTGCTTTTGGTCAGCCTGTGTCTAACGTCTCTTGAACAGTTCCCATCGTTGCTGTCTGTGCAGCTAAGATATGCAAAGTACGTGACATTTTAATTTTTTTCATTCTTGATTGTGATCTTTGATTGGTATGTAATTTTGTCCGTAGACATTATTTATGTTTCACTTTAGCTCAGATAAAGATTTCGATTTTCATTATTTCTCTTGACAGACGGGATCAGCTCTTCTAATCTTTCAGCTCTATTTGAAAGTAGGATTTACAATCCGCATATCTCAGTTCTGGAATTGGATTTCCACCTATTATTAATGGATCAAAATTGTGTTTATTCTAGTCACTTTTAAAGGTTTAGTTACATTTTTGGCTTATATGTAGAATAGGTATGGAGAGAGAATACACCCCTGTCTTACTCCTGCTGCGCCTGAAACCAGTTTAATGTTTCGTCAGCTACTCCGACAGCTGCTTGTTGCTCGTGATTTAATGATTCAGTTAAATGGATCAAATATGTTGGAAACTCCATATCACTCATGACGTTCCACAGCTGATGATGTTAACCACAATCAAAGACGTTGGTGTAGTCTATGAAGCAAGTATATATATCTACATTCTAATCTCTGCATTTCTCAATGTTGGTTCTCATGTTAAGAACGAGGTCCTGATTCCTCTTATCTTTCTGAAACCCGCATGTACTTTTTGTAATTGCTATTCTCATTTACTTTCAGTCGTCTTCACGATGATTAGCAACATAATTTTGCTAGCATGACTTAGCACCAACCAACCATCCACCTAGCAGAATATTACAGCGTTGAATTGCCCACTTCTTGTTGAAACATCAAACCTCATTCATTCACGCTTTCAAACTGAGCTCGTGTAGATTAAATCAAGCGCTGTCAAGCAGTATGGAAAAATACAATCGCATCAACACACATTTCACAATCATGTCATGGCAGTCATGTATAACTTTGCTTCTTGGATGCTAATGAAGTCGCAATCGAAATGCCAATTTCTTCTTCCATACGTGCGTCAATCTTCATGCTAACTGTTTTAATTAACTCACAATCTCCATATATGCTACAACACAAAGCTCATTATGTCTGCAGGTATATTGATTCCTATTTGGGAAACCATCTATGTTCAGAACATCTCATATTTAATGGCTATAAAAGTTGCAGTGCATCCAAGACACAATCAGTGTCCTTAAAAAAAAAAAAACACTAACCACTAAGGAGTTGCATTTACTCAGCTGGCAGCGTTGACAGTCTTCGATCAGGCCCAAGAAACCGTTTGACACGTGTCTTCTGGGTAAATGTGAGCCCGGCACGCGATGAACCCCAACCGATGCGAGTTTCAGATAGCAGTCCTATCTATAACTGTTGGACGAGAATAGGTACAGGAGCACTTCTCACGGCATGGGTAACATTGAGTATATACAGCTTGTTTTAAGACTAATCGGCATTCGCTTTGTGATGTGGCCGATATGACGCTGCTCACTTTTATTTTCCAAGAAATTTTCGGATACTTAGTATATGTTGAGTTAACATGAGATTTCAGGTCAAGTGAGAGACAAATCCACGCCTCTGGTGAGATTAGAACACCTGCACACCTAGCCGACAGGCATGCGTGCAGTCACTGCGCTAACCTATCTTCCACATCAGTTCTTGAGCACATGTTATTAGACACTTTCTTTTGTTAAATGACAATGTAGATATTCAGATACATTCAGTAAGAATTCGACGGCATAAGAGACGGTGCTCGTTCAATGTTGATTTAAGAACCTTTGGGCACGAGTGGTGGTGACTTAGACTTAGAATTTTCATTAAAATCACACACTGAATTACATGGTTGGCTCGGCGTTGTTAAGGTAGGACTTTTATGGAAATTAAACACTGAACTGAATGGTAGGATCTAGACAGTAGAACTTTAATGAACATTAATTATACTTTGGACTAAATGGCACCGACATAGATAAAGTAGAGCTTTCATGAAAATTGCACGGTGAGCTAAGTGACACTGATGTCCTTAAAGTAGAAGTTTAGCATAAGTACATAATGGACTAAATGACACTGACATCGTTAAAGTCGACCAATAATTAGATTTTACTGAGAGCAGAAAACATAGAATCTTCACTTCAGTGTGATATTAAACTACGCAGCACTGATGGAATTAATGGTGTCATGTTCATGGAAATATGACCAGTGAATTAAATGATATTGTTGAGAAATGCCCACGAAATACTAATCACACTAGCGGCAGAACTTCCACAGAAATATACAGAATATTAAGCGAGCTCGTTTATGTAATGGCTAGGACGTTAAGCTACATCTCGTTAGCGCGGTCGGACGGGTGTCCGGTGTCTGCACTCGCTGTTCGCTACACGAGGAAAAGACTGGTCAACTATTCCTACGTGCAGAAGGCTTTAAAGAATTAGGATAGTCCTTGGACAATGCAAACACTGCAGGTTTTTGCTATATGGTGGATTATATTTTTAATTATATTTATATATCAAACGCATACATTTCGTGGAGATTATATATTCACATCGATGATCCCGGCGTCTACTCACCGATTCCCTGTGATGGCTTGCAAATTGTACAGAACTGAAATATAAACATGACTTTCATATTTCTGCTCCAGTGAGACGTCGAGATTTATTTTGTTCCTGACATGTGACTAAAATTTACAGATAACTTTCTCATTATTGTTGTGATGACATGCAGGGATTTATGTTTTGTTCCTGACATGTGACTAAAATTTACAGATAACTTTCTCATTATTGTTGTGATTAGATGTAGGGATCTGGAAAAAAAAAAGATCTGGAGACAGTACATATCCCTGCCTAACACCTCTCTTAATAGGTTGATATTGTCCCACTTCATTATCAATCTACACACTTCATTATCAATCTACTATTAGACTGCTAATAGGGAAAGCTAATCCACACGCAAAATTCAGTTCATCACTACTATAAATAGTTTAGTTTAGTTTACTTCATGGCTCAACATCACGGATCACAGGTGCAACCCATAAGTGCTCCGTTCTCCTCCTAACTCAAACCTGAGTCTGGAGAAACTCAGCACAGTGCACGAACTCCGTAGCACCAGCGAGGATCCTGAAATACTTTGGGTAGATTTTTAACTAGAAATTTTGCCCGGGCAGCGCCGTTAGGCTACTCTTTTTCGATTACCAACTGCCAAGGGATTTTTTACGTGACCAACAATACACACGGGCGTCCGATCTCATTACCCAGAGACCAGGGGAAATTTTATTACTAGACGTCCACGAGAAAAAAAATGCCGGTATCACCGGGGCATGAACCCGGGACCTCCAGCACTCGAGGCAGACACCATGCCTCGAGACCACGCAGCCCACTGCTACACACTATTATAAATAGTGTGTATGGACTACGCTTGTGTCCAAAGCGAGCAAGCGACAAAGAAAAAAAAAATATCCGCCTCGAAACAGATTCAAACCCACGAACACCGTGCCAAAATGGGAGTCTAGCCGCTATGTTATCTCGACTCTCTTATAGAATGCAGAGATGAAATAACGTTATGGGTCACAAATAGTTAAAAAGTTATAAATATATTAGTTATTTGTTATAATTAACCAAGGTCTGCCGCGTCGTTTTAAATATACTGAGAATATTTCCGGTCACTTACCAAAGGATATGAAGTATGTCTGTCACTTCTCCAAGATTTGTGACCAGAAAAATTACTTTGTTCAGCTACCATTCTTCAGAAAGTCTCAATTTGATTACGGTGTGGTATTGGTATGCCAGCTGGGAATACTAAACCTGTAGTATTTGGTTATTGCTTCTGTAACCTATGCTATTTGGGAATACCAGATGTTTAGAATATTTTCTTGTAGTACTTATATTTTATTAAAGACATAGAGAGCAATAGACATCATCATTATCGTGTGCCTTGCCAGCTAATATCTGCGTTCATGTCTCTCTGCAGATTTCGGTCCCTGGTGTTCTGTTTTAACTATGCTGCTGATAATCTTTCTATATTTACCGATGAGTAGGCCGTTCAATGAAGCAATGAGCTCGAGAACAATAACAGGAACATTTACAACCACGAAAAAGAAAGTAAACACAACTGTAATCCAGTGTTAGCAATCACAAATGATATGGATGAATCAGTTCCCGAGTAATTGAATGTGAAACTCCAAGGAATTGTAAGCAGTCAAGGAAATCGAAATGTCAGAAAGCTGATGGGTGACCTGAATGCAAACATAGGATCGGATAACACAGGGGTTGAGAAGATCAAGGGAAAATATGGACATGGGGCAATGAATGAAAACGGAGAATTGTTTGTTAATTTCTACGCAGAGAATCAATACGCCATAGGAGAAAGCGTTTTCCACATACACGAATTCACAAAGTAACCTGGTTTGTGCATTATCACAAAACAGAAAAGCATCAACGAAAATGATCACAAATAAACTACAAACATTCACTAATCGATCCCTGCACAAAGAAGAAGGTATGCAATGATATGATAAGATCACCAATGTGGAGCTCATGGGAAGAACTAGACAAATACCCGTGAAGTAAGAGGTGAAGAAAAGACGCTGGCGTTAGGTAAGGCATACATTGAGAAAACCCCAGAATATTATAACTATACAAGCCGTAGGGTGGAACCCACAGGGCAAAGGAAATAGAGAAAGACATAAACACACACAGAAAAGAGTTGTACAAGGGTAAGTTAATAAGTAAGTCACAAAAGGCTGTAGAAAAATTACTAACTATGATAACAACTTGAAACCAGTTTATTTTTATACATACACTGTCCCTTTATTTCTCAACATAATTTCCACCAACATTGATGCACTTATCCCATCGTTTTATCAGTCCTCCCAAAACGGCTGCATAGAACTTAGAGCTTTGTTTTCGTTTACCTGCCATCCCACAGAACTGCGTGACTTACTTATTGACTCGCCCTCGTAACTTTTTCTACTCAGCGAAGCAGCCCTTTACGGGATATCGCTAGGGGCTAAGTCCACTGAAAACCCACCTTGAACGGGAGACATTTCGCGAGTGACACCGAAGTTGAATGTGAAGTGAAAACGTGGTTTAGAAAACAGAGCACGCAGTTCTAAGCAGCCAGTTTGAGAGGACTGATAAAACGATGGGATAAGTGCATCAATGTTGGTGGCAATTATTTTGAGAAATAAAGGGACAATGTATATATAAAAATAAACTGGTTTCAAATTGTTATCATCTTTAGTTATTTTTCTACAGCCATTTGTGACTTACTTATTACCTTACCCTCGTTGAAACATAAATGAACAATATGGGAAGTTCATGGACAGAGCTGCATGGGATAGCTAAAGATTGGGCCGCTTGGAGTGAGCTGGTATAGGGCCTATGTCCCATTGGGTGATTGAGGGCAAAGGAAGAGGACCATTTAATCACCCTGCTTCGCTGAGACTGTTCACTATATCGTCCGATTTGCCCAGTCGCTCGGCTCGCAACCTGTCAACGTGCTCATTCCCTCTTACACCTACGTGGCCTAGCATAGAATGGTATTATAATCAATGTCAAAAGCAATAAAATATCAGATAAGAGGGACAATTGGAGGGTCATCATTTCTAATTTTCAATTCTCTGCAGATAAGACGCCCACATCGGAAGGAGGTCGAATGGCGAGTTACGGACTATGGGAGGTCGGACCTCTTCCTTTACCGTTTATTCCCCACTGGAGTATGACTTTCAGTACTAAATCTAAGTTCCTCTGGCCTTAGCTGTCCCATATAGTTTCGTCCCTGTCCTACCCATGTTATTCATTTGTGTTTCAAATTCTCTTCTCCGTCTGTTTTATGTCTTCCTTTAATTGTTTTACTCTGCACATTGTAGACATCAGCCTTTCTAGTTATAACTATTCTCAGGTATTTCTCAATGTATGTCATATCCAGCACTAACGCATTTTCTTTATAGAAGTCAGACTGATCGTGGCATCCCGACAACCCACGCATGCGATTATGAAATACAAGAAGAAATGTAATTGTAATATTGTTTAAGATGTTTTGCATTTAAGATATATCGTCTTACAAGAAGGGATGGGAGTGAATTATATCATAGACTTTCAAGGCACTATCAGATGAAATGTTGTAGTTTATAAAAAGAGCACAACAGATTGAATTATCATCTACATCACAAATTTAAGATGCGTTCGTCGGATCTCTGTCTGTATAGTAATAACCCCATGTCGGCCGTCTACAGTATATAGCTATATACTTTAGTTTGTTTGTATGTAAACAATCACCTGTGTACATGGACACCTTCACGGGTGCCTCAGTCACATCACATGGATCGCGTTAGGAGCATCTCAACACAGTGCACGAACTTTGTAGCACGAAAAAGGTTTCAAATGTGTGTATACCAGAATCCCAGATACTATAAATATTCATTTTCTGGCTTTGGTTCATCTCAGTGTGAAATTTTATCCAGGCAGAGACGTGTTCGATCTATTGCATGTCAAATATGATCCGTGAGTGCACAGTTAGTTTCAGCAAGTTGTGTTCGGCAGGTCAATACGCTTGTTGATTATACAGTGGTCAAAACTAACAACGATCTAGAAGAAGGAGATGTGGTCATCGTGTTTGCCTATCAACGTAGTAATCTGGGTTCCATCCATGTTAACATCAGGACTTGTGTGTATCCAGAGTAGTACTGGCGCTAACCCAGTCTCATGCCAGATATATGTCTAGGAACAGTACAAGTCTCACTAAGAGCTGAGGTTGCGTGTGCACTCGTGTATGGTCAGGACGTAAGGCCGATAATGGAAAGGGAGCTGTCGGACACGGTTTCGATGTCAGCTCTCGTCGTGCGCCACGGGAGAGGATGAATGGCTACCTATCCCTTCAAGCACTTCTTATTTTAGTCCATTCCGTGTGGCTCTGGTGATCATGTCTCTCCATGGACTTCTGTCTCGTGTGCTGTCGATCGTTAATAATGCTCATGTCTCTCCATGACATAATATCAAACTGTCTAGCATCGCATCTTCTCTTCTTTTTTTCTTTTTTTTTTTTGCTTTCCTCTGCTTCTGCTCTCCTCCAACTTTCCTGTCGTGCTGATATATTCCAGCTTTCTCCTTCTCATGATAATTCTTTTTGTTCGCATATCCTTTACAGGACATTGCTGTCAACATCAGAATCTTTCAGCTGATTGTTGATTTCTTGGCAAGATTACGCTCAGTAGTTTGCCATTGCTTTCTGAGCGACCGGCTCACATACCCTGTAAGTTACCGACGGGGCGAGAACCGCTACCGATTCTCGCGCATGTCACGTTACTCACGAGAGTATACGGGATTACGCAGAAAGATGTTAACGCCTTGGCGAAGGAGACCGGCTCTCATGATATGCTCAAAGAATATTGACTTCCTTCTTCTGGTGCGAGAAATCTGTATTCCTGAATTACATTCATTTGAGATATTTTCGTTGCTTTTTCTTTCCTCGTGCGATGTTCTCATCATTCTTCTATAAAACCACATCTCCGTTAAAAGTTAGTTGCATAACTTTTACAGGGGGTCGCAATCCACCCCCGAATTTTCCGTTTCGTTCTGTTTATGATTTACTAGCCAAGTTTACGGCCAGTATTTTGCCATTGCTTTAAGAACTACCGACACTCATATCACTGTTAAAATTCAACACACGGCTGTCTGTCTAGATACATCTCCATAGTGTCCACATAATTCCAATTAGCTTATCTACTAATTGTCAATAATTCGCATCCGTAATCAGAATGTGCTCAACATAGCTTACAAGAAATCCTTTCGTTACTTCGACTGACAGAGATAAATAACATAGTATATTCTATACCTTGTGAAATGCTGCCAACTGAGCACATAGGTCAACAAACACGTGATAGTCCTAATACATCACATACCAACACCAGTTTCCTGCTCAATCAATCAATCATGTGCCATGCCGGAAAGCGTGGGCGGTCATGACTCGCCATTTCACTCGATCACCAGTGTCGTGGATCAGCTCAGTGTTCCTGTCTCGTCCATGCCATGTGGCCAAGCCATCCAGGTATTTTCTTCTCGGTCTTCCTCTTGGTCTGTTCCCTTCTATCTTGCCAGTTGTCACTAAGTTCTCCAATCCATTTCTTCTCATAACATGTCCAAAAAATTTTGACTGTCTACGTCTAATTTCTCTAATCAGTTTACGATGTTCATTTGTCTCCTGTAGTACTTGGTCATTGGTTTTTCTGTCTGTCCATGGTATTGTTTCCTGCTACAAGAGGTTTAAACAATCAGCCGATGTAGCTAGTTCCCTATTTAACCTCCTGTCCTTCACAAATAATCCTAACAATCATTCGATAATCATTTCATTAGGCCGGGACGACAACTAATCTATTCTCCTCAGAACAACTACAGGAGATCACTGTCAAACTGTCATTTTAAACAGAAAAAGACCCGTCATTTACTGCCAATATTGTAACTTGTGGTGGATGGTATAGGGGGTGGGTGGGGGAGGGGTGGTCTTGAGTCTGAGGAATTAAGGCTGCCTGGCCAGTGCAGTCGCCGCGAACTGTGCAAGCTTGAGTTTCCTTTTTGCCCCCGACAGAAAATAAACTCCACACCTTACCGAGGATTCGAACCCTGGTCTCATGAAGGAGAATCCGGCAATCTAGCCACTCGGCCAGCCGCTCCTTGGGCAGGAGATCACTGCCCGGTTAAAAAGACCCACGTCCCACTAGGCCGCCGCAGCCCTTACACAGCCCAACTGCAAAATGGGAATGACTCCAGAACCCATCTTCCCCAAAAAACCGTCTCAATGAATGAATTATACGAGCATTGAGCTAGCTTGTGCAGAAATTGCTTACATTACGTTAATGAAAGCTGCGGTAAGTGCTGGTTGGCCCAGCCAGTGTTATTAGCAGGAGTCACGAAATCAGAGTTGTTTTATTGTTGTTAGTTGTGAATCCTTTGGGAGATTTAAGTTTCAACTCCTATTGAGGATGCACTGGTGGTAAAGAGTCCTGAAACGGACTTGTATCCGTCAGAGTGGGTGCAGCGGTAGCGTAGTGGCTAGACGTTCGTATGCCGGTCTGGTTGTCGGGGGTTCGATCGGCGTCGAGGCGAAGTCGGAAAGTGAAAACTGACCTCGGCTGCCAGACCGACCCAGCTCCCAGGTCCACCCAGCTCTCAGGGCCACCCAGCTTCCAGATCCATCCATCTCTAGGTCTACCCAGCTCCCAGGTCCACCCAGCTCCCAAGTTGACTTATCTCCCAGGTCCACCCAGCTCCCAGGTCAACCCAGATTCCAGGTCTACCAACTCCCAGGTCCACCAAGCTCCAAGGTCGACCCAGCTCCCAGGTCGACCCAGCTTCCATGTCCACCCAGCTCCCAGGGCCACCCAGCTCCCAGGGCCACCCACCTTCCAGGTCCGCCCAGCTCCCAGGTCCACCCAGCTTTCCCCCTCCTAGCACAGCAGCCATCGCGGTGTGCAAGAGCGGTACTTGAAAGTCACACCTGCGGAGTGGTATAATAGGATTGGCTTGTATTAGACCTAGTTTGGTAATATTTCCTCGTTGGATTTTAGGTATCTCGTTGTGAACAAACTCACACCCAATGCACAGAGAGACATGAAATTAGAGAGGTTCAATGAATACGGTGTTACTTTGTAATGTAAATCGGGTATTTTTCTTAATCAACTGTGACCAAAACCCAACAGCAGTATAGATTCACATATATTCATTTTGCTGTTTTCATTATAAAAAAAAAAAAAAGCTAGTTAGTTAGTTAGTTAGTCGTGGTTCCAACTTCACGGCAACGGGTCGTCCCCATATTGCTGCAAGTCGTAGTGGCGGTTCTAACTACACGGCAAAGGGTCACCCTATGATGTTACGATCCTGTACCAGTGAATATCACACACAAGGCCCATCACTGTCCCATGTGAAAAGTGGAACAGGGAATAGTATAGGCTTCGCTGTTCTCAATATATAAAAACATTAGTAGCTTAGATTTGCATATATTCATTTTGCTGCTCTCAATATTTAATAATTGCCCGTAAATGATAGGCACGACTCAGTGAGATTTCGTGCACCAAGTTCCATTAAATGCAAGTTGTATTCATTCCCCCAAAGCGCTAAGTGGCCGGGGTCCTAATGAACTGTCACTTGAACGTCCGGTGCGCAGACGGCAAGACCATGAAATCATTCCTTACTCCGATCAGTTGGCCTTCAGTGTTGACTTCTCGTTCTGAAGGCTGTGGCAAACTACTGAACGTAAAATTACGTAGTAAATCAATCTGGGGTTGATGTTGATCGACACGTGCTGCCCAGGACTTGCACCATTTATTTATTCTCCCATGGGAATACCTATTACTGCATTGTTTAATCCATTACTTGTATATTTCTGTATATATTGTCTGTTTTACTCACAAAACTTCAGAGGTTGCCACAGGATTACTTTTACTATACAACACAATTATTTCACTCATCAAGTGCCATGTCAGATGGTGTAGGCGTTCATGTCTCTCCACAGATTCGGTCTTTGGTGTTCTGGATCAACTGCTGCTGATATTCCTCCATGCCACCGTCTCAATCCATCCAGCATCATTTATCTTGGTCTGCCTCTGTCTCTCTTCCCCTCGATCATTCCAGTCGTCACGATGTTCTCCAATGCCTCTCTTCTCATCACATGACTAAAAAAAGACGTTCGTCTCTTTCTTATTGTTGTATAAAATGTTCTAGTTTCATTAATCTCTTTCAGGAAATCGTGGTTAATTACTCTGGCAGTCCAAGGAATTCGTCTTTGGAACCACATCTCTTTTGCTTCTAAGTTCTTTCTACTGTGTTCATTTACATTCCAAGATTCATTGCCATACAGCAAAACTAGAGTTGCGATATTTGTAGCATTGTTTGTGCTGCAGGCAAGAATCTACATAGGCTGGGGATTAAATGTCGCTTGTCTATGAGCAACAACCAGGCAGTGTACAGTCAAAAATTTACATTCATATGTATTGACTGGCACTTATAAAAGTAATGGAAAGAAGAAGGGATCGGAGGACATTCTACGAAATACATGTGAAAGCAAGTTTTTTTGTTTGTCTTTTTTTATTTTTAAAATGTCACCTCAGATTGACCTGACCGAAGAGACGAACTGGAATCTCATGTTAAGTGGGGTACTATATTTATTCTATCGCACAAATGGGAATAGAAAATGGAAATGTGTAAGAGATACAGAGATGGAATAATATGATTATACATCACATACTTATGCGCTGGGCTAAAAACCCAAGGGGCGAGTAGTAAGGGAAGATGGGGTGGAGGGGGGGGGGGGGGGCGACAGACCCTGTGAGCTACGGAAAATATAACAATTCCAAGAATAATGTAGGACATTGACAAACTGGCAGCGTTTCCACAAACTCAGATTTATGGGGAAAGACTGCTGGCGTGTTTTCCACGGGGAATATAACAGCCGAGTGGATAAACCAAATTAATGATACAAACTGCGGGCCAACACCACCCACGACAGAAGTGTCGCTGTGCAGCCAACAAGCAGTTATTGGATAAATATCGATAACAGGCGGTAGGAAATAATGTCATTTCCTGTATGCGAATCGAGTGCGTTCTGAAAACGATAAGCTCGAATGACTGTTTCTGGCCTTATCACCTTGTAGGTGCTATTGTATAGAGAGGTGGAATTAATAATGTCCAGTTTGAAAGGAACTATTTTATACTAACGTTATAGATAATGTTATTCTAATATAATATAAAAGCAAATAGACGATTTAAAATTGTTTTGTAGCAGATAGAATAAATGATATCCATTTTGAATTTGAACTATTTTATTCTAAAGTTGTGGATAATGTTATTCTAATATAGTATAAAAGCAAATAGATGATTTAAAATTGTCTTGAAGCATACAAGATGCTAACAAGACAATTTCTCTCTCTCTCTCTCTCTCTCTCTCTCTCTCTCTCTCTCTCTCTCTCTCTCTCTCTCTCTGTTTACGTGGCGAATAGGTTAGGTGATCCCGTATACCCGCGTTCGAAACACATCTGAGTGCGATTTGACAGCAGGCCGTCTTGCGTTGGGTTTCATACAATGGTATGAGTACTGGTCGTTCGTAAAGCAATGGCAAAGTACTTAAACTTAAACATTCCAATGAATCAGAAACAGCCAAATAACGCTGGGGTTGTCTGCGACGCCCTGTAAAATATTAAAATATATGCAACTAAATAAAAAGAAAGACGTAGTTTGGGCATTTATCAAGAATTTTTCCAACAGTACTAGTGTTTCTTAACAAATTATATCGATATGAAGGAAGCAAAGCAAGAAGAAGACAGGGGAACCCATGGATTGACTGCGTTAGAGAAGGCTTTTAAAGTAAGAAATGCGCTTTTACGGACATCCATAAGCTGAGGCATTCCCCCAACTGGTGTTAGGCGTGTTAATAACAATGGCCGGTGGGTGACAATCTCGATAACGATGACACCTTTCTTATGGTGTCTAATTTATCCTGCGTGGAAGTGTATTTGTTCCTTCAGCAAAGTGATGTCGTTATTTTGAAGCGACGATTCTCAATATGCATTAAACTTCCGTATTTAATTTTGTCTTGAGTGTTACCTAATATTTACTTTTTTTTTTCTTTTCGTCACTATGAGTGTCGATGAATGTCTTCTATAATTGATGATATTTCAATAGCATCAATTCCCCCTGCAACTGATGTCTGTATGCATTAAGAACAGTCATCATTCGCCACAATGACATGCACTGAAGGGGATAGTATAAAAAGTTTATGGTTTTGTCCCAAGATCTATGCCGTTTTTTAAAGTTAGTCAAGCAACCAAGAAGAATACGGTTTTAAGGGGGACATTTTATAATTTACTTTCAATTCGAATTAAATATGTTCGTTAAAACTGAGAAAGCGAGTTTCATATATGTTTGTAGTTCTCTGGGCATTGGGTGGGATTGTGTTGACAATGAAATATCTAAGGTCCTTGAAGGGAATACTCCGCATTACCAACCTAAGCATAATCCCAGCCGGTGATGACCTGGTCACATTCTTAAAACCCTCTCCGTGTATGCGAAGTTCCTGTACTGGTCCTACACAACCCCGCTGGTTTTTGGGTTAGGAGAGGTGAAGGAGAGCCCTGTCACACAATCCCCATAAAATTATCACCACCATCCCCACTCCACTAGACCCACGCCCTATTGGAGGTTCAGGCAAACTAAACGTCAGTGTTTCGGACTTCAAGAGTTAAAACTACGTAGTATTGAAGATTCACAACCTATTAACTAACCAGCTTATTGTTGTTCTGCGTACTGTAATTACTGTTACCATTTCTGAGAGAGAGTGTTTTTGTTATCCGGATATTTGATTGGTTCCTTCGCAATCTGCTTGATCAGTGTAGCTTATAACTGAGGTAATCAACCGAAGGCTGACTCATTCCTTAGCGGATGTTTACTTATCCAAGTTACTCATGTGCACGGTATTTTATACTGTGATTGTTACTGTAAAATGTATATAATCCTTTCCATTTTCTATATATGAATTGACTGTCTGTTGTGACTACACATACAGTTATTCGTGTTGTATTGTGTGTGTATTTTTACGATTTTGTTTTTACAATTTTTGTATCTGTGACTTCTGAACTCTATCCATCCATCATGTGCCATGCCGGTAAGCGTGGGCGGTCATGTTCTGCCATCTCACTCGATCACCAGAGTCGTGGATCAGCTCCGTGTTTCTGTCTCGACCATGCCACAAGGCCAAGCCATCCAGGTATTTGCTTCTAGGTCTTCCCCTTGGTCTGTTCCCCTCGATCTTACCAGTTGTCACCAAATTCTCCAATCCATTTCTTCTCATAACATGCCCAAAAAATTTTGACTGTCTACGTCTAATTTCTCTAATCAATTTACGATCTTCATTTGTTTCTTGAAGGACTTGTTCATTGGCCTTTCTGGCTGTCCATGGTATTCTTTGCATTTTCCTCAGAAACCACATCTCTACAGCCATCAGATGTTTTTCAGCCTGACTGCTCATTGTCCACGCTTCACATCCATACAAAAGTACAGGTTCAATGTAGCATCTCAACACTCTTTTTCTCGTTTCAATTGACATCTTTTTATTGGTCAATATGTTTTTCATCTTGCTAAAGGCTACTTTTGCCATGGCGATTCTTGTTCTAATCTCTTCAAGGCATCTCCCATCAGATGTTATTACTGTTCCGAGATAATTGTACCTGCTCACTTGTTGAAGAATATTCCCATTTACGTGTATATTACATTGTGATATTTCGTCCTTCCTAGTGACGACCATAACCTGTGTCTTTTTACAATTTAATTCTAACCCTAGTTGTTCACTGTGTGTAACAATCGCATCTACTAAATTTTGCAGGTCCTGTTCATTGTCTGCAATCAAGACTGTATCATCTGCATATCTAATGTTATTGATGCATCGTCCCCCAATGTTGATTCCTTCCATATCTTCAATATTTGACCACTATATTTAGAGTTAACTCACGTCCAACAACTACTTATATTATCACGAGCTTATCTGTCTCCTATGACTACTTACATCAACTACTGAAACAGGATGAGGGAGTATGATAGGCAGCCACACGGGTACATTGTGTCTGGTTGTCTTTTTGTACTAGAATCCCAGGGTGACCAGGAGACCGGTGGTACTGGAAGGAACGCCAAGCCTTTGACAAGCTATCTGAGGCTTTACAAATGTGATTCAGGCAGAGCGCCACCAGGGTTACCTCCTTGAACCTATGAGGTTTATTGACAATAGAGGATATGTGAGCTTTATGATCAGACGGCTTGAATGCTAGTATGCTGTAACTAACCAGCTGATGATGATAATAATAAAAATAATGATACTGTGGATTATGATGATGATCGTGGTCACGTTTCTTATTTATGTGAAATAAGAAACTTTAAAAGAATTAACAGAGAGCCTAGAACTATTCTCATTCTTTTACCATCGCTTAACAGTCTCAGTACCACGCAAACAGTAAGTTGGGACCAAACGAAAATGAATGGCAGAAAATTAGAAATAGGGGTGTGTCACAGTTATGACTTAAACGTTGTTACTATGGTAGCAGACATGTTGTGTTATAACGCAATGACAACATTTCAGCGATATTTAATCCCATGGCAGATACAGGAAGTCGCTTAAGACCATGGCATTTTATCTGTTAACCTTACACATAAATAGGACAAACAAGTCTGCAGCTGTGCAATTTGACAATAACCGGCCCAAGGAAAAGCCAGTTGTTGTTTTATACGCCACAACAAGGGAAATACACTGTTGTTGAGCAATTAGGACCCAGCTGGCGACCGTTGTGAAACTCGTTCGTTATCAGCGGCTGTTATGGCCAGGTGAGATTACGTAATCGTCGAAATGCAGCAATAGACACGCTGGTAGGACCTCTAAGGAATCCTAACGTTTCACACTTACTCGCGCAAAGTATAAGGCAAGGGAAGAGTATATACAGTATGGCGGATGCTTAATTTATTTCGTAAATAAACAAGAAGTTAAAGTGACGGAATGGATAAGAGAAGTCGCTCTTCACCTTCAGGTGCGAGATAGTGAGGTAGGGTGTTCTATTCCTATACCTATTTCCATGCAACCAGGAAGTAGTCTGAAGCTGCCACAGCTGCCCCACAGTTTATTTTAATAGGCTGTTGTTAATTATCGGGAAAAGGGGCATACATTACACAGCGGACGAGGTGGAAGTTAGACTCAGTCTTCATCTCTGAGGTCGGAGTGGGTTCGCCAGATCGCGAGGGACACTAATAATAGGGACAGATAATCCACACGCAAACATCAGTCCAGTGCACTAGAAATAGTCGCACCTGCTTGGACTACGCTTGAGTTCATCTTTATTACGCTGATCAGAGTGCACGATACCTTGAAGTCGGAGTGGGTTCGCCTGTAGGGGAGGGACACCGGTAAAAGGGAATGCAAATCCACACGTAAAATTCAGTCCATTACTACTTTAAACCGTGTGTAAAGACTACGCTTGAGTTCATCTTTATTACGCTGATCAGAGTGCACGATACCTTGAAGTCGGAGTGGGTTCGCCTGTAGGGGAGGGACACCGGTAAAAGGGAATGCAAATCCACACGTAAAATTCAGTCCATTACTACTTTAAACCGTGTGTAAAGACTACGCTTGAGTTTAAGCGAGCGAACAAAACAGAAAGGAAGAGTGAACAATCAAGATTCGCCATCTTGAATCACCAGAGTCGTGGATCAAGTCTGCGGTCTCGTCCCGATTATGCATTTAGGCCAACACAACCTGGTATTTATCTTTGGGCCTTAACCTTGCTACTTCCAAACCAAATGTTGCCAAATGTCAGTTAGCTTTCAAGTTTAATTCTCATCATAATGTGTGTACAGATATGTGTTGTTTGTCCATCAAGAATGATGATGACCTTTCATTTCATCAAGTGGGGTTGAAAGTATGGAGCCGTGGGTTCTAAGATGGCTGATAAGGCCTATTTTGGCTCGAAATGTTCTTTGACAATGTGGACAAAGAATGCTTGACGTTTCTGGAGGAGGATTTCCTGCAGTGGTTTTTCTGTCCTACCTTTTCTTTACAGCTCTTGCAGTCCTGATTGCCTCACACATGACTGCACCCTTGTGTAATGATGCACGCCACGAATTTCGGTCTCTGGCTGCAGTCTCTCAGGTATCATGATGAATTCCAAAAGTATTCAGGGAGATTTTCAGAGTGTCTTTAAAGCGTTTCCTCTGGCCACCTTGGGAGCGTTTACCACAACGCAGTTCGCTGTAAAAGATTCGTTTAGGGAGCCTGTGATCTGGCATGCGAGTCAAGTGACCAGCCCAACGAATCTGATTATTCATCAGTAGAGTGTGGATACTGGGCATGGACGCTCTTTCTAGGACTTCAGTGTCTGGGATCTTGTCTTGCCATTTAATCTTCAGTAGCTTCCTTAGGCAGACTGTGTGGAAGTGGTTTAATTTCCTAGCGTGTCACTGATAAACAGTCCAGGTTTCACAAGCATATAGCAGTGTGTACAGATATACACACAAATAACGATCTACACCTAATTTCTGCGATTAGTCTGCTCTTTCCATTTTTTCTTTAAGAATTTTGTCATTAATTTAATGCCATCTACGTTGTTCTTGGTATTATGCTCTGAAACCACACTTTGCTTGCTGTTCGATGATTTCTCAACTTGTTTGCTTATTGTATATGTTTCACATGAGGACGGAATTAGGCGCCTTACTTCTCCTTGGATTTGGGATACCCCTACCCGCCACCCTCTTCAGCACTAAAAGTTAGTTAATTGCATATCCTTTACAGGACGTCGTTGTCTCATCTCATCTAATCTAATCTCATCTCGTCTCATCATGTTTCTCTTGTACCTTGCAGTGTCGAGATGTCGAAGTCAACACCATCATGTTTTGCTGTTGTCATCTCTTGGTATGTTTACGTTCAGTAGTTTACCATTGCTTTCTGAACGACCGGCACTCATACTATTTCATAAAAATCAACACAAAGCGGTCTGCTACCAAATCGCCCGCAACTGTGTTTCGAACGCGGGTATGCGAGATTACGAACTGCGTCCGTAACCCATCGCCACAGAGCCCGCTTGTCAGCACTAGGTCTCCGATAATACTGAGTAGCGATGAAAATGTATATGATAAATTGTATCTGAAATAAATGTATATATTTGTAATGAACGTGGACAGCTTATCACGAATATTAACTTAGAAATACGGAATTAGCGCTAGCTATCTGTAGCTTCACATTTGCGACACAAATGGTCCAGCACTTCGATTTTCTATAGTTCTGTCAAGTAGTTCCAAACAAGATGTATTCCTATGGGCGCCATTTGGATGGTGCAGTCTGTAGCAGTCAATAAAACCACGTTGCCTCCTCATGATTTGTGAGGTGGATTCTGCCATTGCGCTTATGTTTGCTAACCCGGCGATGATCCATGGAAGAGAAAGCGCACATCTTTGTCTGTGGCTGTACCATCCATTACCAGGACTGAAATTCGGCCGTACATCAATCAATCAATCAGGTGCCATCTCCACAATGAAGGTTGGCTGCAATGGATCTCCAATACAGTTTGTCTCTCGTGTTGACTGTCAGGCTGATGTTCGTCCATCTCTTGATGTTATCTTCCTACTTGTATCGTTGTCTACCTCTTGCTCGCTTGCCCTCAACCTTGCCTTCCAGTATGACTGTACATATGGGTTATCAATACTGTGGAACGAATATGCCCATCTGGTTGAACAGAAAACACGAGCAATGCCTTTGACAGTTCCAATGGGGTGTCGAGAACCGACAACCATCTTAATGATTGTTACTTTTGCATGACTAGCGCAAATGAACATATTATTACTAAGAAAATCACACGACTATGACTGATACGAATAACTCATTTTTTAAAATAAAGTCCTTGCCTCACGGGGAAGGCTTCCTCTTTCGGGCGGACCTGAATCGCATATTCTGGATGGTGAAAAAGAATACAATCAATGGACACATATCAGTTCTCAAAGCATCTACATGAGTAGTCCCGATTTCGTTTCTTAAAAATACATGTAAACTTACACAGTTTATTGAATTATCTAGACCTGAAATTGTCTTTAAAAATATACATTAAAAAATTAGCCATGTTAGAATACAGACTACAACACTAGAATCTTCTAGAAGAAAATGTACATGAGTCTGTGTTTGGTCATCGGCGTCAGAATGACAGATAACATTGTTTTTTGGTAGCACTCGAGATCAATAACACGGATCTCTATTGGAAGCTTTCGCCCAAATTATGCTTTAAAGCTGTGCTAGTGAGTGCTGTTAACGTTATACAATTTGTTTCACGAGGGAATGCAGTACACATTAAAGAAACGTACAACCTAAAACAACTTCCATAGACCATCAACTATAAGTATTTTATTTTATGTTGCTTGTCCTTTGCAGGACGTTGCGACCAACCTCAGATTAATTTTCTAGGCAAATGTACGTTCAGTAATTTGCCTTTGCTTTCTGAACGAGAAGTTAATGTTGAAGTGTAACTTAATGCCGGTGTAGGCATTGAACCGCCTACCTGACCATCAGCTAACTTAATGCCAGTGTAGGCATTGCACCGCCTACCTGACCATCAGCTAACCTAATGACAGTGTAGGCATTGAACCGCCTACCTGACCATCAGCTAACCTAATGCCGGTGTAGGCATTGAACCGCCTACCTGACCATCAGCTAACCTAATGCCAGTGTAGGCATTGAACCGCCTACCTGACCATCAGCTAACCTAATGCCGGTGTAGGCATTGAACCATCAACCTGACCATCAGCTAACCTAATGCCAGTGTAGGCATTGAACCGCCTACCTGACCATCAGCTAACCTAATGCCGGTGTAGGCATTGAACCGCCTACCTGACCATCAGCTATCCTAATGCCGGTGTAGGCATTGAACCGCCTACCTGACCATCAGCTAACCTAATGCCGGTGTAGGCATTGAACCGCCTACCTGACCATCAGCTAACCTAGTCGTTTAGTTTAGTCGTTTAGTCGTTGGATCAACATAATGGCACATGGTTTAACCCATAAGTGCTCCGTTTTCCTCCTAACTCAAACCTGAGTCTGGAGAAACTCAGCTCAATGCACGAACTCCGTTGCATCGGCGAGAATCCTGAAATACTTGGGTAGATTTTTAACTCGAAATTTTGCCCGGGCAGCGCTGTTAGGCTACTCTTTTTCGATTTCCAACTGCCAAGGGATTTTTTATGTGCGCAACAATACACACGGGCGTCCGATCTCACTACCCAGAGACCAGGCAAATTTTATTACTGGAAGTCCAGGTGGATTTTTAAATAAATCCTGGTCCTCACCGGGGCCTGAACCCGGGACCTCCTGCACTCGAGGCGGACACCATATTGAACCGCCTACCTGACCATCAGCTGACCTATAAGTATCAGAACAGTAATGACATGAAGGTCACTGACATCTTGATGAGGTTACAGAGTGTTATTCAATGTTTTGTTGTTTCATCTGTCTTTCGGACAGTCGTGTCAGAACTTCCCACTACAGGAAAAGGATGTTCCCCAAAGACAATTCCTTTAACCAAGGAAACAGAATGCACTTAACCAACCGTATGCAGAATCCCGCAATATCTACTCTCTTCCTCTTCACCTCGGACTACCGCAGAATTTTGTAAAGGACATGAGGTGAAATAGAGAATGCTTATTTATATCTCCGTGGCAAGTGATCAGAACTTAGTGAAGTTGTATTTGTCGGTCATCAGAAGCGTTGCCTCTTCCAAGATAGGGGTTATGAATAATATTTCACAGTCGATAACAGTTAGATTGAACAGCTTCCCATCAAGTGGCTTCAAGCCGTATAGGAAACAGTAAGATTGGCAATTTTTAGAAAAATTAATTGCGTATCCTTTACAGGATATCGCAGTCAACCACAGCCTCTTTTGTTTTGTTTTTTTGTTTTTTTTTTCGATTTCTTAGCAAGTTTACGTTCAGTAGTTTGCCATAGCTTTCTGAACAACTGACACTCATAGCACTGTATGAATACCAATGCAAGGCGGACTGCCGCCAAGCCAAATCACCCGCAGCTGTATTTCGAACGCGGTATGCGGGATTACTGGCAATTAGCAGGATCTAATAAAAAAAATCTCCGGGATGGTTACGTAAGACCTTACTTCTCGTGTCGTTACGCTGCTGTCAGTGGTGAGCACGGAGACTAATTTGATCAAGATATTGTTACCCTTGGGAAAAAGATACTGGCATGCATAATATTATACAGACTATTGCTGGACCATTGTTAAAGTTAAGTCGTAGTCAGGTATGACTGAGCTACCGTATGACAATAGACGGTACTACCTGCTTTTTATTGGAACCGAATGTTGGTCGGCGCTCACTAAACCCAACACCCCACATTATGCCAACGGCTTCGGGCAGTGTAGCGCAACCGGGAGGCTACAAACCTTACCCTAGTGCGAGGAAATGCAAGCTAAAGACTAAATGTCATGGCCGAGCAGACCAAACCATAATACTTGGTCGGCAACTAGTCTAGGATGGAAGCTCCGACAGGCGGACAGTTAGAACATTGCTTTGCTGATCCGGCAGCGTCTAGAGCTTGTCTTGTTCCAGCTGTATTGGTATTGCCTTTCCTCTGGACTCAACTTGTAGGAGCCGAGAGTGGTATCATACTACATGGGCAACACGTGGTCTCTAAATTCAATCCTGACTGTGTGCTATATAGGGGTATAACTCCATCGTCTATCAAGACGGCAATGTGCCAGTTATTTATTGCAAAATGTAAGGAATACTCTAGAAACATGACAGAACAGTGTCTCTTTCAATTATCCCCATCATTAACATTACCGGTATGTGTTATGTATAACTGTATGTGTAACTGTATAAAACGTGTTTAATAAATATTTTCTAAAACGACTACACAAATCTTTTTATGGCGATGTTATATTCCTAAGCCCAGACGAAATATAAATAGCGTTATTTAATCTCAGATTTTAACAATAAAACACACCACAAAACTGGAACATGCAATGAGTGTGTGATGTGATAGGGCCGGTTTGTACGGAGCAATAAGTCCTGAATGCACGAAGGGATAGGTTTTAAATGCACGGAGGATAGGTCCTGAATGCACGGAGGGATAGGTCTTGAATACACGGGGGAATAGGTCTTTAATGCACGGGGGGAATAGGTCCTGAATTGACGGAGCGATAAGTATTGAATACACGGGGGAATAGGTCCTGAATGCACGGAGGGATAGGTCCTGAATGCAAGGAGGAATAGGTCTTGAATGCACGGGGGAATAGGTCCTGAATGGACGGAGCGATAAGTATTGAATACACGGGGGAATAGGTCCTGAATGCACGGAGGGATAGGTTTTGAATGCACGGCGGAATAGGTCCTGAATGTCCGAAGCGATAGGTCCTGAATGCAAGGAGGAATAGTCGTCAGTCATTTATTCTGTTGGCGGAAGAAGAGTGCAGGCGTCCAAACCCTCTTCCAACCGCCCGGTAACATTATCAGCACAGTTGCCTATCAATTACACTAAACGGGCCCGTCAGTCTCAGCTGGACTTCAATACCGACTTCTGTTTCATAAAGCAATGGCAAACTACTAAACGTAATATTGCCGTATGGATCTTCTTCTTCTTCAGCATTCCGAGCCATTGAGGTTCTTTGCTGCAAATACAATCTGTCTCCATTCGTCTCTCTGGTGGACCTTCTCTTGCCAGTCGTTGATTCCAAGTGCTTGTAGGTCTGTATGTATATTATCTCTCCACCGCCTTCTTGGTCTACCTCGGGGTCTACGGTCATTTATTTCCTGAGTGTAAGCGAGTTTTGTTTCCCTATTATCTTCCATTCTTTCTATATGCCCCAGCCATTGTAGTCTATTAGCCTTCATGATACCAGTGATTAGCGGGGACTTAAACAAATCATAAATGTCTTTGTTACTTCTTCTTTTCCACTCTCCACTTTGTGTATCCCTAATGGGTCCAAAGATGCGTCTTAAAATTTTGTTCTCAAAGGTTTGTAACAAGGCTTCGTCTCCTTTCGTTGTACTCCAGGTTTCAGAGCCATACAGCACAACTGGTCTGATCAGTGTTTTGTATATTGTGATTTTGGTGTTACGAGATAGCGCCTTTGATTTTAGTAGATGTTGTAGTGCATAGTATATCTTATTTCCAGAGTTGATTCTAGTTTGTATTTCTTCCCTTATGATGTTGGAGCAGTTGAAGATTGTACCCAGGTATTTGTATGTTTCCGTTCTTTTAATGGTCATATTATCTATTTGTATGTGGCCAGAGTTTTTAGCCATTCCGTCTCTTGAAATTACCATATATTCTGTCTTATCTTGGTTGATAACCAGCCCCATCTGTTGGGCTTTTTCCTTTAAGTGAGTCAATATTTCTAATGTCTTTTGTTCACTTTGCCCTATAATATCTATATCATCTGCATAACCAAGCAGCTTGGATGTTCCTCCAATATCACATTCCTCCTTTACCATCCTTACAACTTTCTCTAGAGCCAGATTGAAGAGTAGCGGCGATAGTGCATCACCCTGTTTCAAGCCAGATGTTATTTGGAAGGGGTCTGATTTCCTGCCTTTATATGTTACTATATTATAAGTATCTTCCATGCATAGTTTGGTCATGTTAATTAACTTCCTTGGTATTCCAAATTCCTGCATAACATTCCATAGACTATTCCTATGGACACTATCATAAGCCTTTTTAAAATCCACAAAAATGGTATGGAGATCTCTTTTATATTCCCAATGTTTCTCGGCTATTTGTCGTAAGATAAATATCTGATCTATTGTTGATCTGTTTTGTCTAAAACCCGCCTGGTAGTCACCTAATATGTCTTCTGAATATGGTTTTAGTCTATTTAGTAATACTGCGGATAGTATCTTATAGCTTGTGGACAGTAGTGATATTCCTCTATAATTTCCACATTGGAACTTGTCTCCTTTCTTAAAGATAGGTATAATTAATGACTCTTTCCAGTCATGGGGTAATTCTTCTGTCCTCCAGATCTTTATTATTAGTTCGTATAGCTTTAGATGTAATGCATGGCCACCTGCCTTTATAAATTCAGCAGCAATTCCATCAGTCCCAGTTGCCTTATTGTTTTTAAGTCGTGTGATTACATATAGGATTTCTTCAAATGTAGGTTCTTCAATTTGTGGTTCGCATGTTAGAACCTCTTCCTGTGGGAAAATGTTACTTGGAGCTTCACAATTTAGTAATTCAATAAAATATGAATATGGCCGTATGGATATCAGTTATTTTTACTTAAGATTGTTGTCCAAGTGATTTTAATTAGAGTAACTGGAATAAGAACTACCTCTGTGTCAAATGCGAGAAGGACATATATTGCTAGTATATAGCACAGGGGAAAGATCGATCGAATTTTTTGGGAAGTCATTACATTCGTTACAGTTGTTTGCAACCGCTATGCCATAATCAAACAGGTTGGGGTCATTCTTTCTTTTATGGTTTGTGTGCATGTAAGAAGTGGGTGTATTCTTAATTATATACATATGTGTGTATGTGTGTGAGTGTGTGCTCGCGTGTGCGTGCGTACGCAGATACACGCGTAAGTAGGTATGTCTATACGTGTGCTGCATGCATATCTGTCTGTCGAATGCATGTCTGTTGTCTGTCTGTACTTACGCACGTACGTACATACATATTTCTGTATGGACATTTACATCACTTGACGGCGTTATTAAAATTCCTTATTCGTCACTCAGTTAAGTACATGATAGATAAAAGATATTTTGGGATATGAATTAAGCTTCTTCATGACCGAATTACACGCATAGGCTAATATGATCAGCATTACGCTAATCACTTCGACTTATCCATACGTCTAGTACCAATTTAATGAGGTCAAATCAAATTACAATCTTTCCATCAACGCCTGGAATGGTTCAAATAGCGTCACGATACGTGTCAATAATCTTTCATTAGATTAGACCATTCTTTTCTACAATGGGTACTCCCCATAGTGACACAATGGCTAAACAGTACAAAATCATGTGGTACAATAGCAGCAAACACTATAATGTAGAACGTTCTGAGAACATGTATTATTGCTGCGGCAATATACGGATTTGTATGCTGAATCGACTTGAAATCACCACAGACGAAAATTGGAGCTTTTAGCTTAAATAGTACAGACACATTTTTAGAATATCGTGGACAAAGAAAATGGAAATACTGATATTCTACAAGATTTGGATATCTAAGAACACTGACTCATAAACATCATCAGGTCTCTGAAACTGAAACACTTTAGCGATAATACAATTTACACTGGTGTGGAAACAACAAGGATGGATGGCACGGATCCTAGAAAAAATAGGCAGTGATCGACCAGCACGAAGATGAACCCCGGGCATTGAAGACACGTTTGGCATGACAATGAATGAGACGGTGGGACTGGCAAAGGATCGATAATAGTTTGGGTGAGCCGTGATGTGAGCCGCGTTCTGTAGAAGACCTGCAGCATGATGTTGATGATGATGTTCTATCGCACACGCATAGATCACATCGCCATCAGGGACCAGTCATGTGCAGAGATGCGCCCTCATCAGAACCTACTGTAACAACTCCATCTTGGGTCTGTTCCCCTAGATCAGATCAGATCGTGTACTTTCATGCTCAGTGTGTCTGTAATATCCCATGGTGTTCACCGGCCCCTGACTCGTCTACCAGCTATCACGTGTTCCACTACTGGTATTCATAAACCAGTGTGACGTGTGATGTGGGCGAAGTACTTCGTTTCCGAGAGATGATAGTGTGTAAGAGTAAGTTTTCTGGGACGCTTCGATCGTTTAGATCATATGGGGGAAAGATAAACAAATCATCCACACTCATACATACACATACACACACACGCGCGCGCGCCCACGCACGCACACACACACAAACACACACACAAATAATCATATATTCATTCTACGTTTGGACATTTAACACGTGTACAGAATAAGGCCGACTCAGTGGCGAAGAGGTTTACGAACGCAGTTCGTAATTCCACATACCGCGGTCGAAACACAGCTGCGGGCGATTTGGGAAAAGACCGCCTGGTGTTGGTTTTTTGTTTGAAATGGTATTGTGTGATATGCCGGTATTGTTTGAAATGGTATTGTGTGATATGCCGGTATTGTTTGAAATGGTATTGAGTGATATGCCGGTATTGTTTGAAATGGTATTGTGTGATATGCCGGTATTGTTTGAAATGGTATTGTGTGATATGCCGGTATTGTTTGAAATGGTATTGTGTGATATGCCGGTATTGTTTGAAATTGTATTGTGTGATATGCCGGTATTGTTTGAAATGGTATTGTGTGATATGCCGGTATTGTTTGAAATGGTATTGTGTGATATGCCGGTATTATTTGAAATGGTATTGTGTGATATGCCGGTATTGTTTGAAATGGTATTGTGTGATATGCCGGTATTGTTTGAAATGGTATTGTGTGATATGCCGGTATTGTTTGAAATGGTATTGTGTGATATGCCGGTATTGTTTGAAATGGTATTGTGTGATATGCCGGTATTGTTTGAAATGGTATTGTGTGATATGCCGGTATTGTTTGAAATGGTATTGTGTGATATGCCGGTATTGTTTGAAATGGTATTGTGTGATATGCCGGTATTGTTTGAAATGGTATTGTGTGATATGCCGGTATTGTTTGAAATGGTATTGTGTGATATGCCGGTATTGTTTGAAATGGTATTGTGTGATATGCCGGTATTGTTTGAAATGGTATTGTGTGATATGCCGGTATTGTTTGAAATGGTATTGTGTGATATGCTGGTATTGTTTGAAATGGTATTGTGTGACATGCCGGTATTGTTTGAAATGGTATTGTATGACATGCCGGTATTGTTTGAAATGGTGCCGGTCGTTCAGACGGCAATTACAAACTACTGAACGTAAACTTGCCCAGGAATCACGAACAGCAAAACAATGCTGGGGTTGACTGTTAAGTCCTGCAAAGGATAAGCAAATAACTGTAACAGAATAAGGCCAGCATGTTATTGTAGTTGATAGAGAGCTGCGTTGATAATGTCATGAGCTGGGTGGGACGTGAGTTCGATGCCTGTATTCATCGCCTGCCAGTAAAGGAAACGACCGGCCACCTATTCGTCTTTACACTCAGGCCTTCAACACGTCATGGTCATATAGCATGACGCTTGCTCCGTGGCGAAGGTGTTACGGACACAGTTCGTAATCCCGCATACAGCGTTAGAAACGCACCTCCGGGGAACTTTGGCAGCAGACCACCTTGCGTTGGGTTATTTTTAATGAAAATGGTATGAATGCTGGCCGATCAGAAAGGAATGGCAAACTACTGAACGTAAACTTGCCATCATTATCATCACGTGCCATGTCAGTTGACGTAGGCGTTCGTATCTCTCCATATATCTCGGTCTTTGGTGTTCTGGATCTACTCTTTTGCTGATACTCTTATATGCCACCGTCTCAATCCACCAAGCATCATTTCTTTTGGTCGGCTTTTGCCTCTTTCCCCTCGATCTTTCTATTTTTCACGATGTTCTTCAATGCCTCTCTTCTCATCACATGACCAAAGAAAGCTGTTTTTTTCATTCTTATTTTTTGTATTTAATGTTCTATTTTCATTAGCTTCTTTCAGACAATCGTCGTTATTTACTCTGGCAGTCCAAGGAATTCTCAGCATTCGTCTTAGGAACCATATCTTGTCAAGAGATCACAAGCAGTCAAACAATGCTGGAGTTGACTGCTACGTCCTGTAAAGAATATGCATCTAACTTATAACATGACCGAGTCATACTGCGTTCCTGGGACCGGACATGTTAAGTGTTACAGCATAAAAACGACTGGCTTCTAAACTTCTCATGGTACAGTGCTAATTAAGATCTACGATACAGATTCTTGGGTAGAGTGACTCAGAAATGACGGCACAATGCCGACCTTGTCATGTCAACGTGAGTAATCGGTCCAGGAATCAATGGCTGCCCTACATAATGTTTTTCATTCACATGTTCAAATCAGGCCTCGGCGTAAACACATCAACGCCGAACAAAACGGAGGCAGGGGAGTGATGTGAAGTGAGGTGAGAATTGATCTAGGAAATAACAAACAACGAGAGACTTGCAGACAAATACTATCAACAGACGAGAGAGAACTGATGTGGGAACAACAAACAATGAGAGACAGTAAGCAAATGTTACTATCAGTAAGGTAAGAATCGATGTAGGGAGTAAACAAAAATAAGAGAAGTATATATACAGACACTATCTCTATTAACAACATTTAATGGGTTTGATATTCCATGGACAAATTTGCCATTACACTAAAGAAAATTCTTGATGACGCCACTGTCTTCACTTTTTCTCTTGACAATTGCCATAGCATCCTCCTCCCCAATACTTGCTTGCTTGCTTGTGTTCGTTGGCTTGAGCTCCAACGCAAAGTCCTGTATGTCGGATGAAGGCATCCTGTTGTCCAACATCAGTGTGATGTCATACAGGACCTGAGGTTTGCGTGAGTATCCATTGTCCCATGTCTGGCTTATTGGTGTGCAGACTGGTGGTTCCTCGCCGTACAGGCAGACACTCTCCGACTTCGGAGGAATCGGCGATCCTACCGACTTTAGCCAGGACCCCGAAGGGACCTGTTGCCCAGGACGCTCGACGAGGACGCGTCAAAAGGTCTTGGCCAGTATATAACCCGGCCCTGGTGCCTTGGAAACACCTCTGCGTCCCCTCCTCCACAATAAAATATGATCAAAGATTACTGCTGAAAGTGAATGGCTGCGGAGTGGTAATTTAGTTGACAAGCCTACTAACACAGTGGTCTTGATGTTCGAAAACAACACTAGCCAGGTTGCATCTAATCGCTCATTGCTGATCCAGTGTCGACTAAGCCTCGTTAGTAAAAGCTCTTGGCATAATACTGGTCACATTAGCCTGTGACTTCCGGTCCAGTATGGCGGATAGGTTGAGCTGTTGGGGCCTTTTTTGCTTCTGGCTACGGCTTGCTTGTGCATTTTCCTCACGTTGGATTGGTAGTATATTGTTCCGTCGTCCTGTTAGTGAAGTATGTGCTTGGAGCGACACTGTGAGCTGTGGATTTCGTGTATAGTGCTTTAACATTTGTCCGCGGTTTTGTTTTGTGAACTGCATATTCAGAAAATGGTGGCGGCCGGTTGCTGAATTAGCTAGTTTTGCATTATGCAGTGATGTGTGTGAAGCTGCTGCTTTTCTAGTGACTGCCTCTTCCACCAACAATGAACTTTTTATGTGGCGGACTGTTGTGTTGGCATTCTGGCAGCGACCTTATGCATCCACTTGCCTGTATGTGCTGTTTGTTTCACATTTAACATGGAGCATAGAGAAATATTTTGTGTGAAATTCACTGGCACAGTAACGGAGCATTATGGGGGTGACTCTTAGCCGTAAAGTTGGAACCGCGACTAACTAACTAACCAACCAACCAACCAACCAACTAACTAACTAACTAACTAACTAACATTACCCTGTACATGCAATTTAGTTAGTTGCGTGTCCTTTACAGTAGTTTGTCATTGCTTTCTTAATCACTGACGCCTCATATGATAGACATCAACGCAAAGAGGTCAACTTCCAAATCACTCGCGGCTAATTTCAAAACTGTACGACTTGGTATGTCGGGAAATTGTGAAACACAATTTCAGTATCGACAAAGCCACAGATCCGGTGCGAAGATTAAAGAAAGTAGATGATGCTTCTACATGATGTAAGGCGTATTAGGCATATGGTGTTAGACCAATGTGTTTACAGACTAATCAACACTCCAGGGCTGCTGAGGATGGGGACGGAGCGCTTATAGAAATGTCCCGAATGCTGTGATGTCGGTTCCTAAATCAATCAATCAATCAATCAATCAATCAACACTCCAGGGTTGATGTGGTCAACATCACACCATCGGCCGCCTTCACTTCCTCCAACATTTCCTGGTATCCTGTTATGCTGGGTCGACCTGCAAGCTCAGATTAATTTTAAAAGTCCGTCTCGATGCGAATTCGAACCCCTGACTACCGGACCTACAGGCAAGCGTCTAGCTACTACACTACCGTGTATTTTGGTCGTGAAAATATGAGCCTATGTTTAACTTTATTGACAGGACTAGCCATGTCTGGACAAAGTCAACTTCAGTCAATATACCATGACTGTGAATATATTGTGTGATATTTGAAGTGAATAACCATGATCCCCATAAATATCAAAGGCCACTTAGAGTTGATCCAGCAGTTGAGACTTTACATGTTCATATTACGTAAATATTAAGGCTCGTGATCTATTCCAGTATTCATACAAGCCACTTCTGGTAATCTGTGTGTTGGCGTGGGGTGAAACTATCAGGTGTAATTCGATCTAAAGCAGTGAGATTCACACTACTATTCCCAATCATGGCCGGAAATATACTTCGAAAAATTAGTTTGTAAACAGGCGGTCTGTGAGCTCTATCGCTGAGAGTTAATGGTATTATATGGGATTTACATGGCTGGTTACTGCTGACATGCATTGTGCCATGACACTCTGTTTAACTTTGGGTTGTTGTTGGTTAGGGATCACTTTTATTGCATGCTTCAGTCTCCTCCCACAGATCACCCAAAGAGAATCTCAGCACATTGAATCTCACACGAAATCGAAATTTCCACTAGAAATCAAAGACATCATCAATCTCTTTACATATAATCGCAAATTATTCGAACACTATCTCAATACGGATCATCTTCCCACTTAATAATACAAATAATAATAATAACAAAACCCTAGTATAACAGCCAGTCCCATTTTGATAGGCCAGTATATTCCACATGGCTAATAACAAGTGTCACACCATTAGCTAATATTACTAAGTCGTATAGTATTGATGTTCGCATTTTGCCCATGCCTTTATAATGCATATCTTTTATATTGCTGCTGTTCTCTGATAGCCTTGAATGATGTGTGAATGAAATAATGTATGAAAGAGAGTGATAGAAGGGCAGAATGTTAGACGGGCCTGCGTGCCCAATTCTTAACCCTTTAAAAATAAAGTTTGTTTGTTCGTTCGTTCGTTCGTTAGCGCCCTCAAGGATCCAAATTGCACATAAAAGAATCACATATGATATAACAATTTGTTGTGGTGGTAGGATTTTGATTTTGACAGGTATCCCGGCAGTGTTCTGTTCTGCCTGCTTTTAGTTATTTCCATCTGCCGGTGAATTTTAACGTCCACGTATGTCCTTCTAGCTGTTTTCGTCCATATCCGATAAGACTGAAGTCCGTTTAACTACCCAAGGATCATAGGTATTATAACATTCTGCCTTTTATTTCTGTAAAATTTCACACAGTGCATACCGTGAATAGAGCCACAGCCGCACAAGCCAAATGTGCATGTCGTAATCTCTAAGTGTGTTACCTACCGACTACCGTGTTCGTGTAGGAGTGAGTATAGTCAGTTCTCGAACACACGAAGAAAGATCTGTTTTATCTATGATCATCATAAATATGTATGCCACTATATTTAACTGAAAACACAACGTGATGGAATGCATACAGAAAGATTCCTTTTATCTAACGTCACTCTGTTCAAGTAAACACATATAGTTCTGGAATACCTGCCGAGAGATCACCGTTTTCTATGACCATCATAAAGCATTACCCTGCTCTGTTTAAGGGAAAACCCGAGGTTTTGGGATATATGCAGAAAGATCTGATTTATCCATGGCCATCAGACGGCATGACTCCACTCTGTTTAAGTGAAAATACGAGGCACTGGGATAAATACAGAAATATATGTTTTATGTATAACCATCAGAAGGCATTACGCCACTCTGTTTAAGTGATCAGACAACGTTCTGAAATACCGGCAAAGAGGTCTTCACTGTCTACAATGACCATTAAGTTAATCAGCCGTTGTGCTGGATTTAACACTTCTTAATCACGCTTCACGAGTTAACTTCTTCTACTTCCTGAACTGCTATGTTTAACTTCATTGACAGCACTCGCCATTTCTGGCCAAAGTCAACTTTTTTGTTGATGTTCACGAGGTCTGCCTGTCAATTTCTTCAATAAACGACCGAGCTTAAGTAATGACCAAGACACGAGATTTCTCTATAGTGTTACTATATCTACACTTTTTAAATGTCTTGTAGGATGTTATCATTTGTATTGTTTTCATTACTGTTATTTCTTTCATTCTGTGAAAGCAATACGTCTCGACTGTCACTACTCCCTTTTCATAATCTTACCTTTAATGAGTATCAAAACCGTAAGTAATGTACAATAGACAAAAGCCACGAGTCTTCTGTTTAGTATTATTCTGTCAGTTTGACTGTGTTTTATACTTTCCAGTATATTTCCTTTCGTCTTTTTTCATTAATGTTATTATTCTTATTCTACATAATCACTATCCTAATTCTTGATAATCCTTTATATTTATCAACTGATAAACGCTACTGACAATGTGTATGTGTGTTCGCGCGCGCGTGCGCGCGTGTGTGTGTGGCGATTCTCCTCCTCCTCCTTCATTCTTCTTCTTCTTCTTCTTCTTCTTCTTCTTCTTCTTCTTCTTCTTCTTCTTTCTCCTCCTCTTCCTCCCCTACTTTCTGTATTATTATTGTTACTATTGTTATTTCTCCTCCTCCATAGCTTCATTCTCTTTCTCGTCTTCGTCTTCGTTTGTATTAATGATGTTGGTAATTTGTGATTTATACAACATGTAGAACACATCTATAGCTACGTGAAAGCTTTTCAGTTATCACCAGTTAAAAATAAAAAAATAAAAACCCACGGAGAGACAACATGGTCAAATAATTGATAAAATGTATGCACTTTGACAAATAAAAATGGGTCGCTTGTAATAACACAAGTCGGTTAATACAAGAAAGCCAAAGAGGCAGTCTGACCAAATTACAAGATAGAGTAATACTGAGCCAGACATACAGCGCCACAAAATTGGCAGAGTAAGTAAAGAATGTATACAAGATGAATGAATGCATGAATAAACAGACAATGTGGAGATTACAGATAAAAAGATACACAGTAAAATAAACAGGAGCACGCGTGAAATATATAAACAGTAAAGTGAACGTACAGAGAGTAACGAACACAAATACAGACAGATCGACATACATCTCACAGGCGGAACAAAGGATGGATTGCTGAGTGGCTGGGAAATTAATCAAATGCGTATTATCCTCATGAAAACTCCTTAGCTGTGGGGAATTTCTTGGATAGCCAGTGAATTATAGAAACACGGGGAGTTGGCAAATATCCGCATAATGTGACATTTATTTGTGGGGTGTGGGGGTGGGTTAGCTCGCTTTTAACTGAAGTGTAGTCCACACACACGTGATACTACTTCCCATGCAATAGACTGATATGTGCGTGTGAATTAGCTTTCCTTACTGCCAGCGTCCCTCGCCATCAGACGAACCCACCCCGACTTCAGAGGCACTTATAATTTATACCCCAAATTCAAGATCGATAAGTTAATATTAACCCAACTGAGTGGTGTAGGGGTTGGTCCAGCTACGACGCTTTCAGCACACCGGAAGTTTAAGAGCCGGCGCTCTTGTCCATTCAGCCTTTCTGACCTCTAGATATCCATGACGAGCTGGGTCTACCTGCCAGACCAGATCGATTTGTAAAACATCCGTCTCAAATTGATTCAAACACAAGATCACCGAACCACCAAGCAAGTAATTTTCCTGTTAACAAAAAATTAGATGCATCCTTTACAGGACGTTGCAGTCAACCGCAGCATTTACTGCTCGTGATCTCATGGCAAGTTTACGTTCAGTAGTTGCCGCTGCTTTCTGAACTACCGGCACCCTTACCATTTCGTCAAAACCCAAAGCTTGACGGTCTGCTGCCAAATCGCCCGCATCTGTTTCGAACGCGATATGGGGTATTCCGAAATGCGTCTGTAACCCCTTGGCCATGGAGCCGGCTAGACAGAGTAAAATATACTATGTGCATGCGCTAGCTTAGCTGGAGCATTTCATGCACTTATAAGAGGTAGTTCCATAAACATTGATTGGCACTCACAGACAACAGGGGACAGATGTAGAACAGAGGACACAATGGATGTATACTCACTACCCAAGGCTTGTCGAGGAAGTTGTACTCCACGTTTAGCGAGTTCACGCTAGGAATCCCGCCATATTTAAAACCTAACAGTAAATTCCTCCAGTCTTGATTAGCGTCTCGTACGTGCTGTCGTATCAACAAGAAGTCCGGTTTGAATGATCTGAAACAGACAAAAATTAATTTGAGGTCGCTTTTACACGCCTTGTAAAGGTCGCTTTTACACACCTAAGGGGCATTAGACACATAGATCTACGCCCTTATTATAGATCAAACGGCACATGCTGGGTGATGTGGTCAGTATCATCCGGCC
Source organism: Cepaea nemoralis (assembly GCA_014155875.1). Taxonomy (NCBI): domain Eukaryota; kingdom Metazoa; phylum Mollusca; class Gastropoda; order Stylommatophora; family Helicidae; genus Cepaea; species Cepaea nemoralis. The sequence goes on along the minus strand of JACEFZ010027506.1, from coordinate 262,229 downwards.
GCCTTTACTTCCCACGACATTTCCTGGTTTTCATTTTAGGTTGAGTCGATCTTGGAGCCCAGTTTACTCTTAAACATTTGAAACAGAAATACGATTGAAGAAATCATTGATTGCATGACTGGCTCGGTAGAGATGCTAAGCTGACCTCTACTGAACCGTTAATAAAACGGAAAATACTAAACCAAAACGGAAAATGCTAAACCAAGTCAATACATTCAAATATTTGGTGACAATCATAACATCAGATGAAAGTTTCGTGACAAGAAGTAGGAGAATAATAGAACAAGCAAAAGATGAATTTTAGTCGAGGAAAAGTATCTTATGTAATACATCACTTTCACTGAATGCTAGACAGAGGGTACTGAAATGTTACATCCATCGTGTTCATCTGTAAGGTGGTGTAGCAGTAAGTGTATATGGGGTGGGCAAAACTACAGCACGCTTGAGCATCAGGGTAGAATGGGAAGAAGGATGCTCAAGTCGTGACGTAGTTTGTAGTAACGGATCAGTGAACATCGGGGACTAAGAGGAGATGGACGTGTGATTTAACTGAGTCACATCTGGCTTGATTCTGAATAAAATATCTTGAAGTTGGAATTGTATTGGAGTTGTTGATAGTCCATCGTCCCTTTGCTGTACTGGTACAGTGGTGCATCCTGGAATATGAGCTAGCAAATACGAAGAAGCTTGAAGACAAGGTACATGCGGTTTCTGAAACAAACGTTACGAATACCTTGAACAGCCAGAGTAACTAACAACGATTGCATGGAAGAGGTTGATTAAAGTAGAAGAGTGTACTCAATTATAAGAAAGAGACGCTCAGTGTTCTGTAGTTATGTAATGAGAACAGAGACATATGAAAAGATTGTGACCACTGGCAAGATCCCCCCCCCCCCCCCCAAAAAAAAAAAGTCGCGTAAAAGTCGACAGGGTCGATTTCATTGTACCGGGTTGTATCCTATATGGCTCAGTCTCTTTCCGCAGCGCGGAAAGCGTTGCACAAAGCACGAACTCCGAAATTCCAGCGAGACCCCAGGAGTCTCCGAAAAAATGCACTCGTGAAACAAAGGACGCGCCCGGAATCGAACCCATGACCTACGGAGCCCGAGTCAGACGGCTTGACTACTTCACCACGGATCAGTGGCAGGGTAGGCAGAAGCCTACAGAGACAAATAACGTTTGATGGTTTCAGACTAATGACGTGGCTGAATATCAACACTGGAATTGATCCGCAAAACCAAGGAGCAAGATCTATGGAAGAAACAAAAATGCATACGCTCCCAAAGATTATGATACACACATACTTGTAAACAGACGGTTCAACAACAAATGTTATAACTAATGACTGCGCAGACATCTGTATATCATGCCCTGATAAGGACTGTGAGACAGGGTAAATTCCCATTGGCAAATGCTGTTCCATCTATAAAACTTTAAGCTGTAGAGTAAGCTTCAATGATTCAATATGATTTATAAGACCACATATGGCTCTGTACGAAGCAGACATCTTCACTGGCTTATTTCTTGTACTACAACATCTTGCAGGTTTTAAGTTTCACCAAATCGGCAGTGAACTAAACAAGAGATTGCTGCTAGAAATTGAAACCACATGGCTGTGGTTACCATCCTAATGAGGTGTACTTGGAAATGAAACAACCGATAAACTTTCAAAAATAAGAATTGTAATGTGAACAAGAAGATAACGAAGGCTCACAATTTTAGAACTGGAGAGCGGAGGTCAGCATGGCCGAATAGATAAGAACGCTTGCTCTTAAACTTTTGGTGTGCTAATGCCGAGGTAACAGGTTCAACTCCTACTTCTGTCAGTTGGTCTGAAATTGTTACTGTTGTCTTTGACATGGTGGCGTAAATTACAAGTACTTCAGAAGTCGGAATGGGTTCTCCTGGTGGCTCGGGCAGTGGTTATAGGGAAAGCAAATCCACCCGCAAAGCCTCAGTCTAGTTCACTAGACGTAGTAATATGTGTATAGACTACGCTTGAGTTCCAAACGAACAAACGAAAAAAAAGAAGAGTCTATTATACTATCAGAAAGGGCCAGTATCAACCCAATAACGTACACTAGACTTTTGACCGGTAGGGACCGACCACTATTCTTTCCTCGGGACAGGACATACAAGACTGAATAAACACACGCCCAGGCGTCGTCTCTCCGTTTTAACATTTAGCACGTGTGTACTAGGCAAATACACAGCTGATCATGTTCTACAGGATTAACCGCCTACAGCCAGCAAACAAAACTACACTGGCAAACTTCATCTCCAGGCTGTGTAAACTAAAGACGAGGCTTAAAAGAAAAGGTTGATTTCATCATGAGACGACCCTGGCAGTTAATCATCAAAGTGCTATCGCAAGAAGAAGAAGCAGAAGAAGAAGAAGAAGAAGAAGAAGAAGAAGGAGGAGGATGAGGAGGAGGAAGAAGAAGAAAAAGAACGAGGAGGAGGAGGTGGAGGAGGAGGAAGAAGAAGAAGAAGACAAAGGGGAAGGAGGAGAAGGAGGAGGAAGAGGAGGAGGAAGAGGAGGAGGACGTGGTGAAGAAGAAGAAGAAGAAGAGGAAGAAGAAGAAGAAGAAGAAGAAGAAGAAGAAGAAGAAGAAGAAGAAGAAGAAGAAGAAGAAGAAGAAGAAGAAGAAGAAGAAGAAGAAGAAGAAGAAGAAGAAGAAAACGACGAAGCAGGTGGAAGTGAAGGGGAAGGGGGAGATTAAGGAGGAGGAAGAGAAGGAGGAAGACCAGAAGAAGAAGAAGAAGGAAAAGAAGAAACGTTAACAAATTGCAAACAACTGACCTGTAAAATGTATACCTATGAATTCTCATCTCATCTCATCATGTTCCTCTTGTACCTTGCGGTGTCGAGGAAGTATAAACAGCGGGAGGGTGTCCGCTTATGGGGTTCATGTATCGATATTCCCATGGACTCTGCTATTCCCTCCGTACATCATTTACTTGGTCGGCCTCTTCCTCTGCTTCCATCTGATCTGTACATCATTGCTTGTTGTGGTATACTGTTAGTTGGTAACCTACTTGCATGGCCAAACCATGAATTAACCACACTATTTGCGTGTTCTTTGGTAATTTAACTAATCGGGGGAAATAGATCTGAAGACGAAACGGTTTTCTAAGAAATAGACTATTTCCATGCACGTATAGTAGACAACCAAGCCGTATCAGTCGCGTACCAGACGACATCAATACGAAGGCTCCTCGTGGGCCCCGGCTTCACGATCAGATGTATCCAGCTTCAAGTGGACATTGCATGTAGGTAAGTAAATGACCCCTTTTGTACACGCCTTGAGACGTATTGAACATATGATGCTGGTCCCGTCTTTCTAATAGCCAATCGGCTCGCGAGTAAGAGTGTGGTCAACATGGCGCCAGTTGTTTTCACTTGCCATGACACTTCCTGCTACCTTCTCTTCTTCTTTCGTTCGCCTGAAATATGCTTATAACTGCAATGTTGTCTCTTGTATGAATCCAACAGTCTTTTTTTTCCTGCTACCTAATTAGGCTGGGTCATTATGCAAGTCCAGGTCATTTTTATTATAAATTCGCCAGGATGAGAATTCGAACCTATAACCGCCGGGCCAAGCGCGATGCAGTAATGACGTGCGCTACATTATTCGTTATAGAGATGCAGTCCTCGGGCCACAGCGGTAAGATACATGTGGGGTCTGTGACTCTTTGGGGACCACAGGATTCTGCCGTTTAATAATGTCTGTACCACATTAGTACTTTGGTTTTAAAAAAAGTTATTTGCATATCCTTTACAGGACGTCGCAGTTATTTGTTGTATTATTTATTTTTTTTATTTTATTTTATTTTTTTTTTTATTTTTTATTTGCTGCTGTGATCTCTTGGTAAGTTTACGTTCAGTAGTTTGCCATTGCTTTCAGAACGACCGGAACCCATACCATTTCGTAAAAAACCAACGCAAGGCGATCTGCTGCCAAATCTCCCGCAGCTGTGTATGCGGGATTACGAGCTGCGACCGTATCTCCTTAGCCACAGGGCGCCTTGGTAGCGAGCTCTTTAGATTACCTTCAGTAAAGTAAAGCAACCAGGCTCCGTGGCTAAGGTCTTACGGACGCGATTCGTGAGCCCACTTACACGAGTTCGAAACACAACTGCGAACGATTAGGCAACAGACCTCGTCGCGCTGGGTTTTAACGTGTTGATATGGGATCCAGTCGTTCAGAAACAATGACAAACTACAGAACGTAAGCTTGACAAGATATCAACAACAGCAATAGAATGCTGGTGTTGACAGCGATGTCCTATAAATAGGATTTTTTTAAAAAAAAGTAAAGCGAGTAAAGAACTCTTGAACGCCTTAAGGCGCATCGGACATATGGTGCTAGACGCATATATTTACTAGACCAGTCGGCACTAGTGGCTGATGTAGGCGGTATAACGTCGGCCGCAATTACTTCACAAGACATATCATGGTACCCAGTTAAGAAGACATGGGAAATCAGGTCTATATGTTTTTCTTATTCGAATCCCTCTCGACTGCGGATCGAAGCCATGACCACCTGGCCAGTAGGCGAGCGTCTTGTATAATCTCAAATGTAGATCATCTGGGCGGCTAGTGCAGGCTGAGCTTCAAGCCCAACAAGTCGAGAAGCTTGTCGATCTGAGAGCAAGAAGCGGGAAGTTGCGTTCACGACAAACTAAGCATTTCCCACGGCCATGAGAAAGAAATCCATTGAAAGCCTTCGTGCGATGCTTTGTACAATGGACACAAATGTAGCTGAGCAATACCGTGGGATGGAGTTTGCGAACTATCAAGAGGTGCAAACTGAACCAATAGGTAAAAATGTAAGCGGTCTTCTGGTTAAGAATTTATATACCCTGCTGATAAGGCGAAAGCACGAGGGCGTGGAAGGCTTTAGAGCGACATATCCAGTCGCCAAGAAGTCGCTAGGGCTAGCCAGTTAAGCTGTCGGGTGTGGTTCTGTACTGTAGGAAGGCAATGTTCATTGCTACTCTTTAAATCCATCGCATACGAATTCAGACTTGGAAAGTCACGCTCATGATGACCCTACATGAGAGCTAGACGGTACGTCACTGCAGCCGGCGCTGAAACCGTAAAGGAGATGTAAAGTTAGCATCAGCAGTCGGGCATGTGTGCCCAAGAACTTGCTGAAACTGAAATAAGTGATGCACTGCATCTATGCTAACATTCGTTGGCGCTGAAGAAGAAATAAAGATAACCTCTTTTAGTAGTCTAATGTATCGGCTAGGGAACGTATAGACATGGTGGTCCATGAGATCCATTAAGTGACAAACGAGAAGAGAATGCAGAGATGCACCCGTCACAGTAAGTGAATTGGGTACTTATGGGAAGGGATTCTTACAAAGGCTCTAACAAACAACACATGGCACATGGCACCCGTTTGATTCAGCTTTATACTGGGATCACTGTGGGATGTGCTTCCACTCTCTGAAAATCTGCCAAATGGGAACATTCTGAAGACAGTCATCATTGCCAAGAGAAGTAGACTCTCGAGCACGTGATGTCTGCATGCAAGTTGACCTGGGGCAAGTCCAGTTTACCTGGCGCCACATCGTGGAGCATGTTGAGGTTGCTGGGGCAGTGGACATATCGAGCTAAAAATGGCTAGGACTGCCAATCTACTTCCTTAAAGCCGAACAGAAAGCTGAAAGTAAGATTAACTATGCTGACAACCTGCCTTCCTCCCTGAAGAGCACAACTGACTGGGAGACTGCGGTCTACCTGCCATTAACTGGTATATTCCCGAAGTCTGAGAGAAGGTTAGCCACTGTAGTACACCCCATCTCACCTTCTGTCCAATTCGCCAACAATGGCCAAAGTGCCGGCCCCATTATTATTTTCTTGTTACGGTCGCTCGCTTTGAACTCAAGCGTAGTCCACATACGTGCTTCTACTTCTAGTACACTGGACTGATTTTTGCGTGTGGATTAGCTGTCCCTATTGCCAGTGTCCCTCGCCATCAAGCGAACCCATTACAACTTCAGAGATACTTGTAGATTACGTCTCCAAGTTAGGGGGAGATGTTAACATTTATTCTAACTGACCAGTGCAATGGTTGAACCCGCTCCCTCGGTAGCAACACACCGGTAGTTTAACAGCGAGCGCTCTTATCCATTCGGCCATATACTCCAATCTCAGAACTGACTTCCGCTCGTTACATGCGCGGAAGCAGCGGTGACAGTAAGGTTTTTATAGAAAGGAAATAGACAAAAAGAAAGACCTTTGTTAGTCATGACCCAAGTGGTTCTACCCTAGCCTACCTTCAGGGTGTCGAGAAGATACAGAAATAGAAAGATTCGCATAAAGAATGGAAGTTGTTTCTGACGATTAGAAACCTCATGAAATGATTGCAAAACGGTGACGTTTATACTACTTATGCATATTCAACGAAATGCCTTTGGTCTTTCCCTATGATATCAAATCTGTTCTGTAAGATGGTTAATTGTTTTACACCGTTAAGAACTGGTGTTTTTATTGTTAATTTACTTTTATAGCGGGAGCATTAGCGAAGTTGATAAGGAACTGTACTGATAACGTCATGAACGCGGTCGGACATGTGTTCGGCTTCTGGATTCGTCGCCTTCGATAATGAGTGAAGGGTTGGCCGCCTACTCCTGTATGCACTCAGACTTACAAAATGTGATCGCTCTATCACATCACAGACCCATAGAGGAAACTGCTTCGCGACAAATTATTATTAATTACTTTGATAATTAATGTTAATAATAATAGCACACAGAACTCTTGACCATACCTTCTCGAATATTGGCTACATGATCACAGTTCTATATTTGACTAGACTAGTCGCCACTCCATCGATCACAAGTTAAAAACAAATACAAGTTCTCAGTGGCGAAGTGGTCAAGTCGTGTAGACTCGGGCTCCGAAGGTTGTGGTTTCATTTCCGGGCCGCGTCCTTCGGTTCACAAGTGCATTTTTTCGGAGGCTCCTGGGGGTTGTCGCTGGAGCTACGGAGTTCGTGCGCTGTGCGACGCTTTCAGCAGCCCACGCTGTTGATCGATGGCACTCGATCGATGGCACTCTATCAATGACGTAATCAACATCAAACCATCTGCAGTTACTTCTCAGAACGTTTCCTAGCACCATTTTAGACTGGGTCAACCAGTGAGACCAGGTATAATTAAAACCAAATGTCCATCTGTAGTGGGATTGGAACACACGACCACCCGGCCGGCAGGCAAGCAGGTTAATTAATCCCTACGCAACACCACTTTAATAATAGAAACAAACAGAATATCATGTCAGGTAATTGACTAACACGCGGGAAATTGGCATGTAGCTTGAATTGCTTTGGAATAGACAGAAAATTCTAGGTTAGGAACAATACCCGAGATAGCAGGAATAAAATCAAAGTTACTAACAAGACAAACAAGCTGTGACACGGAAGAGGACAATTAAACACAAGCCGGGGATTGATTCGACACAACGTGTACAAATATAGCGGTATTGTACAAGCGTGAATACTTAAACTGAATGGTTCAACATGTAGGTTACAGGCTTTTGTGGCTGCCAGACGTATTTGGATATTTCTTTGTTCAAGTACAAGATGAAGGTAAAGGTAGTGCATCATCAGATACGCCTTTGTGTAGAATTCTTTAGGTTTTCTTATGTACTAAGCGCGACATATGAGGTCGCATATCTAATGCTATTGATGTTACGTCCACCAGTCGTGATTCCTCGCATGTCTTCTAAATTTCTAAACATATTTTCACTCTGTAGGCAAAAGAGATGTACAAGATAGGGCCATCACATTTTGTAGGCCTGAACACACGGAGGAACCACGAACCCAGGCATCGAACCCTCGTCCGACCGCTTTCATGACATTATCAGAGGAGCTCCATATCAACTTAGCAAACCCTGCGGCCCCAAACATCTCGTCATAATTACACATGGTACTCAAGTTTATTTAAACTGGTATTTCTTCTTCTTCAGCGTTCCGAGCCATTGAGGTTCTTTGCTGCAGATACAATCAGTCTCCATTCGTCTCTCTGGTATGACATTATCATAATTACACATGACATTCAAGTTTATTTAAAGTGTTATGGCATTATCATAAATGCTTGGCTCGTTGACTGCTGGATTATAACTTATAACGGAATCATTGTGTTACATTCCTCAACCAAATATGTACCTATAAACTCAGCATGGCTTTCCGCTTCCAACACATGATTTTTTCTTGAGGCATTTTATCAATTTGAATGGCTTTCATCTTTTACTAGCCTTGAATGTAAGAAAGAGAATGATGACATGTTAAATGAATCTGTGTTACTGTATGACAGCGAATCATGGAATTTGAATGAACAAATTAACTTAGAAACAAGGGAAATATGTTTCCTGAGACGAATGTTTGGAATATCATGGGCATATTTCTCACATCTTTCATCTAGGGTAACAATTGTGGAGATTCACGGTTTCGTGTTCCGAAGAAGAATGTAATTTACGTCCCCAAGTCTTTGACGAGAAGTCAAAGTTTAGGTCAAAGTGACCTGTGTAGGAGAGAGAACCGACTACCTCGCCATCAGCACATCGGAAGTTAAACAGCGAGCGGTCTTAACCTTTCGGCCACACGACTTCTGTATCAAACAGCTAAACCTATCATTTCTACCAAGAAGTAGTTTTGAACTGGGTGCCGTTAAACCTATCATTGTTACCTAGATGTAGTTATGAACTGGGTGCCGTTAAACCTATCATTGTTACCTAGATGTAGTTATGAACTGGGTGCCGTTAAACCTATCATTGTTACCTATATGTAGTTATGAACTGGGTGCCGTTAAACCTATCATTGTTACCTAGATGTAGTTATGAACTGGGTGCCGTTAAACCTATCATTGTTACCTATATGTAGTTATGAACTGGGTGCCGTTAAACCTATCATTGTTACCTATATGTAGTTATGAACTGGGTGCCGTTAAACCTATCATTGTTACCTATATGTAGTTATGAACTGGGTGCCGTTAAACCTATCATTGTTACCTATATGTAGTTATGAACTGGGTGCCGTTAAACCTATCATTGTTACCTATATGTAGTTATCAACTGGGTGCCGTTAAACCTATCATTGTTACCTATATGTAGTTATGAACTGGGTGTAGTTAACAGCCTGTACTATATTTAATGTCAGCGTCAATAAAAGAGCTTGGTGTAAATTACTACTGATGCCCTGACAAGCAGATCAATTAATCAGGGGTTGGGAGGGTAAATGATTCTGGTAGAGATCCCCAACCTGTGTCGTGTAAAACGATCGATGAGAACAGAAACATTATACATTTAGTCCTGACAGTGCTGTTTGTAACACTTATGAGATTTAGCTTACGAGTTTCGGATGAATCGGTTCTTCGAACAGAACGGATACGCCTTGGCTCCTGAATACCCAGGCCAGGATATATACAGAGGAAGATAGATCTCAGTGCTACAGAGTACTACAGTGCGGAGAATTCACCAACGCTACAAGCACATACGGTTAGCATCACAGAAATATACCTACATCGTAAGCTTATTCCCCAAATTAGAACGCACTATTTCAGTGTAGCGGATGCGTTAAAGAAGTTAATAGAAATCTGCTATGATAATGTCATGAACACGGGACGACGCGGGTTCAATGGCTAGAATCTTCACCTGCTAAAGTTAATGAACGAACCAATCAACAAACTGTATTTTCACAGGATTAAGAATTTGGCAAGCAGGCCCGTCTAACGTTCTACCCTTCTATCACTCTCTTTTATACATGATTTCATCCACACATCATTCGAGGCTAACTGAGTACAACAACAATATAAAAGATATGCACCATAAATGCATGGGGAAAATGCAAAAATCAATAATACACGACTTAGTAATATTAATGAATGATGTGACAGTTGTTATTAGCTATGGGGAACATGTTGGTCTACCAACGGAGGACTGGCTGTTATACTATGTTTTTATTATTATTATTAATATTATTAGCATTATTATTGTTGTTATAATGATGATAACAATAATAATAATAATAATAATTATTATTATTATTATTATTATTATTATTATTAAAGGGGAAGGTACGTAGAGAAATGGTGTTCGCATAATTTGCGATTATGTGAATAGGGATTTGTGATGTCTTTGATTTCTTGTTGGAGATTGTTCCACAGCTGAGCTGAGGAAAAGATTGGCCACATATTCCTCCACACATTCAGGCCTACAAAATATGATGGAGCTGTCACATTACAAACCCATAGCAAGAAACTGCTTCCGGACAAATCTATTCTTGTTTTATCCATGAGTGTACTTTCTCCTTCGTGGGGACAGCGATGCCACAGTTGCTAATGGATCAATCTTTCGTATTAAAAGACAATAAAATTCAGTATTTTAGATACCACTTTCCCATGAGTTGCTGAACATGGTCATGAGATGCAATCAAAGCGCAAGTCTGAGACCCTCCAGGTGCATCGGATGTAATAGTAACAACAGCTCAATATAGTCTCACATATAGCACATATTGTACAGGGAAAGACGTTTATTGGGTTGTAAAAGTAAGTAAAGAACCCTGGGTATATGATGATGAGGATGATTGTTAATCGCTCTTAAAAATCTTCTGTTTTATAATCCCACTGTTGGTAGTATATTTAATATTAATGTGAAGCTTTGTGATTCACACAAACTTATAAATGGCGAAATAACCAAGCTCAATGCAACACTGATAATATCAGAAGTGACCTGCAGAAATTCTGGAATGCTAAACGAGCCGGATGTTTTACAGGACACGTAGACCTTCAACTGCTGTCGCCACTTTAGGTGGGGGTTTGGTAAATTTGGGCCGAGATATGAGCCACTTCAATTGGTTCACAATGTACTAAGATTTAAATATAAATGTCAATTGGGGAACCATTTGAGGTTGAGGCCACTAAGACAGATAATAAATAAACAAACATGTATTGTTTGGCGCTTATAAATGTAGAATAAATAAGTAGGGATTAGAGTTCGCGCTAGACAACATAAAGATTGAAAGCTATAGTTACTGACCAATTCCAAATGACGACAGAGCCTTGCTGATTTAAATGAGATTTAAGTAAGATGCCAGGGCTTTTTACAAAGTGTGTATCACGTGTGAACACATACTTGTGCTGACTTGATCGACATCTCATAATTAACATTTAAAGCAGTTAAAATAGTTCAGATTCAAACGTTTGAGAACCCACATACAAGAAGAATTGCCAACACTTGACAAAGACAGACAGCGGAAAGCAAGCCCAAGCCTGGTCTACCGGAACTTCTAGAGGACGTGCGCCGAGAGCCATCTGGCATGTAATCCGGCGTGCTACAAATGACAGTCTCGGGTACTGTTTCAGGAAAGAGACGGCTGTGAGGAAACTCAGGCAAATGTATCAGATGTCTTTAAGAAATCAACGTCATGTGATAATACCTTCCCGCGATATAAGTGCCGAGAACATTAAGAGTCCCATTTGGTTCAGATAACTTGGTACTCACAAGATAAACTAGTAGGGTATCAATGGGTTGTGATAAATTTATTAAGAACAATGTTGACTGCATAAGAATATCATAGTATAAACCTGGGACAAAAAAGAGGCATGCAGTGTATTAGTTTCTAATTGTTTCTCCACAGATCTTAACTTACTTAAACGTCTCAGTTGTGTTATATATGAATTTTCCCTGGCATAATTAAATGTACATTGAAAGCATCTTCGTCTTCTCCCTCGTCGTCGTCCTTTTTCTCTTCTCCTTCTTCTTCTTCTTCTTCTTCTTCTTCTTCTTCTTCTTCTTCTTCTTCTTCTTCTTCTTCTTCCAATAAAGCCTAGGCCCTCAGCCAACCACACCATCATGTTCAGTTCTTAGCTATCTCGTTCAACAACCTTCATACTATCCCTATATTATTCACTTCTGCCTCTATTTCTCGTCTCTGTGTATGCTAAGATTTCCCTCTGTTTCTTTTCTCCGTCTGTGTTAAGATCTTCTCCTGTTTCTTTTCTCCGTGAATGTTTAGGTATCCCTCTGTTTCTCTTCTCTATGAATGTTTAGGTATCCCTCTGTTTCTATTCTCCCTGTATGTTTAGGTCTTCCTCTGTTTCTATTCTCCGTAGATGGTTAAGTCTCCCCCTGTGTCGTTTTCTCTGTCGATTATTGAAATGGGACTTTCAAGTCATACGATTAACAGTTTGTTTTATATGTGTGTATAACCCAGTGCCAGTGTATTTTCCTCACCTCTTGATGCACTGTTGTTTGTTTAGTTCTCATCTTGAGCTCCACATTAGTGATTCCTTATATCTGAGCATGCACCAGTTATGAATGTTTGTAGGTTGTAATCGTTTTAGTCTTTCTATGTGTTTCTGGTTCATACAGTTATTGCTGATTTAACGGTAGAGATATGTACTAGGATGGTGTTTAACTTTATTTTTGAAGAAGGTAGTCTTACTCCTTAGTGACAGTGACAGATGCAAGAGACCATGAGGTTTTGATTTTGTGATGCACTTAATTCGAAGACAATTGATCCCCTTAACCACACATCTGGTTCATACTTGTAACCGTGTTCTAACAAAGCTCACTTTCTACTTATCGTTTGTTTGGTGATTCGTTTTATACGAAGAAAGTACTGTGTATTTTTATATACTGAAATACACGGAGTATGGTACATTCGGCAAGTGACGACAATCTGCAAATGTTTGAGATCCACTGATATAAATAAATTGCTTGCGATGAGTCGATGGGAGAGGCCGTAAATCTGATCACGAGACAGTTCTGCCCGAGGTCAGTAGACAGTGTCCATGAGCATTACAGAGGCGAGGACAGAGAGTGGAAATGGTGTTTCTTTGCTGACGCCATAAAACATGCTAAGAAATGTCGCTTTTATTCAGACATACACGCCTTGCAAAAGTGTGCCTTTATTTAAGTCTTTGAAAGTGTGGCGATACATTCTGTAATAGAAGTGGCGAATGCTGCAAATATTTAGCTATCAGCCTCACCTCATTGGCAATGGGAGATATTATATGTGTGGAGATGTCCAAAACTGACCTACACATCAAGTTCCAACACATTTCACTAAAGTCTAGTGAGAGTGGAACCGGCCACGCGGCGAAGATTTACGGACGCAGTTCGTGATCCCGCATATCGCGTTGCGAAAGCAATGGCAAACTACTGAACGTGAACTTAGCCAAGATATCCCAAACAGCCAAACAATGCTGGGGTTGGCTGCGACTTCATGTAAAGGATATACAAATAATTTCTTTTGTAACTAGTGGGAGATGGCGAATTAGCGAAGTTGATAGCGAACTGCGACGATAATGTCGTGCGCATTGTCCGATGCGGATTCCACACGTGCGCTCGTCGCCTGCGAAGGTGAGTGAAAGATTGGCCGTATGTTCCTTCGTGCATTCACTTCTACACAATGTGATGGCGCTACCACATCACAGGTCCATATCTGAAACTGCTTCAGGATAACAGAGTATTGATATTCTAGTGGACCAGCCGCGGTGACGCAGTGGCTAGCCCGCACGCCTGCCGGGCGGTGATCATTGTTCGAATCTAGTCGGGGATGTTTTTAATGGACCTGGGTTCCTATGTCGATCCAGCCCGGAATGGGTATCAGGAAATGTTCTGGCAAGTAGACAAGGCCGGAGCGATATTGACACCATTACCCAGCGTGTGCCGGTTCGTCAACACAAATATTGTCCTGCCACCATATACCCAATACGCTCGCCTGCCGACCCGGTGGTCTTGGGTTCGATCCGCTTTGGCGTGGGCGAACATTCCTCTCCACTCTCCTCTCAGTTCGTGTGTTGACTCCATCCCGTGCCTTGACACAAGAATGACATGAATCTTCTCAGACGGTGCTAACTGAGAGGAGGCGAGTTATTTGGTGGTGTAGCTATCTCTATAAAATACAGCAAAACTCCATGACGTCATTCGCATTTGCGTGCGCTATCAAGAACAAGTTACCTGAACAGTTCAAGAAGCCTGATACGGGAGAGGAAAATGGCACGTAGCAAGACCAAACACCAAGAAACAACAGACACAAGATGTGCAGCGTGGGAGCCGCCCAAACCGTTAGTTACTCTGGCAGTCCAAGGAATTAGCAACATTTGTCTCAGGAACTACATCTCTGTTGCTTCCAATGCCTTTCTAATTTTTTTTCATTTACATTCCAAAATGCAATACCATACAGTAAAACAGGCTCTAAATTGCAATTCAGCACTCTTCTTCTTACATTCAATGACTTACTGCATAAGATAATTTTCATTTTCTGAAATGCAGATTTTGCTTGCCTCATTCTTTTCTTTATCTCTATTGTGCATCTTCCATCCTATGTTACGTATAATTGCACTCTCTAGATGTATTTGGTACATTTGCTTGCTGTCATGTTTCGTGGTCTAGCATGACTGTAAAACAATGTGGTCTATATGCGTTGTCATGTATCCTAACTGGCCTTGAATCTGTTGTCCTTCACTCGGTGACATTCAATTGGTCGTTCATACTGTCCTCTCGCACCTTGTGAGGGTTACTGTGCTGTTACTGTCTGCGCTTCTCAAGGGTCTTCTCAAGCTATTGGAGATATGGTCATCACAGAAATTTGACTTTATAGTTCATAAAACAGTTGGCACGACGTCTGTTTAAATTGAGATTTCTGAAGATTCTCTCTGCTTTCACTCTCGGGTATTTGTTGGAGTGGCGATAGTAGACAGTATTTGAGTAAAGCCTACTTAATGCCGTTGACTTTCGTGTGCCAGCAATTTTGGCAACTCCATTGTTGTAGCACTTTTAAATGAACTACTCAATCGGTTGGAATCTTGTTTCCATCTTGATTTAGGTTGGTATAACTACTTTGAGTTTAATAATGGTTACATTTGTGTGAATGTTGTTTTAGCCACTTTATTCACGAGGCGGTTGTTTTGTTATATGTCACAAATGGAGGTCAGCATGGCTGAATTAATAAGAACACGTGTTCTTAAACATCCGGTGTGCTGATGCCGAGGTAAGAGGTTTACCCCCTACACCGGACAGTTGGACTAAAATGTTGATCTCTCGTCGTTGACTTGGGGGAGTAAATTACAAGCACCTCTGCAGTCGGAGTGGATTCGCCTGATGGCGAGGGACACTGTTAATAGTGAAAGCAAATCCACACGCAAAATTCAGTCCAGCACTGCTAGAAGTAGTGTGTATGGACTACGCTTGAGTTCAAAGCGAGCTGGCGCCACAAAAAATGTCACAAATTTTACCTTATTTATTTTGACGCTTCTGATTGTCTAGGAGCAGTGAACGAGCTTCATAACTCCATGGCATGCCAGCCTGTGGCTGATTTCGAACCCTCAACTCGGTATCCCAGGGGATTTTGAAACTGTTTTACTATCCTCAAAGCCACAGACGTCGGTAGCATTGGGGAAAAGTTTTACAGTATATTCCGAAGATAAATCACCCCAGATTTAATTCACAAGGGGGAAGTCATAGAAACACATTCTAGCAGACGTGAAAGGATTGAACTAGACATTCTGATACCCAGCTCGTCTACTGGAACCCATCAAACGCTCTGTTATACGTGAGATAGCCGCCCACAGAAAAAGGCCAGCCCTGTTGTAAGGGGTAAGGAGAGTTCTGCCGGATGATGTACTAGCGATAAAACATTTCTAGTAATGAAAGTGAGGAAGAGAATCGCGAAATATAATCTACAATCAATACTCTTTTATGGGTCGGTGTCTTGGGAAATCAATAATCAAAAGAGAAGAATCAGTTGCCAGGACAACAAGAGATATGAGGCTGTCCTATTTGAATGATATGCATAACAGGGGTAGAAGTAAGATTAGCTGGCTACCCTTTTATCAATTCTTTCCATGCGTTTTCTTCATTTTCTTACTGAAGTTTCCAAATAATGCACACGCTTTCGTCGTGCATGTGTCTGCTGCGTTTCGAGTACCGATTTACGCTCCTCCTAAAAAAAATGTACTAACGGTGTGGCTTAGTGGCGAAACCGGCTCTGCCAAAGGAGTTACGAACGCAATTTGTAATCCTGCAATTCCGTGTTCGAAACACAGCTGCATGCGATTTAGTAGCCCAACGCCTTGCGTTCATTTTACTACAATGGTAGATGTGCCCGTCGTTCAGACAGCAATGGTAAAGTACTGAAGGTAAGCTTGCCAAAACATCACAAACAGTCGAAACATGCTGGGGTTGACTGCGACGTCATATAAATGATATACAGCTAACCTTAATCCGACACAAATCTTCTATTCTTTCTACGGTTTCGAAATAATCTTTATTTGCATCGTTTGGTATATTTGGTAAACTGTCAAGCGGAAGTGACAATTACACTGCGTAGAAGGCAATTTTTGAATAAAATACAATGACGAAATAATGGTTACAGAATGTCAAGATACTGAAGTGTGTGAATACAACTGGTAAATGGTTTTTCTCGACTTAAACAATTAGCTTAACATGTTAGATGGGTTGTTCTAAAAAAAAAAAAAAAAACACTTGGGAACTATTGACCATTTTGAATACATAATTTTTCTTTTAATTAAGTAGGCTTTATCATATATTTAACATTAAATCTGTATTAGTGTGTTGTTCAAGAACACAGAGAACAACTAAAAATTACAAATAAAATAAAAACGTTGAATAGCTGGTAACTACGCCGAATAGAAGAAATAAAATGGTATTATGACAGAATCCTTCATAGGAAGGCTAGGGAGAGAACAAGACAGGATAGAGCATGTTTGTTACACTTGTGTATTTCTTACTGAGTAGATTAAATTTTTCTTCAAACTAAATCTATAAACATGTATCTTTCTGTGTGTCTGTGTGTGTGTGTGTGTGTTCGTGTATGTATTGGTGTGACTTGATTCATGGAGCCAAAACAATACAACAAGTCAGATCACACGTTGGCGTGTGTGTGCGTGCGTGCGTGTGTGTGTGTGTGTGTGTGTGTGTGTGTGTGTGTGTGTGTGTGTATGTGTGTGTGTGTGTATTTCACTAGAGTCATTGTGTGAAAACAATAACAAATGTTTAGATTACAAGTTGATTTGAGTATGTAATGAATCCTACCCCCCCCCCCCAAATAAAAAAAAGGGGGGGGGGTCAGCATAATCCAAGCAGCAGTGACACGTAGATACGTCAGAAGCTGTAAAAAGCACATCCCGGCAGCGAAGGATTAGCGGAATAGCAGATGCAAGGAACACCACCTTATAGGCAGCAAACACAAGAGCCGTATCCCTGAAGCTCTTCCTAACTTGCTAAAAGCCATAACAGGGACAGAGGAAAGCAAGAGAAGAAACTTGCAAAACAATGGGCAAGAAAGATCGAGAAGACTACAAATTTAGATCTGTCATTCTGAACACCGCTATTGTTTTAAAAGAAGGCAACCCGTTTATAATATCAAAGTTACGCGACATCGGTCTCTAAGTGGAAACCAGATTGTGGGATCCTTTCGATGTACCGAATCTTTGGTGGCTAGTTGGCCTTTTGAAGACAGAAAGATGTAACTGTGGAAGACTGTAAGTTGTAAGTGTGGACAACTGTGAGTTGTAACCGTGGAAGACTGTAATTGTAACTGTGAAAGACAAAGAGTTGTAACTTTTGAAAAGTGTGAGTTCAAAGTGTGAAAGACAAAGAGTTGTAACTGTGGATGACTGTAAGTTGCAAGTGTGAAAGACAAAGAGTTGTAACTGTGGAAGACTGAGTTGTAGGTGTGAAAGACAAAGAGTTGTAACTGTGGAAGAATGTGAGTTGTAACTCTTGAGTCCAACACTTTCTCGATCAGGTGGTTTGAGCCCTGAAGAAGGATTGCATTTTTTAGAGTGAAGTTGGAGTCGTAACGTTTCTTTCAACGCGTATCAAAGTACCATTCCCAAGGAGAATGTTTTGCTGGGATTGTCTCTCCTCTCCAGATTCAGAAAGATGTGGGACATGTTCGACCGGTACTGAAACTTCACATTTGTGGAGAAGCATATTCTTATGTACCCAGGTAATAATTCAGTAAAGCGTATACGGACCTTGTGGAGTTAAACCTAGGCAATGTTTCTCCACATGTATTATGTATTACAATATCAACGCACTTCAAAGCCATGTCCAAGGGGGAATTACCCTATCTTTTGAAAAGTTTATGACTAAACAGAGCTGTTCACTGGAAAATCAGGGAGGATAGGGATTGGTAAAACCACCTCACAAAATCATAACCTAGAGTGCATAGATTGCGACACCCGGTAAAACAAATTGAAGGGATTACTTTTTTGTCTTGAAACCCAACCACACTGTACATTCTGAAGTTAGAAAATTCGAGAATTCCCGATAGAAGGGGTGTTAAATAGTCCAATAATGGGCCGGGGTAAATGGGAACTAGTGATCACTTTGGTCTGTGTGTTAGGCACTCCTGACGCTCAGACGCCTATATATACTTTTATACAAGATTTTAAAACTACTAGTATATGAGAATATAATCTGGAACCACTTAGGTTTCACTGAGTACGCTTTTCCAAGAAATACAGTAGTGGCACTTTTACGGTAGATCCCGTAAAGCAGTTAAAAAAAGCATGGTGATTTCCATAATCGTTACATTACGATATGAATAATGACAGGCTAGTTGAAGATTTGCTATATGGAATTGAACTTGGAATGTAAATGAACAAATTAAGAAGACATTAGAAGCAACAGAGATGTAGTTCCTGAGACGAATGTTGCGAATTCCGTGGACTGCCAGAGTAACTAACAATGATTGACTGAAACAGTCTAATGAAACTAGGACATTATGTAAAACAATAAGAAAGAGACAAACAGCTTCCTTCGGTCATGTGATGAGAAGAGAGGCATTGGAGAACATCGTGACAACTGGAAAGATCGAGGGGAAGAGAGGCAGAGGCAGACCAAGAGAAATGATGCTGGATGGATTGTGACGGTGGAGGAATATTATCAACTAGTGACATAAACAACAAAAGTATGAATCACAAAACACATTACACGCTGCATTTTTTTCATAAACTTTGTAGAAAGCCGCTAAGACGAGACGACCACGTTAGTGTATGTGAAGTCAGAACATGGCGCTGTAAATTAACTCTCAGATGACGGTGAGCCAACATTTGAGACCTATATGGAGAAGTCCAGGCGGACGCGCTAGCCGAGTTGATAGCCAACTGTGCTGGTAATGTCATGAGAACGGTTGTAAACGTGCTCGACGCCCGGTCTCGTGGCTTGCCAACGTGAGGGCAATATTGGCCACTTGTTTATCCTTGCTCCCAAGCCTACACAATATGATGGCACTACCTAGACGCCAGGGCTCGTCGTTTGCCAACGTGAGGGCAAGATTGAGCACCTGTTTATCCCTGCTCCCAAGCCTGCACAGTATGATAGCGTTATCTAGACGCATCTAGACGCCCGGGCTCGTGGCTTGCCAACGTGAGGGCAAGATTGAGCACCTGTTTATCCTTGCTCCCAAGCCTGCACAGTATGATAGCGCTATCTAGACGCATCTAGACGCCCGGGCTCGTGGCTTGCCAACGTGAGGGAAAGATTGACCACCTGTTTATCCTTGCTCCCAAGCCTGCACTGTATAATAGCGTTATCTAGACGCATCTAGACGCCCGAGCTCGTCGCTTGCCAAAGTGAGGGCAAGATTGAGCACCTGTTCATCCCTGCTCCCAAGCCTACACAATATGTTGGAGCTATCACATTACAGACATATAACAGGGATCTGCTTCGGGACAATTTTTAAAAAAACAGGGGGGGGGGGGGGGGAGTCATGGCTAGTAACTGTCATAAACTGTGAGTTTCCTTTTATCCTTTTTAAATATGATCTTTACAACTGCCGTCTCCGTGGCGAAGGTGTTACGGACGGGGTTCGTGATCCAGCACACTCGCGTTTGAAACACAGCTGCGCGCGATTCGGAGGCAGACCGCGTTGCGCTAGTTTTTTTACGAAATGGTATGAGTGCCGGTCGTTCAGAAAGCAATGGCAAACTTTTTAAAAATGTTTCATATCCCTTACAGGACGTTGCAGTCAACACCAGCATTTCTCAGCTGCTGTTTGTGTACTATGCAAGATTTACGTTCAGTAGTTTGCCATTTCTTTCTGCACGACGGCTTCCATACCAACACGTTATAACACAACGCGACACGGTCTGCTGCACAAATCGGTCGCAGCTGAGTTTCAAACGCCTGGTAAGCGGCTCACGAACCACATTCGCAAGCCTTAGACCACGGAGACCGGCAAATGGCAAACTACTGAACGTAAACATGCCAAGACATCAACAACAGCAAAATCTGCGGGTGTTTACTGCAAAAGTCCTGTAAAGGATATGCAACTAACTCTTAACAATGGGTTATTACACTAGCTTATGTTTGAAAATAAAATCGTTGGAAGACAATTGTTTAAATAGATTTTGGCATCAATGTTGCCCAATCGCAACTCTAGATTAATATTGTTACTAACAGTGTGTCCTTCCAATAGTGCATTGGACTGATTTTTGCGTGTGGATTAGCTTTCTAGGTATATTCCCAGTATCCCTAGCCATCAGGTGACCTACTTCAACTTCTGAGGTACTTATTATTTACGTCCCCAAGTCAAGGACCAGAAGTCAACATTTTAGTCCAAACTGTCCTGTGCTGGGGTTTAACCCGCTGCCTAGGCATTAGCACACCGGAAGTTTAGGAGCTAGCGCGCTTATACAATCGGACATGCTAACCATCGTTTTTATATTTGTCTCGTTGAGTAATGTTGGGGAAATAGTGTTGGGGAATATGCACAGATTGTTTATGAAGTTTAGCAATATTAAATGTGTGCTTGTTGCTCTGTAGAGTACGATTGTACTCCATATCTTCTTCTTCGTTCCTCTTTCGGGGGAAGCGTTTCACACACAGTTATGCAGATCACAGATCAGTTTTGCTCCCTTCGGCATTCATGTGTGTCAGTTTCATTCCTCTAGAATAGGGGTAGGGAAAATTTTTTGCCAAGGGCCATTTGGATATTTATAACATCGTTCTCGGGCCATACAAAATTATCAACTTCACAATTATCCAGCTGTTTTAGGTCAACATTTAATTAACTCACCCCTAATGTGATGGCTGGAGCTGCTTCTCATTGGTGAGATGTGTGATGTCTGCTGGTACTGATGATGTTGCTACTAGATTTATTGATGATTGTTTATGAAGCTCCTAGATTTATTGAATTTCGAATTACGCCTGCGGTTGCTTTTATAGGACCAGACCAATTAATTTCGCTGGCCTTATACGGCCCGCGAGCCAGACGTTCCCCATTTCTGCTCTAGACAGATTCCATCAAAGGCAACGTACTCTCTCTACCAGTGGGTAGGTATTTTTTTCCTAGTAGTTTTTCCAGGGTAGCAATCTTACAGCCTACACTTTGCGACTGTCAATTGCCAGGGGATTTGAAACGTGCAAAGTTTGCACGTAAATCTTCATGTTTTTCACCCTTATCCCAGAAGGCTACTTATCCGCTTTCACTACCTCAGAGATCAGGGGAGCGTTAGTTGTCACTGGATACCATTTGGTCTTGGAAAAATTGCCAGTCCTATGCTGAAATCGAACCCGGTATGTTGTTACCTCGGGGCGGACAGCGAAACTTCTCAGCCACGACTCTTTCTACCTTCTCTTTTATATGTGATAGTAATGTAAACTTCTTTTTTTTTATATGTGGTAATAATGTGACCTTCTTTTTATACGTGCTAGTAATGTGTGTTAGGTTGCATATAAGCAGAGTATGACTTCAGGGCAATGCGTGCCACAACTTTATCATATTTCCCCTATTCCCCTAGGAACACTAATTCTGTTGAAAAGCTTTCAATTGCCCAAAAGCTCGCTTGCGGATTCAGTCTGGAGAGTCTCTTGAATCTAATGTGAAATTATTTGGTACGAGTTGTGTAACTTCAACTGGCGCTGTGTCTTAGGGGCAGTGAATTAGTTTCATAATTTCCCCGTCATAACGATTCGAGGGTTCGAAATCAGCTCTGGGCGATTTTGAAAAAGACATCTTTGCATCGTTTCAATGGTATGAAGCGACAGTCGTTAAAATAGCAATGGCAAGCTACTGAACGTAACAACATGCAAGGGAACATGTAGAGAACATGCAACTGACTAACAGTGTGTTCAGTTGCATGTTTGCAGACTGTGACTCCAACTTACTAATTGTATGTTAAGTTGCATGTTTGCAGACTACGACTTTAATTGACTAACTGTGTGTTAAGTTGCATGTTTGCAGACTATGACTCTAATTGACTAACTGTGTGTTAAGTTGCATGTTTGCAGATTATGTCTCCAACTGACTAACTGTGTGTTAAGTTGCATGTTTGCAGACTATGACTCCAACTGACTAACTGTGTGTTAAGTTGCATGTTTGCAGACTATGTCTCCAACTGACTAACTGTGGTGTTAGTTGCATGTTGCAGACTATGACTCTAATTGACTAACTGGTGTGTTAAGTTGCATGTTTGCAGACTATGTCTCCAACTGACTAACTGTGTGTTAAGTTGCATGTTTGCAGACTATGACTCTAATTGACTAACTGTGTGTTAAGTTGCATGTTTGCAGACTATGACTCTAATTGACTAACTGTGTGTTAAGTTGCATGTTTGCAGACTATGACTCTAATTGACTAACTGTGTGTTAAGTTGCATGTTTGCAGACTATGTCTCCAACCGACTAACTGTGTGTTAAGTTGCTTGTTTGCAGACTATGACTCCAACTGACTAACTGTATGTTAAGTTGCATGTTTGCAGACTATGACTCTAATTGACTAACTGTGTGTTAAGTTGCATGTTTGCAGAGTATGTCTCCAACTGACTAACTGTGTGTTAAGTTGCATGTTTGCAGACTATGACTCCAACCGACTAACTGTGTGTTAAGTTGCATGTTTGCAGACTATGACTCCAACTGACTAACTGTGTGTTAAGTTGCATGTTTGCAGACTATGACTCTAATTGACTAACTGTGTGTTAAGTTGCATGTTTGCTGACTATGACTCTAATTGACTAACTGTGTGTTAAGTTGCATGTTTGCATACTATGGCTCCAACTGACTAACTGTGTGTTAAGTTACATGTTTGCAGAATATGACTCCAAAGCAATACGTGTCACGACACTATTATATTATCATTATTCTCCGAGGACCCTACAAGTGTGTTGAAAAGCTTTCAGTTGCCCAAAAACTCGTGTGCGGATTCAGTCTGGCGAGTCTCTGGAAGCTAAGTTATAATTATTTGGTACGAGTACTGTAACTTCACTATGGCGAATGCCTAGTTCTGCAGTATAATTTGACATTAAGTGACTGATTTGTGAGTACTTCTTGTGCAGACACGACCGTTGGATTAATCTTGGCAAGACCCGCCCCGGGGAGCAGAAAAAAATCCCACTAGGGTTCTGTAGATGTGAGCTAGAATATACGGCACCTTTTATAGTAGCAGACTTGCGCCTGGCAGGGCGCCCAGAGCAAACAGTTTATATACATTGGCATTGGGCCAGGAGTCTGGTGCAGACAAGTCTTGCTCGGGTTTGATTATATAGATTTTGTGATGTGTGTAAGAAGAAGACGTATGCGGTAAAGATGACGGAGACGAGGAGCTGGTAATGAAAAACACTTTATCAGAGAAGCCATCGTTGTAAAAAGTCTTGGCATGTTCTGGTATATTGATGTCCAGAAAAGTAACATCAGGAAGAATGGTTCTGGGTAATGTATAGGGTACTGCATAGTGACTACGATGGAGTTTGGAGTAAATGGAGAAATTGATGAAGTAATAGAATCAACTGCGGTGGGTCGTGTAGCGCTGTGGTTAGCATGGTTGCCCACGGGTCCGGTGGGCATGTGTTCAAGTCCATGTTGAGGCGGGAATGTGTTTTTTACCGACTTGGACTCCTTGGTAGGCTCACTCTAAAATGGGTGCCAGGAAATCTTGTAAGTAAAGGCGACCGGTGTTAGTATTTGTTACAATTCGGTCTGTAAAACATGAGGCTGTCGTCATATGTATAAGAGGCGTTCATTTGAAATCCGTTCGTGCCGCACAGCGCGTAATTGCGTACGTTGAAGATGATCATGTCATAGTCATGTGATAAGTACTGACCAATGAATAAAAGAGCATGTACTTATCGTCCCATGATGCATAGGTTCTGCTTCTGACCCGTTGAGAAAATGTGAGTTAATCCAAAATCCGCCCAAAGAAGCTCAAAGAGCGTTGATTCAGTTTCTTTCATTTGAAGGATGTCGACCAGTGGACATTCATCGAAGAATGCAGGCAGCGTACGGTAACAAATGTGTGTCGAAGACAACAGTGACAGACTGGGCACGAATGTTAGGGAAAGGACGTCAGTTCACGACAGATCTTCGACGGCCGGGTCAAGCGCATTTTGTTGCAACAGAAAAAAAAACCGCCAAATTTGATATGCCAAGTGGGACAATTCAAAAGATCGTTCGTAAGAAACTGCAATATCGGAAGGTGTGTTCACAGTGGGTACTACGGATGTTGACCGACCACCAAAAAGAGGAACGTATGGGATGGTGATTGAACCACTTGCTGCGTTACAGAGTGGAGGGTGATGAATTTCTCTTCCGCATAGTGGCAGGCGATGAATCATGGTGTCACCACTTTGAGCCGAGCAGCAAAAGAGAGAGCATACAATGGAAGCATGCTGGATCACCATAAGCCAAAAAATGCAAGTTACAGGTTTCCGTTGGTAACGTTTTGCTAAACGCATTTTTTTTTACCATGAAGGGCTATTGCTGGCCGACTTTAAAGAACCTGGTGTCAACATCAACTCTACCCACTACTTGCAAACACTAGACAAGCTGCAAAAAGCCATCAAGAATAAACGACCCGGCATGCTTTCTCGCGGTGTGATTTTGTTGCACGATAATGCTCGTCCGCATGTCGCAAAGATTGTGCAGGAAGCATTAGCAAGGAAGAAGTGGGAAATTCTGCAACATCCAGCCTATAGTCCTGATTTGTCACCACGTGATTTTCATTTGTTCGGACCTCTAAAACAAGCTCTCAAGGGGCAACGATTTCACACAGATGCAGACTTAATGAACGCTGTAAACACTTGGTTCAGTGAGCAACCACAATTCTTTTTTGCGGACGGCATGTGCCGCCTACCTAAGCAATGGGATGCTGCCTGAATGCCTACGGCGACTTCTTCTGGCGAACCCATGGTGCATAATTTATTCAAAATGAATTCTTTGTTTAATTCTACCACACCTGTGAATGTTTCTTTCATGCTTTTGTAATAAAGCCATTGGAACGGGTTTCAAATGAACATCCTTAATGCAATACGCTACAAAATGTGGAATATGGGTATTTTAATTTTGTTATATCACTAGAGGAACACAGTACAACTGACCACAATCATGCTGCTACATGTTTTGTTTTGGAGGGGAGGAAGTAAAGCTTATAGGTAATACAGTTATCGGCAGTTGTAGACATGAATGGGCTAAATAACTGAAGGCCAGTATATGGGTTCGTTTTGTAACATGAAAATCATACTCATCAACAACGCGCTGTATACAAAAATAAGAAAACGTGTGAAAGGTGATGAATTATGTTACTAATGTTGCATTGCCTATGAGGCATGGACAATAAACAGACACGACGAGACACATCCGGAGAGCAGCAGAGATGTGGTGTCTGGGGAAAATGCAAATATTATTAGCTCTTGTGTACACTCCTACCCGCACCCTGTTTAGTTTTTATTTTGATTTCCAGTTTCCGCCTCCATTTTTAAAGGTATCATTTTCATTTATTGGCACCTTGCCGTCTTGATAGACAATAGTTTGTGCTTTTAAAAGGCAAAATAACTTTTACTCATGGCGGTAGCGAATGTGACTGTTAAGACCAATTCGAGCTGTAAATGTTCGCTCACAGTGGGTGCATGTGAACACGTGGTCATTTCCACCATCATGCACCATCTTACGTCTCATACACTCGGTGTGTGACTTATCAGCAATAATTTTCTCCTTTGTCTTTATTCCATTTCTGATGTTTGCCCTCCATGCAACACGTTCAGCGGTGACTTGCTCCGAATGTGCATTATCAATACCTGTATCAGTCATGTCCCGCTTACACACATCTTTGTATCGTAGTAGAGGCCGACCCTAAGATCTCTTACCCATCTGTGACTCTCCCAAAAAAAGGGGGAGGACACAAGCACTAAGAGAACGCAGAGATACAAAAACACTAATACAAGCAGACAAGTTCCTCAGCTTGCCAGGCCACCCTATGAAGAACCGATTTGAAAACTTAGCTATGGGGCGGTTGAAAAGAAGTAGTTTTATCCACCAGGCCAAACGAGTCTGCAGAGAAACCACCGATCTTCCCACAGTTGGTATTCCACTGACAACTATTCCAGAGCGACCTCCATGGAAAGATAAACATAGACTATCGCTACAAATCCAGACAAAAGTGAGAGGAATATTTGACAAGGAAGTACAGAACAGTGTACAGCGCAGAACAGCCACTCTCAGCTTCCTTGATGACGAATACCCACAGGACATCTGGATCCGAGTCTACACAGATGGGTCAGCGCAAAATGCTGTTCGAAATGGAGGAGCGGGAGTGTATATAGAATACCTAAATAATACTAGGGACACAGCCAGAGTTTCCAACAGGAAAGTACTGCCTATGACTATGATACTATAGACTATGATGCTGAAATATGAGGCAATCAAGAGATAGCAATAGAGAAATTACAAAATACCAGCCATGGTAGACAATCTGTGGTGATATTGACAGATGCAAAATCAGTAATAGAGGCACTTCTGTCTGGGAATTTATCAGTTCTAAGGACACTTCTTTCTTAACTTAGCAGTCAGCATAAGGTCACCATACAGTTGATACCATCCCACTGTGGAGTACCCGGAAACGACAGAGCTGATCGATTGGCTAAGGAAGGAGCAAAAGAAGAACAGCCTGATGTGCCCATTACATTCGACCAAAAGAAAAGAATGATCAAATCAGTCAGAAGGCCACCAAACCCTACTCAAGACGACTACCACGTTATGGACAGAGCAGAACAGGTCATTATTCTGCGCCTCAGAACAGGACACAATAGATTATGCAACCACATGTATACAAAATTCAAGATTGGTGACACAGCCATGTGCACATGTGGTTTGGTGTCGCAGACAGCAGAGCACATACTCCAGGACTGCCCAAACTACAACATATCCAGGCGAACCTTCTGACCTAGAGAGACAACAGTGGAAGATAAACTCTATGGACCGCTGAATGAACTAAAAAAGACTGTTGGATTCATACAAGAGACAACATTGCAGTTATAGACATATTTCAGGCTAACGAAAGAAGAAGAAGAAGAAGAAGAAGAAGAAGAAGAAGAAGAAGAAGAAGAAGAAGAAGAAGAAGAAGAGAAGAAGAAGAAGAAGAGAAGAAGAAGAAGAAGAAGAAGAAGAAGAAGAAGAAGAAGAAGAAGAAGAAGTATTCTACCATCATCCATCCTCTTAAGATGTCCTATCCATCTGAGTCTACGAAGACTGAGCATGGAATAAGCTGTCACACAACCTGATCTTTCCAATACTTCAGTATTTGTGATTTTGTCTTGCCACTTAATACCAAGAATTTTCGCAGACACCGCAAATGAAAGCTGTTTAAACGTTTCTCTTGGTGTGAGTAAGTTGTCCAGGTTTCACTGCCAAAATGAAGAGTACTAAGGACACAAGCTTGATAGACAAGGACTTTTGTTTATAAAGGCTATCCCCCCCCCCCCCCCTCTCCAAAACATGGAGCGACCCACATGATGAGAATCAATCATCTAAATACCTACACGAAGTAAAGTACATAGTGCCCTTGCTTATCAGTACAGAGGTCAGGGTTCAATCTTGACCAGTGGTAGCATTCTGTTTCCCACCAGAGCGGTTCTGGGATCGACTTGTTCCATAAAATGCGTATCAAATAATTTTCAGAATGTTCTGGGTGTTATCTGGAATGGTAAGTCAGAGTGGAACTGAACTAGCTACTTCATCTTGTTATTCTTTAGACTAGAATACGTAAAAGTCCACCAGTGTAAGCCCCACAAGCAGCATCTCCCATATTAGACTCTTCTGCATACCTTGATTGATTGATTGATTGATTGATTGATTGATTGATTGATTTAGGAACCGACATCACAGAATTCGGGGCATTCTATTAAGCGCTCCATCCCCATCCTCAGTAGCCAGCGAAGAGTTCCAACACCAATAGTACCAGTAGCAATCTGATTATATGTCCGTCTCGCCTTTCCTCTGAGCGACGATCGTCGGCCAGATCCCCTCGTCACTCCTCGCTGTCTCATTCTTGCCAGACCATGGTGATCCATTTGCCCCTCCGAGGTGTACACGTGCTCCCACAAGGCCGCAACCACGTCTGCCTTGTCATGCATGAATACTCCACCAAGTTTTGCAGAGCCAACCAATCTGTCCGCCTGTTCATTCTCCAGCACACCGGCATGCCCCGGAGAAAAGATCCAGACGATGCTTATCACCCGTGACTTCCGAAGCGAAGCAAGCCACCCTGCCCGAAGCTTGCCTGTCCTCACCTTCTTCAGCATGTTTTCTGAGTCAGTTACAATCACGATGCGATTCTGTATACTTTGAGGCGTATATGTTACACGTTAGTAGCCAATATTTTAACCATAAATCGATGGGTGCTTTGATTAATATTACACTGGCCGCTTTTATTTCCCAGAACATTTTCACACCTTCATGGGTCGACCTGGTTGCCCAGAAAAATATATATTTTTAATCTCTCGATGCGGATTCGAACGTATGACAGTCAGGCTGACTGACAAGCGTGCTGGCCACTGAGCTACCAGGGTTCGAGTATCTCTCAAAAGGCTATTATTTGTAGTCTTCGATACAACTGCCGGCTTTGTTGCGAAGGGGTTACAATGCAATTCGTAATTCCGCATACCGCGGTCAAAACACATCGATTTGGCAGCAGACTTTCTGGTGTTCACTTCCATGCAAAGGTATGCGTGCCGGTCTTTTAGAAAGCAATGGAAACCTACTGAACGTAAACTTGCCAAGAAATCACAAACAGCCAAAATATGTCGGGGTTGACTGCGAAGTCCTATGAATGATAAGCAAATTTTTTTTTTTTTTTTTGTATAGAACTTGATTGTGTGTATGATGTATTCACATTTCTATCATCTCGTTTGACGTCGTTTACCTTAAATAAACAAAGTCGCTTAAAAGTCGACAGGATCGACTTCATCGCACCGAGTTTTTATCCCATATGGCTCAGGTCTCTTTCCGCAGCATGGAAAGCGTCGCCCAAAGCACGAACTCCGTAGCTCCAGCGACCACAGGCGTCTCCGAAAACATGCACCCCTGAACTGAAAGGATACAACCCGGAATCGAACCCACAACCTTGGAGCCCGATATAGACGGCTTATACACTTCACCACAGAGACTCCCTTACCTTCAATAAACCAAGCAATATTCGTGCTGTTCACAATATAACCTTTTACAAGAATGCTGCTTGTGTTCTAAGTATCTATTTAGACTGACTATTCGTATTGTGTGCCGGTCTCTCTGGCCGAGGGGTTACAACACTTTCTCCGTAATCCCGTTTATCACGCAGAGTCTCGGAGCAGGCGAGAGCTGGGAGCGGTTCGACCCCCGCTGGTGACTTGCGGGATAACTGATCCGGCCGCTCAGAAAGCAATGGCAAACTACTGAGCGTAATCTTGCCAAGAAATCAACGTACAGCTGAAAGATGCTGATGTTGACAGCGATGTCCTGTAAAGGATATGCACAACATTTTTTATTCGTATTGTGTACTGGTTGTGTTATAAATATGTAACTAATCAACGTTCTTGTTATGTAAGATGCTATTATCTGGTGCACAACTAGAATTATACTTAAGTTACAAGCATTTACATTGAAACGTTCTTATTGTTGTAAAATCCCAGTCGGATACATTTAATGATGTTTATGATGTAACCATTTGTCAAACAACGACTGTGTTGTTTATGTTGTAAATACTCGTACCGTACGCTCAACTTGAATCATGACTATGTTGCAAGTATTTGTCAAACAACTGTCGCTTCGAATTGTGTTTATGCTTCAAGCATTTATTAAATAACATTGTTGCTTTTTAAATGTTAGTACCAACTATGCTACTAGAATTATGTTTATCCAACTTTTCTGGTTGGATATGTCTATGTTGTATGTCTATACTAAAAATAATTGATGATTTATTTGTTTAATTGTGTGTAGCAGCTGTGCTATTAAAATGCTGCGTATCCGGTAAGATTCTACCAAACAGCTTTCCAATTGGATATGTCTGTGTAGTTAGTGAATACCCAACAAACCTTGTTTTGGACATATCTATGAAATATGTGTATACTTAACAACATTGGTGATGTTTCCATTGTAAGAACCTACCGGACAATACTTAACAACATTGGTGATGTTTCCATTGTAAGAACCTACCGGACAATACTTAACAACATTGGTGATGTGTCTCTTGTAAGAACCTACCGTACAATTTTCTTTTTGGATATATCTCTGTTGTAATACCAATGAAAGTTCTTTTTGGATATGTTTATGTTATAAGTGTATTTGAAACATTATTAGTGATGTTTAAGTTGTAAGTACCTACCGGACAACTTTTGTTGTTGGTATGTTTATGTTGTCAATGTAGTCCAAGTAACATTAGTAGTGTTTAACTTGTAGTATCTACCGGACAATATTCGTGTTGGTTATTCTATGTTGTAAATGTAGTCCAAACAACTTATGTTGTTAATATGTCTATGTTGTACGTATAGTCCAAATAACATGAGTAGTGTTTACGTTGTAGGTACTTACATGACATATTTTTGTTAATATATCTATCTATGTTGTAAGTTAAACTTACCAACGTCCAAACAACGTTAGTAGTGTTTATGTTGTAAGTACCTACCGGACAACGTTTGTTGTTGTTAAGTCTATGTTGTGTCTACGTCTATGTCTACGCGTGTTTTTATATTTTTAGATCTTTGTCTTTGAATGTAAGTGTACACAGAGCAGCACTGATCATGCTGTTGATGTTGTAAGCACTCACCGGACAACTTTGGAGCCGTTTCTTGTGACCTGGATATCGACCATGGTTCCGCTGTCTGAGTATGCTGCCAAGTTTAGCTCTGAGAATTCAGCCTGTTCCACCCGAACATCCCAGTCACCGAATATTTTTTTGCCTTTGAAGTATTTGGACCTGAAACAGGAGAAGAGTTGTTAACCAAAATATAAAGGCATGTGTGGATATATCAGTAAATGGGAAGAATATCATAAAAAGATAATTTTTCCTGAAGAAGTCATAAACAAATTAAGGATGACAAGTTCCGAAATAAATCGCACTCGATTTGGGAACATATCGCTTTGTGTTGGTTTTTACAATGATATGAGCATCGGCTGTTCAGAAAGCAATGACAAACTATTAACTGAAAACTATAAACAACCAACATAAGACGGGATGTATTGCGACGTCATGTTACGCTCATGAAACTTATTTTCAAATAATTACATCTTACTTGTTGGCAGCGTAGTGGCTTGATGGAACTAAGTGCACCTTTGACCCGTAAAGAACCGAGGTTAATCCAGATGAAGGTTAAGTCAAAAACATCCACGAGAAGGGAGCTTAAATAGCGTTGTGATAAGCGTTCGCCTGCCGGCCAACTTTATGGCTAAACGTTAACCTGCCGGCCAGTGTGGTGGCTAGACGTTCGCCTTCTGACCAGTATAGTGGCTAGACGTTCGCCTGTCGGCTAGTGTTGTGGCTAAACGTTCGCCTGCCGGCCAGGGTTGTGGCTAAACGTGCACCTGCCTCAAATGCGTAACAGAAAATATACTGAGAAGTTTTGGCTTCCTGTATGACTCTGACCACATTACCTACCGAGTTTCGATTGGTCTATTAAAACATGGGTTGAGCACCATATGTCCGATGGTCTTTAAAGCGTGTAAAAGGGTTTTTACTTTTAATTTTACCGATGATTTCTCACCAATCCTCACCTCTGATTTATGTGTAGCGTACCATACTGGGGAACGATGCATCAATAACATTAGATATGCAGATGATACAGTCTTGATTGCAGACAATGAACAGGACCTGCAACATTTAGTAGATGCGGTTGTTGCACACGGTGAACAACTAGGGTTATAATTAAATTGTAAACAGACACAGATTATGGTCGTCACTAGGAAGAACGAAATACCACAATGTAATATACAAGTAATATACTTGAAGAGATTAGAACATAATCGCCATGGCAAAAGTAGCCTTTAGCAAGATGAAAAACATACTGATCAATAACAAGATGTCAATTGAAACGAGAAAAAGAGTGTTGAGGTGCTACTTAGAACCTGTACTTTTGTATGGATGTGAAGCTTGGACAATGAGCAGTCAAGCTGAAAAACATCTGATGATTGTAGAAATGTGGTTTCTGGGGAAAATGCAAAGAATACCATGGACAGACAGAAAGACCAATGAACAAGTCCTTCAAGAAACAAATGAAGATCGTAAACTGATTAGAGACATTAGATGTAGAAAGTCAAAATTTTTTGGGCATGTTATGAGAAGAAATGAATTGGAGAACTTGGTGACAACTGGCAAGATCGAAGGGAAGAGGCCAAGGGGAAGACCTAGAAGCAAATACCTGGATGGCTTGCCAGGTGGCATGGTCGAGACAGAAACACGGAGCTGATCCATGACTCTGGTGATCGAGTGAGATGGTAAACCATGACCGCCCACGTTTATCGGCATGGCACATGATGGATGGGACCATATACCTAGCCTTTTAAAATAAAGGCTACACACTAAAACCCGGGCGTACGCTGTGCACAATACAAATCGCTGGACAGTTGATACTAGCAAAGGTTGGTCCTAATAGACCGGTACCCCAGCAACATTGTTATATGATGAAATGTTCTCACAAATAGAATATCAATTGATAGGTGGACTCTGATATGCACATATTTGCATCCTCATATTGCTACGGACTTTGTGCAGTTTGTTGAGATTATCCTTGGTTGATCTATAGCAATGGTTCTCTACAGATAGGGAATTCCTCCCCTCCCTCAACCCAGGGGGGAAATGTTATGGTTTCCGGGGTGGGGTGGGGGGGGGGGGGGGGGGGGGGTTAAGACCACAGATTGGCAGACTCAAACTAGCTTCAGGACAACATAAAACGCGATTGTCCCCCTTTCTTGAATTATGTGTGAGCGTGTGGGTGTACGTGTGTATATGTCTGTGTGCATGTGTATGTGTGTGTGTGAGAGTGTGTGTGTGTGTGTGTGGTGTGTGTGTGTAAACGGTTTGGGGGGGGGGGGAATGACATTTTTGGAAAGGGGGGAATAACATTCTTAACATATGGTGAAAGGGTGCATGGGCCAAAAACGTTTTAGAACCACTGATCTACAGGAAGAGACTGGGAACACTTACGGCCACGTTGTCGAAATAGTTATGAAATTGCACTGATAAAATTCTCAGCACAATTGAATTAGGCCTGACCTCGTGTCTGCCAAGAACGGGAAAGACTGGCCAACCATTCATCCATGCTTCCTGGAATACAAAATGTGGTAGTCCTGACACTTCACAGACTCAAGGCACAGCAAGTTCACGTTAAGGCACTTTTTGTGTGTGGTTGCAAACTAAACCAAAGCAGAATTAAATGTGTCATGGTGATTATTTTTTTTATTAATCGATTAACGCTTAGTCGTTTGCCATTCATATTTGAACTCGACGTCGACGTTTAAGTCGAAATTAATTCCGGCGTAGGGGCTAGATCCAGGATCCCCATTATCAGCGCAACGGAAGTTTAAGAGAGAGCTCACTTATCATTTAGACAAAGACAGCTTGCTTATACACCAATCCAACGCTGCTCTAATATAAGCAATTTTCAAATGCTATACTTTCTTACCCTCACTACAAGCACTCACTGCAGCCATAATATCTTCTAGCTTTAAGCACCGGCTTCTAAAATCGATGACAACGCCATTCAGAACTTGCGAGTCTCCAATCCTCTAGGATCTTAAATGTGACAATTATAGCTGTTGGCACCCGGAGTTACCGTCAACATGTCACAGTCGTCGCATTTAGATAGGATTTTGATGGCGGGTGAATTTCGCGTGAGTTCTATGTGCGGGTTGTTTGGAATAATGGTGTAACAGTAGACACGCAAAAATGAACGTAATCTGGTGTAATTACGGCTGGAAGTTTTTGTTGACAGGAACTCGGGTAAGTAGAACCCCACTGTCGTGTTTCCGCCTTATAGAGGTAGGATGGGCAATGGATAGGGACCTGACGAACAGTCACAAGCCTCTTATTTGTACGTAGATTTTGGATAGTTAAAGGCATTGGAAGGCAAGCTCGAATAAAATGTTTGTCGAGGTCGAATGTACACAGCCACAAGCTTGGCGAAGCAGTGCAGTGCAATTCAATTTATGATCTCACCATGACGAAGAAAGAGATGTCCATTTTTTAACGTGGATGGGATGAAATACTTGTAAACCCGTTTAATATTAAACATGACAGCGTTTAGTGTGCGCAAACTAAATTACAGAAGAGAATGTAACTAGTTTAGTGTATTAAGAAAATATCAGGGGAAATAAAGCAACAAGGACCTTCACAAAACCAATTCAAGAAAATGTACTCTTCAGACATTTAGGCAATACAGCGTGGGAAATCATTCCCTGTCAGACAGCACAATGCAAAGATTACTTAATCATGTGGATTTTGCGCCAAATCACGCAGAGAAAAATTTTGAGAATGCAATACAATTTAAAAGTGAATTAGTGCTCGGCAGAAAGGAAACTAAACTGCTTACTCTGTTTTGCCGAAGTTAATTTTCTGTTCTTTCTCTTGTGCTTCTTCGTGAAACCTTTCGGTGAATTCATTTTTAAGTTGTTCTCGAGTTAATCAGTCACATTTGACGTTAATTGTGTTTCCTCTTTTCCCGAGTGTCCAAAGTCACCCCTTTCAAGTGTGAACGCTTAAATCTAAAGAAATGTTGCCATACAGGAGTAAACTAAGGAGTAAAAAAAAATCACCTAGAAAATGAGGTTTTATATCAATTATTCATTCGGTTCCAGACAACTCTCCGTGCGTTTACTGAATTGTACTTGTGCGATATACTGCTATTTACTAGTTTTACTGCACTCAATAGTTACATTATCCCACTATACCCCAAGTATTACTACATTGCCTTCTGTTTATATGTGTTATATTGTGGTTATATATTTCATATTTGTTTTGGTTCCTTCAGATCTACACATTTATTAGTGAAATAACTTCTTCGTTAATTTAATGAGTTACCAGATACCCAAAAGGAAAGTAATAAATATTCACTTATTCACTTCAGCGCATGTCGTAAAAAGCGATTACAACCGCATGTTCCTGCTTCGGCAAATTGTTTGTAAACTAAATCAAGACACAGGGTTCTAATATCAGCAGTTTTCAAATGCGATACTTTCTTACGCTCACCACAAGCACTCACTGCAGCAATACTATCTTCAAACTTTAAGCACCGGTTGCTAAAATCGATGACAACGCCATTCAGAACTTTCGAGTCTCCAATCCTCTAGGATCTTAAATGTGACAATTATAGCTGTTGGCACCCGG
Source organism: Cepaea nemoralis (assembly GCA_014155875.1). NCBI lineage: Eukaryota > Metazoa > Mollusca > Gastropoda > Stylommatophora > Helicidae > Cepaea > Cepaea nemoralis. The sequence continues at coordinate 226,620 of JACEFZ010027506.1, read as the reverse complement.
AGTTACCGTTAATATGTCACAGTCTTCGCATTTAGATAGGATTTTGATGGCGAGTGAATTTCGCTTGAGTTCTGTGGACTGGCTGCTTGTATCAATGATTTAACATAAGACACGAAACAATTAACGTAATCTGGTGTAATTACAGATGAAAGTTTGTGTTGACAAAAACTCAGGTAAGTAAAAACCCCGCTGTCGTATCTCCACCTTACGTGGTTTGGGGGAGAGGGGGCGTGTTGCGTGTTCTAATGACATCAAGAGCTGTGCCGACAGTAGCACAGTTGCTGGTAGGGTCTTCCATGTCGGATAGGTCAAGTGATAGGAACCAGACTAAGTAAGTCACAAGCCAGCTGCTGCCTTTCTGCAGCCATTAGCTGTTGTTCAGCTTGACTGCACATTGTCCAAGTGTCACATCCACACAAAATAACAGGCTCCATGTATCCCCTCAACACTCTTTTTTTTCGTTTCAGTTGACATCTCTTTATATGGTCAGAATGTTTTTCATCTTGCTAAAGGCTACTTTCGCCATGGCGATTCTTGTTCTAATCTCTTCAAGGCATATCCCACCACATGTTATTACTGTTCCGAGATAACTGAGTCGATTCACTTGTTGAAGAATATTCCCATTTACTTGTATATTACATTGTGGTACTTTGTTCTTCCTAGTGACTACCATACCTTGTGTCTTTTTACAATTTAATTCTAACCCCAGTTGCTCACTGTGTACAAAAACCGCACCTACTAATTGTTGCAGATCCTGCTTATTATTTGCAATCAATACTGTATCATCTGCATATCTAATGTTATTGTTGTTTCGCCCTCCAATGCTGATTCCATTTATATCTTCTACATTTCTGAAAATATTTTCTCTGTACAGTGAAAAAAGATCTGGAGACATTGCACATAACCTGCCTAACACCTCTCTTAATAGGCTGATATTGTCCCACTTCTTTATCAATCCTTATGGCAGCTTGTTGTTTCCAATATATGTTTTTTTATAAGTCTAATGTCTTTCTAATCAATTTGTAGATCTGCAAGCATATCCACCATGTTGACATGTCTAACTCTATCAAAAGCTTTTGTGTAGTCAATAAAACAAAGATATATATCCTTGTTTACTTCTATAGCACGTTCAATAACTGTGCGCAGCATATACACAGCATTTACTGTACCCTTTCCTTCAACAAACCCACATTGTTCTTCCCCTATTTCAGGTTGAAATTTCTTCCTCACTCTTTGCATGATAATTCGTAGAAAAATCTTTGTGATGTGACTCATTATACTAATTATTCTATGTTGATCACATTCCAAGGCTCCTGATTTCTTTGGGATTGCAATAAATACACAGTTGCATAATTCAGAAAGTATCTCTCCAGTATCATATAATGTGTTCAGCAGACTGGTGACTTGATCTAGTCCATATTCTTGTAAAGCTTTAATCATTTCTGTTGTGATGTTATCTGCACCGGGGGCCTTGCCAGCTTTCATATGCTTAAGAATATTTCGAACCCCCATCTTCAAAATTGGTGGTCCTTCATTATTAAATCTAATATCATACTGTTCCTCTCTGTTATCCTCATAAAGGTTTTTCACATAATCTGTCCATACATGTATAATCTGATCTTTTTCTATTATGATTTTGCCATCCTTAGTTGTTGATGTACTTGTTCCTTCATTAGTAAGTTCCTGAATTATTTTGTGCACTAATTTGGTATTTTGACTACTGTGTTGTTTTTCAATTTCTAAGCACTTTTCCTCAAGCCATGCTTCTTTTGCCTCCTTACATAATATTCTGACTTGTCTGTGGATTTCTTCATATTTGGCAGAATTATTTTTGTTGAGTCTTCTTGTTTCCATTAGGTGTACAATTTCTTCAGTAATCCATTTCTTACGACCCACCTTCTTTAATTTTGGAATAGTTGATTCTGCAGCCAAACTTATTGAATTCTTAAACATTTCCCATTGATCATCCACATTCTGGAATAGGATCTCTAGATCAGACAATATATCAAATCTGTTCTGTACTTCTATGTTGAATTTGTTTTGTATTTCCTTGTCATTACTCAATGTACACAAATCATATTTAGTGTTTCCTGTTATATACTTGACTTTCTTCAACTTTATCCTCAATGTTCCTGTAAGTAATCAGTGGTCACTATAACAATCAGCACTGGGAACTGTTTTTGCTATTGTTAACGCGTTTCTAAATCTTTTGCTAATCAGAATACAGAGGGTGAATACAAAACTTGGACAGGCAATATTTTCAAACAATGCACAGTCATTACAAATGCACCCTATAGATGTCGTTTGTAACATGGGAGTGAGAATACACTTTATAGTTTAAAGTAACAAATAAACCCGTGTTATGTAAACATGGAGCATATATTGGATCAAAAAGAAGTCATAGCAGTGAATGTATATATCTTTGTGTATTACGAAAATATAAACTATTGAAAGCATACAGACATTTACACAATACTGCGTGGACAATCTTTCACTGCCAGACAGCACAGTACAAAGATTACTTCATCTTGTGGATTTACGATAAAATCACGCAGAGACAAAAATCGAGAACACAATAAGATTTAAAGGTGAATTAGAACTCGTCAGAAAGGCAACTAAACTGTCTTATCTTTTTCTTGTTTTTGAAAGTTAGATTTCTTTTCTTTTGCTTGTCCGTTTCCGGGAAACTCGTCAGTGGATTCTTTTTTTAAATTGTTCTCGAGTTAATCAGTCACATTTGACGTTAATTGTGTTTCCTTTTTTTCCCCCAGCGTCCTCGGTTAGTCTTTCATGCGTGAACGCCTTAAATCTAAAGAAATTGAATCGTAATCCTCTCTCTTTCTGTTGACTTATTAAGTTATCCAGACAAACACGTCCCTTAGACAAACAAGGAAAAAACGTGACTATTCAAGGAACTCCGTAACGAACACAAAAGACCATATCCTTTGTAGTCGTTGATGAAAGAAAGCTACAGAACACTGAAAAGTAAAAAACATCACTTAGAAATGGGGTTGAATACTATTAATTCTTTAGGTTCCAGGCAACGCCCCATACTTAACTACCCAGTAGTTACATCAACACTATCCCCATCACAGAATGGTATACACAAACTAATAACCTCAACCCAAAAGAACAGTAAAAATCATAACTTGTAACTCAACATAGCAAAAAGAAAGATAATGCCTACAGAAATAACTAATATGGTGAAAGAATTATATGTTAATGAGGTAAAATTTTAGGTGGTGGAAAATTTTGAATAGCTTGGGCCATTAATTACCAACAATGGTGACACGATGAAAGAAATTAAAAGACGACTATCTATTGCTCTTCAAAAACTAAAACAACTGAATAAATTGTGGCATGGGTCAGATAGACCTACAAAAATTAGGTTTTTTAAGAGCACGCATTCTTCCCATTGCAACAGATGCCATATTCAAATGCCTTTGAATATAAACGTTATAGACATAGACGGGTTCTAAGAATATCTTGGATACAGAAAAAGGCAAATGCATCCGTACGACAAGTTCTGAATATTGAAGAAGGCTGGCTACTGAAGACCATAAAACAAAGAAAATTGAAATATTTTGGTCACTTGAAACGTCATGAAAGTGTGGTGAGAACAATAATGGAGGGGTATAAGCCCGGGAAGAGAGGAAGAGGAAGGCCAAAGAGAATATGTGTACAGGGTGTGGCAGATGATCTCTAGATGGGTGTATTGGATGCGGGACATCCTGTTCATTACCGAGAAGTTTTCAGGAGGTTGTTTTGGGAGCAAGGTTCTGCAAATGACATGCTATTAAATGAATGAGTTACATTAACCCACTCTGCCCCAATTGTTACTTTCATCCATTCTGCTTATCTGTGCTATTATTTTGACTCCTTCAGATCAACGCAGTGTTAATTAACTTATTGATTTCGACGCCAATGTGTTACCGGAAATCCAAAGGGAAATTTAAAATAAAATAGTCACATTGTAGACCTTTTGTGCATGTCGTACAAGACGACCAAGTATGATTAATCTGAGACCAGCTATCTCATACAGTATAAGACAATCAGCCAACACTCAACCAACCATGAAATGGCCTACAAAATGTTTGGCATGTTTGGTTGTGGGACTATACTTCACAGAAAGTCTTAATGGCAAAAGGAAAAAAGAATAATAAAACTTCTTAGTTTCGGTTTTCGTCGATTATTTTCAGCGAGAAATTTGTCTCGGTTTTCGTCCGTTGCCTCGGATTTCGTCTGCGTGCCCACATGACCTCGTTGCTAATTTTGCTAAAACAAAGTGACTCAAGCTTTCTTCTGCTCAATGTCACGTTGTTTTTCGTTGAGTGGGCATTAATTGCTAATAAAAATAGGAGAGCGGCATTAAGATTGCCGAAATCGTCTGCAAGTACGGGAAGTCTACATCCCCGATAAGTTAAATTGTGGCGAAACGGGAAGCAATAAAGGAGGCTAATGTAACGAATATGCTAACGAAACGGAGATCGCAATCGATTGAAGATGTTGAAAAGATATTATTAATTTGTATAAATCAAAAATAGTTAGATGACGATTCTGTTTCGGAGGCAATCATATGTGAAAAGTCCAGACTGTTGTATAGTGATCTCATTAAGAAAATGCCTGGGACGAGTGCTAGTTACCTAGTGATTTTAAGGCCAGCAGAGGATGTTTTGAAAAATTCAAGAGGAGCACTGGCATGCGGCGAAGGTGCGAGTACGGACAAGTTTGGGGACGAAACATAGTATTAAACACTATATTTATTCTGTATAAAATGTGTTTTTGGTATGCAGTTTGAAGTTTCTAGAACGAATTAATTGGATTTACATTGATTCATATGAAATAATTGCCTCGGTTTTCATCGGTTTCGGATTTCGACGATTGTTTTCGGACGGATTATAGACGAGTTAATTTTAGTGTAAAATGCCCGGGGCTGAATGAGTTAAAGCCTGTACAAGAGAAGAGTGTTTATAAGATACAGTGATGAGTTGCTGCTGATGTACAGAGTCACGATTTCATGTTAGTGTGGCATATATTGGATAGTAGGTTTATACTTTATACAATAAGATACACAGGGCCATGTGGTTGGTGTTATGAGGGCTATTCTTCCTAATAGAGAATTAACCACATGTTTACCCACTGGAAGCAGCCGTACTGAAGTTTCTAGCACGCGTACCTGTCGGTCTGATGGTCATATGTTCGAATCCCCATCGTTGTGGGTGAAATGGTCAATATCTCTCCGGCCGCCTTTACTTCACATGACACTTTCTGGTACCATTGTAGACTAGGTCAACCTGACAACTGGTCAATGTTTGAAACTGATCCCCCATGGGAATTCGAGCAAATAACTACCGGGTCGACAAGCACACCAGCGCTAGTCACTGCGCTATCTGGGTTTCCTGGCCCCGCACACTCGATATAAAACACACTTTGAATGAGCTAGGAAATATACACAATTCGGTGCCTGTAACTCCTGCAAAAAGGTGAGACATATTAAACACACACATAGTGTACACACTTTACAACGAACTCCACTATGGCAAACGTAAATTGGGGGAGGGGGCGGGGTGGGGTGGGAGGTTTCCAATGATAATTTTTAAAAAAACAATTGAAAACATAATAATAATAATACATTGAAACTAAACTATATTACGACACAAGAACGAACGACGTTTTGATTGAACTAATCTTCCTTAGGAATAATACAATCATATCTAAAGAAAAGCATGATATTATAACATTTAATAACATTAAAACAGAAACAGATAAAGTCTAGCTATGATGCGTTGCTGGGTCATCATGTAACATGCCTACAAAATCTGGACTGTCGACGTCGAATTTCTCTCATTAGTTTTCAGTGCATCTTATCTTTGGCCTGCTTCGTGGCGAAGGTGTTACGGATGCAGTTCGTAATCCTGCATACCGTGTTCGAATCATAACTGGGCGATTTGGCAGCAGTCCGCCTTATGTTCGTTTTTATGAAATAGTATAGGTGCCGGTCTTTCAGAACGCAATGGCAAACCACTGAACGTAAAACTTGCCCAGGAATCACGAACAGCCAAAACGTGCTGGGGCTGACTGCTACCTCTTGTAAAGGAAATGCAACTAACTTATCTTTGAATGATCTGGTCGAGAAGTTTATGTTCAGAATGCAACATCTAAATGAAACCAATCAACAAAGATCCGTTAGTACAGCAAAAACTGGAATGCGCTTACTGCGCGTTACCATGACATTAGTATTCACATACACTGATTGACACTCGTGACAGTCAAGGAAAGGAGAAGAGATAGGAAGACACTAGAAAATACATATATTGAAAGCCTTAGGCTGGGCAGGATTGGAACCTGCCTCCAGGAACCAGCATCTCGCCCCACACGGCAAAGACCTTTGGGTACCTCTTCGTAGGTAGAATATCCACAGACTCCGTCCCCAGTCTTTGCCTAACATTACAATGGTATTGTCTCTCCGCAAATGTAAGGTTTCATTAACGGTTTGGCCCAGACCACTGGTTTCTATGTTAGGAGAGGGGAAGGACAGCTCTATAGCACAACTCTCGGTGAGATGGCACTTTGCTACCAGAACTGGAAGAACGTCTCTACATCAACATCACTCTGAAAGACGCAAGACCTCTTCAGGGCTCAGTTGAACTAAACAGCAATGCATGGGACTTGCAAGATAAACATCCGTCTGCGAAAGGATTCAAACCGTGTGCATTCCTTTCCACCTTAGCACCTTAAAGTGAAGGTTCACTCTGGGATCATATCTCCCTGAAGTACACAGAGCTGTTGTTAAAGGGTGGCATGCGAAAGATTTTTAATCCACGACTGTCCAAAAATGACCAAGACGCCGCTGTTTCTGCACCCTCACCCAGAATAATTACCCGAGCCTTGGATGACACTCTCCGCTTAATTGAGAAAGCTATACGTCAATACAACGGAACACTGGTAATGTCCTACTTGACTTGCAAATAGTTCTATTTCCAGCGGCGGCGTCTTGTTAAATTCAAGGGGCAAGTTTTACATGCTTATAAGCAGACTATTCTCAAGTTATCTCCGTAGACGTTGTTAGCTTAACTTTTTAACTTTTTCTGCCCTCAACAACTGTTGTTGTAAAGCATTACACCTATAGGTTAAACACTGTATGCAAAAAGTCAATGCATTATCATCATCATATGTCACGCCGATATACTGAAAATTGTAAGTAGGGGTGTGTCACAGTAATGACTTTAAATTTGTTAATATAGTTGCAGACATGTTGTATTATAACACAATGACAACATTTTGACGATATATATGCCCTAGGCAGATGCGGAAAGTCGTTTAAGACGACGAAACATTCTATTTAGTTAATCTAACTGGACTCGTAGTGTTTAAACTACTGGAGTCATTCTACCTGAAGTTTTATCAATTCTGGGCAATTCGTGCGTCACTTCAAGTAGCGGGGGAGCCTCGGTAGACCAGTGACTAGGAATTCCACAGGCCGGCTGCGTGGTGATCTGTTCGAATCCGCATCAAAGCGAATGTTTTATTATTTTTTTTTATTTTGACCTGATCTCCCAGGTCGACACACTCTAAAGTGAGCACGAAGAAACGTCCTGGTCAGTAAAGACGACCTTGACATTGACCACATTGTCTATGGGTTGCTGATTGGTCTATAAACATATGGTGTCGGCAACATGTTGCCAGTACACCAAAAGGCCTCTATAAGGGTTCGTTACTTTCAACTGTACTTTTAACTTTACTTTCAACTGTACTTTTAACTTTACTTTCAACTGTACTTTTAACTTTACTTTTAACTGTACTTTTAACTGTACTTTTAACTTTACGTTCAACTGTACTTTTAACTGTACTTTCAACTGTACTTTTAACTGTACTTTTAACTGTACTTTCAACTTTACTTTTAACTGTACTTTTAACTTTACTTTTAACTGTACTTTTAACTTTACTTTTAACTGTACTTTTAACTGTACATTTAACTTTACTTTCAACTGTAATTTTAACTGTACTTTTAACTGTACTTTCAACTGTACTTTTAACTGTACTTTCAACTGTACTTTTAACTGTACTTTAAACTTTACTGTCAACTGTACTTTTAACTGTACTTTTAACTGTACTTTTAACTTTACTTTTAACTGTACTTTTAACTGTTCTTTCAACTGTACGTTTAACTTTACTTTTAACTGCACTTTTAACTGTACTTTCAACTGTACTTTTAACTTTACTTTTAACTGTACTTTTAACTGTACTTTAAACTTTACTTTTAACTTTACTTTTAACTTTACTTTCAACTGTACTTTCAACTGTACTTTTAACTTTACTTTCAATTGTACTTTTAACTTTACTTTTAACTTTACTTTCAACTGTACTTTTAACTGTACTTTTAACTTTACTTTCAACTGTACTTTTAACTTTACTTTTAACTGTACTTCCAACTGTACTTTTAACTTTACTTTCAACTGTACTTTTAACTTTACCTTTCAAGACATACAAGATGCACTAATAGTGAAGAACATTCATTATCGTGTCACCGATTTCCACGGTGGCACTGGGAAAGTAATTTTCGTGTCATGTACTCTTATGGCGGAATCGGGAGACATTTTCGTTACACCTGTTGTGATGGAACACTGGGACAGACCTTGTCGTGTCCCTGAAGCTGAGCTTCTCCGAACTCAGGCTTCAGTTAGGAGTAGAATGGAGTACTTATAGGTTATACTCGTGTGCCCTGATGTTGATCCATCGACTAAACTAAACTGTTCGTGTTCCGTACTGTAATGGCGGTACTGGGACAGACATTTTCGTGTCACGTTCTGTGATGCCGGCCCTCGGACAGACATTTTCGTGTCATGTACTTTGATGGTGACACTGGGGCAAACATTTTCGTGTCACGTATTGGGACAGACATGTTCGTGTCATGTACTCGTATGTTGGTACTCGAAGTAGTTCATAATTCTGCAACCTGCTTGTGGCGCCTCTGGGTGACACAACTGATCAACGAGACTAGGTACACATATTACGTGGGCGTTTTCTACATTGTACATTTTACCAGTGGAGTGTCACGTGTGTCTTATCATTATCATCGCCATCATCACCATCAAGTATGTTGCCAACTGGCGATGGCTATAACGCTTCTCAACATCTTACAACATTCAAAACGTCGTTAACCAGATTCGCTTTGTTAAGAAGCATGTTTTACCATGGATTAAAAGAACCTTTAGCTGTTTGTGTAAGGTTTAACTCCAACAGCCTTAATAAAATCAGAAATATCCTGCAATGCAGCATTGTGGAGAGGTTATGTATAGTGCCACTAACCCATCGATGGCTACGCGACAAAGTGTTGATGTATTTTATAGAGATATATGTCGGTGTCTGTGGCTTAGGGTGTAGTAAATGCAGTTTTACAATGCCAACATCCCGGTTACGGGGTCAGCCGAAGGAATTTAGGAGTTGATCCATTTGCGTTTATTTTCACATTGCCACGAACGTCGGCCGTTCAGAAGGCAGGGGCGCACTGCTGAACGTAAAATTGCCTAGAAAATGAATAACATGCAATAAATGCTGAGGTTGATTACGACGTCATGTAAAGGACTGCAACTAACTTAATAGAGATAGGTTCCCAATCAACTAACTCGCCTCTGTTCAATGACAACAGCTATCTTTGTCCACGACCGCTTTCTTAACATTTTTGCGACGAGGTGGACACTGTAATCAGCCACTGGCGATCAAAAGATGTGGAGAATATGATCGCCCATGTCAGTCGGCAAGACTTGTGACCACGATGATGATGACAATGATGATGATACGGAGGCTACACAAGCAACGCCACTGGCAAAATTTCGAATGTAGATAATCAGTCAGTCAGTCAGTCAGTCAGTCAGTCAGTCAGTCAGTCAGTCAGTCAGTCAGTTAGTTAGTTAGTTAGTTAGTTAGTTAGTTAGTTAGTCGAGGTTTCAACATCACGGCAACGGATCGTCCCCATTATGATCCGTTCCTGTGCCAGTGAATATCACACAAAATGCTCCCCACTGTCCAATGTGAAAAGTGGAATAGGCAGGAGTAACTGCAATCCAACAGCCCGCACAGGTGAAATGTGCATAATACCGTCGCCAGAATGCCAACACAAAATTAATCCACGAAAACCACAGTTAATCGTCGATGGACTACGGCAGTCACCAGAAAGACCTCATTGACCCGGGTTTTCTCACATGGCTCGGTCTTTTACCGCAGAGCGTCCCGCCGAAAGTGTCGCATAAAGCACGAACTCCGCAGCTTCAGCGCCGACTGCCGGGAGTCTCCCGATAAAATGCACTCGTGAACCGAAAAGACAGATCACTCAATTCAGCAACAGCCGGTAGCCATTGTTCCGAACATGCAGGTCACTTAACAGGACAGATGTAAAAGCATTCCCCGCGAATTTCACAGCTCACAGTGTCGCCTACGCACTCACTCAGTAGCAGGGCGACGGAACCATATACTACCAGTCCAACATGAGGAAAATGAGATTGCAAACCGTAGCTGCAAGCATAAACACGCCACAGGCTTTAACGGTTCAACACCTAACCGCCATGTTGGCGACCGGAAGTCAAATGTAGATATATATGGCACTGTGTTTTTGTAATATCAGTAATCTGGTTGCAAACGCTATCAATTATGTTAAAATTACAAGCAAGCCAGAAAAATACAGATGGTGTCGAGGATTGTAGTATAAAGAAACAACCTTTTTGCTCATTCATTCATTCAGTAGCATGTCCTGTGCAGAACCTCGCTCTCATAACAACCTTCCGGAAAACCTCTCGATCATAAGCAAGATGTCTCGCGTCCGATACACCCATCTGGAGATCATCCGCCACATCCTGCATCCATTTCTTCCCAGGCATATACCCCTCCATTATTGTTCTCTCCAAACTTTCGTGACGTTTCAAGTGACAAAAATATTTCAATTTTCTTTGTTTTATCGTCTTTAATATCCAACCTTCTTCAATATTCAGCTCTTGAAGTATGGATGCATTTGTTCTTTTCTTTACCCAAGATATTCTTAGAACTCGTCTATAACATTTATATTCAAATGCATTTATGTGCTGTTCAGCTTGTTTAGTAAGTGTCCAGGTCTCACAGGCGTATTTTGCAATGGGAAAGATGCATGCTCTTAAAAATCTAATTTTTGTAGTTCTGTCTGTCCCACTCCATAATTTATTCAGTTTTAGTCTTTGAAGAGCAATTGATAGTCGTCGTTTAATTTCTTTCATTGTGTCACCGTTGTTGGTAATCAATGACCCAAGATATTCAAAATTTCCCACCACCTCCAATGCTTCCCCATTAACATATATTTCTTTCTCCATAGAAATTTTATCTGTATGCATTATCTTTGTTTTTGCTATGTTAAGATATAAGTTATGATTTTCACTATTCAGTTAGGTTGAGGCTATTAGGTTTTCTATACCATTCTGTCTTGTGGAAAGCAATACTGTATTATCAGCATATCGAATCTCTGGTATGTCATGACCACCGATATTTAGGGCATCATATAGCTCCCTGTTTATATCATCTCTTACATTTCTCATTATATTTTCGGCGTAGAGGTTAACCAAATAGGGGACAGCACACATCCCCTACGGACTCCTTTCTTGATGCCAAACCAATCTGATGTCTCGCCATCTATTCTAACCGCTGCATGTTGATCTAGATAGGGTATTCTTATGAGTTGTATTACATGTGATGGAATGCCCATATTCCTCATGATTTCCCAAAGTTTCTGATGTTGTACACAGTGAAATGCCTTTGAATAATCCACAAAACAGGAGAATACGTTTACATTAAATTCTCTGCACTTCTCTATTATCAAACTCATGTTCAGAATGCGATCTCTTGTTCCTCTTCCTTGTCTAAATCCAGCTTGAACCATGTTAATTTCTTCTTCCATTTTCTTACGAAGTCTTCGCAATAAAATTTTTAGTAGAATCTTACTTGCATGGCTTATCAGGGCAACTGTTCTATAGTTGGTGCATACCTTTTTACTAACGGCGTAAAATCAATCGCAGAAATACGCCGTTTTCTTTTTATCTGCAAGTAGTGGAACTAACTCTAATCTAAATTTACAGAAGTAGAGATAGGGCCAGTGTGGCGTCCTACAATCTTCATCAGAATGATTGGATTCGTTCGGGACTGTGTGGCCTAGAGCTGCAAATCATCTTCATGAAGAAAAATCCTGATTTCAAATCGTCTGCCGCCCCAGGCTTTCGCGTGTTTACCCTGTCTGGGGTACTGATGGTAAGCGTACGTGGTATATAAAGCCATTGCGTGTTTACACTGTCTGGGTTACTGATGGTAAGCGCAATTGCTAGAGAGATCAGCTTCCATTGCCATTACTGTTACTGCCGATTATATTACTGTACTTCTAGAAGTGTCATTACTGGTGGTGTTGCTTTAGTTTTGCTGTCTTTACTGTCATTACTGAAAATAGTATTGTACTTTCCTTTGTTGCTATTACTGTCACTACTGGGGATACTTCTAAACTTCTAGTAGTGTCAATATTACATTTCTGATGATATTACTTCATTTCTGCCAAGACTTTGACTGCTGAGTATATTAATGTGCGACTTCAATTCTCATTACTGGGGATGTTGCTGTTGTTTTGCCATTATTATCGTTGCTGACAGTCGCGTACTCGAAAGGTTAAGAGTGCCAGCTGAAGGTGGGGTTGCTGGCTCTGACCCTGCACCGGTCAATTAAATCTAAGCGTTGACTTCTCATCCTTGACTTGGGGACGTAAATTACAAGTACCTTAGAAGTCGATGTGGGTTCATCTGATTGCGGGGGACACTGGGAATTCAGAGAGCTGTCCAACACGCAAAACTCAGACCGGTGTGATCTCCCCTCCAATTTCAAAGCCAACGAATGAAAAATATTAATGAAACATGAATATTGTTGACAATATTTCTTCTAATTTCGCCATTGCGGTCACTAGTGACGATACTGCTAAACATTTAATAGTATCGTTATTGTAATTATATGATAATATTACTTTATTTTTGTCATTAGCTGACTGTCATTACTACTAGTAATAATATTACCATACGTATGCTCGGGTCATTACTGCCATTACTGATGACATCAATGTTCTTCTAATATCGTCATTTAAGGGTAAAAGAAAAGCTCTCTCTCTCTCTCTCTCTCTCTCTCTCTCTCTCTCTCTCTCTCTCTCTCTCTCTCTCTCTCTCTCTCTCTCTCTCTCGCGCGCGCGCGCACTACAAACGCTACACATGCCTGTTTATTTTTTTTAATGTACTTTGTTGGATGGGATATGTTTGCGATGTTTGTGATGTGTCATGAATGATGCCTTCAGTGATATTTTTAGACTTTGTGTAAATATAACTACTTTTGAATGAAAAGAAAAGGGGAAAAGGGTGGAAGAGAAGTATATGCAAAAAGTGCGTGTGTACATTCACTATGCCATGTGTGTTATATTATTATAATTGTATATGTATGTATTTGTTTTGTTCGCACATATATCACTTAACACTAACAAACAGCAACGCTCTGTAATATACACAAACAACAGAAACACGCATTACGCTTTCCTCTGAGCTTTGAGCGTCGGCCAGATCCCCTCGTCACTCCTCGCTGTCTCATTCTTGCCAGACCATGGTAATCCAATTGCTCCTCCGAAGTGTGCACGTGCTCCCACAAGGCCGCAACCACGTCTGTCTTGTCATGCATCAATACTCCACCAAGTTCTGCAGAGCCAGCCAATCTGCCGCCTATTCATTTCCCAGCACACCGGCATGCCCCAGAGAAAAGATCCAGGCGATGCTTGTCACCCGTGACCTCCGAAGAGAAGCAAGCCACTCCGCACGAAGCCTACCCGACCTCACCCTCGTCAGCATGCTTTCTGAGTCATGTTACAATCACGATGTGTGTGTGTGTGTGTGTGTGTGTGTGTGTGTGTGTGTGTGTGTGTCGTATTCTCCATCCAGCGGAGAGCCGCTGTGACTGCCTCCACCTCCATTCTTAAGCTGGATGTTGAGGTATCATATTCCAGGGTCTCCTGCACTAAAGGTCGACCATTAGCTTTGGCTATGAACCCCAGCCACTTCTCTCACCTCTTGACACTGAACATCTGTGTAGATAATCACATCACCCGAGTGAGCATTGTCCTGAATTAGTTGCTTGATTTCCACTTCCGTAGCCCCTGCTGGCCACTCCCTGCACTCCCGGCTTAATGTGATTATAACTCTGCACAAGTCTGACTGCTCCGCTGGCACTCTGACCCACTCCTCTCCTCGCCTAATGTTCTCCAAGAAGCACATCTATCTGATCGTTATCCTCCGCCTGAGCCATCCATGATTTCCCTCTTATCAGTCGCCGACCCTTAACTGCGTCCAGCGCCTCATGCAGTGGGTGGTCTGTATCTGCAGCTCCTCTGAGGTATGCCTTCGCCTGCATCACCTTGTGCCTACCAGCAACAGTCGGCAGGCCAAGGATGTAACGCATACACACTACTGGGGTGTCTCTGGTGCATCCCGGAACGACCAGCATAGCTTAGTTCTGTATGCGCTCTAACTTCTATCACGAGATCACGAGAAAAAGGCAAATCACTTGAGACGCCACGAAGTTGGAGAGGGCAGAACTGACGTCACAGCCACGAAGCTTGGAGACGGCAGTCAGGCTGGAGTCGTGCTGTGGACTGGTTGTGAAAACGCATCCAGGCGTTTATGAACATAACGCAGATCATTATAAGATTGTCATTTATAGCTATCAACATGCCTGTTGACGGAATAGAACCTCTATTCAACGTACTATGTCAAGTCAACGGAAAATAAGCGACGTTGTCTATGCCAAGGGTAATGGCTCTGTTGTTCAAAATGGCCAATATCCAAAAAACTGTGAGTTGGTCTGACATTTAAATATTAACACGTTAGCACAGTGGTTAAGTAGGGCTCCATGACGATAGCTATTGGCACATAATAATAATAAGAACTGTTACTCCAGCCGTCATATATTTAATTATGAGGTGCATGATGTTACACGATGTAAGATTGGAGATAACAATGTCAGGAATAAAGACTATGTTCAATTCTAGGATGTTCTATTTCCTACAGTTGCTACGTGTCTGTATATTTCGTGAAAATTGTCAGAGCATATGCTCAACGAGTCACAGGTGTAAAGCAGATAACTGGCAGCTCTCCTCTTTTATTTTTAGTACCTAAACCATAATTTCACTTGAAACGTCACGAAAGTTTGGAGCGAACAATAATGGAAGGGTATTTGCCTGGGAAGAGAGGAAGAGGAAGGCCAAAGAGAAGATGGGTGCAGGATGTGGCGGATGATCTCCAGATGGGTGTATCGGACGCGGGACATCTTGCTTATGATCGAGAGGTTTTCCGGAAGGTTGTTATGGGAGCGAGGTTCTGCAATGGACATGCTACTGAACGAATGAATGAATGAATGAAACCATAATTCCCCACTATATCCCCATGTTTTTATTATCCTGCATTAAAATCACCAAGTATTATTTTTAAATATTGTGATTTAATTTGAGACATCTCCATTACTACTTCATCGTACAAATATTGTATTTCTTCATCAATTTGACCATAATAACTCTATATAAAATACAGCAGTATTAAGTGATTTAACTGTTTGTTTATCAAATATGAGCCCTACTCCTTTTTCATGAGTAACCCCTTCAGAATAAATTATTGTGTGTTTGTAGTTTACAATTTTGCCTGATCCCTTTCACCTCATCTCACTTATGTCTAGAGCAGAGGTCACCAAACTACGGCCCGCGACATAATTTCATCCGGCCCGCCGACGGTACCCGAACTAGCTTGATATAACATATGGAACACGAGACGTTGTGATACAATTTAAATGTAAACATTATGTTTAGATTAATAGGAGATCTTCACACGTGGGAGGCCTCGTGGCTGCTATGTGTCTTAAATTTACTATTTTCAATTATAAATTACTGAATTTAGATTTTCTTGTTTATTGTAATGTTTGCTTATTTCGCGCCACCCCAAGTTATTCCCTGGCTCGTGGTAGCGCCGCCTGCGCTCTGAAGTTACCGTGGTTTCCATCTCAACACAAACACGCACGCATCTTTCCCTCCCCCAGATGCGTCCGGCTGCCAACACAGGTCAGATGCTACAGAAATATTTACCTCTTTCTGCCAGTCATCCATTTTATAGATATGTAACAAGGATTTCTTTGTTTGACAGTGATAGGTAAGTGAACTACAAGTGTGAATAGAGGCAATAAAGTAGCAAACAACGCATAAAAATGCCATAAAAGCCTCGTGTTATTACGAAAATTTTACCCCCAGCTCAGAAGAATTCCCCGGTCAAGGTGTTAATCGAGCTGGTCTGTAGACTTTTCTGTCTCTAGGTGTCTTTCAACCTTTCTGCTGGAGAAGATCCTTACGCAAATGTTTACGTTGCTCAAGGAACTCTGCGCGATGATCCAAGTATCTGTCCTACTTTATGTGATAAACCATATGGGCAGAAATGTTGCATTTTGGCGATTTAGGTCTGTTTCGGTGAAAACCCTGGTTGCCACTCGCGGAACCCCGGTTGAAAAACTCTGCTCTAGGCAGTTTATTTAGGCATGCCTATTTATATATTTTCGCAAACCTTATTATGAGATATATTCTATTACCAAAGGTACCTATAAACTTTATATGTACCTCTGGTGAGACGTAGCTTCACCGGTGACCACTAGTCCTCTGCTTTTCTTGTGTTTCAATAGGATTTTAATTATGTTTCTAATTCAATGCCTTTTTTCATTTTCAGATCTCGTATACTTCACCCTTCATTGTGGCTACTAAGAAAAGAAAAGTGGACGCCGAGTGTCGCGTTTTCAATGAAGAATGGGGAGTAAGGTACTTCTTTGTGGAAACACAGGACCAGAAAACCAGCTGCGTAATATGCAGCGAAAGTGTTACTGTTTTGAAAGAGTACAGTCTTCGGCGTCACTACGAAACAAAACATTTATTAGCAAATGCAAAGTTTTCTTGAAAGTTACGCTCTGAGAAATATGAGTCCATGAAACGTGGTTTAGAAACATAAAGAAATCTCTTCACAAGAAAGTTTGCTGAAAATGAATTTGTCACTCGTACAAGATACAAAATCTTGCATACGATGGCAGAACGAAGAAAACCGTTTACTGATGGCAACTTCATCAAAGAGTGTATAATGGAAGCAGCAAATGACTTGTGTCCTGAGAAAGCCGATTTGTTTGGAACTATCAGCATTTCGGCAAGTTCAGTTGTGCGAAGAACAGAAGAACTTGGAGAGAACATAGTGCACAGAGAAAGAAAACTTGTTGAACTTTACCGCTGCTTACCTGATGTTGAGTTTCCGAAACTGAAGAAATGTGCCGCTGGTATGGCATCAGTGTTTGGAACAACTTATGTCTGTGAGCAAACATTTTCAAAAATGAAGTATGTGAAGTCAACACATCGAACGAGATTGACTGATTAACATTTGAAAGCAATTCTCTTGATTGGATGCAGCAATTCCAAACCAAACATTGATGATATCTTGAAAGCCGAATATCAGTTTCACAAATCTCACTAACCTGCACGGCTAGGAATCACCAGTCTGCACACCAAGTCAGACATGGGGCAACGGATACTCACGCAAACCTCAGTCCGTATGACATCACACTGATGTTGGACAACAGGATGTCGTCATCCGACATACAGGACTTCACGCTGGAGTTCACAGCCAGCGAACACAAGCAAGCAAGCAAGCAAGCACTAACCTTTTTTGCTGCTTAGTTTGTGAGATTCGGATATGTGCACACTAGATCTGATGTAACTATCTTTTTGCTAACGTCGCCTTCTTTGATAACTTTTTAAGGTAAATAAATATGTTGGTTGTCTTTGTTTTTTATGCATTGCACGCCGCTCATCCATGATTAACTTAGTTTTTCGTCTTTTTCCCCAGAGCTTTCGTTCTGGCTTGCAAGCATTGTTAAAGTTAGTTGCATATCCTTTAAGGACGTTTGCAGTCAACACCAGCATTTTTTGCTGTTGTTGATGTCTAGGAAAATTTACGTTCAGTAGTTTGCCATTGCTTTCTGAACGACCAGCACCCATACCATAGGGTAAAAAAAAACAACCAGCGCATCGTGTTCTGCTGCCAAATCGCTCGCAGCTGTGTTTCGAACGTGGGTATACGGATTACGAACCGCGTCCGTAAAACCTTCGTCACGAGACCGGCGCAAGTATTGTACAGAATGAGTATGCGGCCCGCGATCGTCATTTTGTCAATTATCCGGCCCGCCGTGAAAAAAGTTTGGTGACCCCTGGTCTAGAATATTCAATATCATGCTTCCCATTTCACTTATAATATTGTGCAACTTTCCAAGCTCATTTAACGTTCTAACAATCCACGTACCTATTTCAAATTTATTCGTTTCAATGAAGATGTTGCCTTCAGTCTCTGAATGAAGGTTTCGTGGCACATGTGGTACATGACTGTTACCTATCAGACGAGGATGTCCTAAGACAGCCATTGACGTCGTTTACTGCCATTGAAATGGTTTAGTCGTGAAGTCTTCGGAAGATAATGTGGTGGTTTTCCCTTGCCTTCCACATTAACATGGAGTTATGTTATAGACAGCGACTAAAAGTATGACGAGGGCATGGAGGGAGCTGCAGACAATATCAAAAGATAAGGCGGAGTTGCGTAAGCTGAGGAATTAAGCTCCCATGGGGAAAAGAGTAAAGAGCAGATATAATGCCATTGAGATAATAGAAACTATTGATGAACAATGGGATATGTTGCGGGAATCGATCCAACAGACATGAAAAGAAATCATTCCACCTAAAAATAGAATTGCACAAAAGAAATGGATGACAGATGATGGATAAATAAATAAAAACAAAAACAAGAAACAGAAGAATATAGTAGAATCTTCTTCGTCTTCTTCAGCATTCCGAGCCATTGAGGTTCTTTGCTGCAGATACAATCCGTCTCCATTCGTCTCTCTGGTGGACCTTCTCTTGCCAGTCGTTGATTCCAAGTGCTTGTAGGTCTGTATATATATTATCTCTCCACCGTCTTCTTGGTCTACCTCGGGGTCTACGGTCATTTATTTCCTGAGTGTAAGCGAGTTTTGTTTCCCTATTATCTTCCATTCTTTCTATATGCCCCAGCCATTGTAGTCTATTAGCCTTCATGATACCAGTGATTAGCAAGGACTTAAACAGATCATAAATGTCTTTGTTACTTCTTCTTTTCCACTCTACACTTTGTGTATCCCTAATGGGTCCAAAGATGCGTCTTAAAATTTTGTTCTCAAAGGTTTGTAACAAGGCTTCGTCTCCTTTCGTTGTACTCCAGGTTTCAGAACCATACAGCACAACTGGTCTGATCAGTGTTTTGTATATTGTGATTTTGGTGTTATGAGATAGCGCATTTGATTTTAGTAGATGTTGTAGTGCATAGTATATCTTATTTCCAGAGTTGATTCTAGTTTGTATTTCTTCCCTTATGATGTTGGAGCAGTTGAAGATTGTACCCAGGTATTTGTATGTTTCCGTTCTTTTAATGGTCATATTATCTGTTTGTATGTGGCCAGAGTTTTTAGAAATTCCGTCTCTTGAAATTACCATATATTCTGTCTTATCTTGGTTGATAACCAGCCCCATCTGTTGGGCTTTTTCCTTTAAGTGAGTCAATATTTCCAATGTCTTTTGTTCACTTTGCCCTATAATATCTATATCATCTGCATAACCAAGCAGCTTGGATGTTCCTCCAATATCACATTCCTCCTTTACCTTCCTTACAACTTTCTCTAGAGCCAGATTGAAGAGTAGCGGTGATAGTGCATCACCCTGTTTCAAGCCATGGAATATAGTAGAATCAATCAATCAATCATGTGCCATGCCGGAAAGCGTGGGCGGTCATGATTCGCCATTTCACTCGATCACCAGAGTCGTGGATCAGCTCAGTGTTCCTGTCTCGTCCATGCCATGTGGCCAAGCCATCCAGGTATTTTCCTCTCGGTCTTCCTCTTGGTCTGTTCCCTTCTATCTTGCCAGCTGTCACTAAGTTCTCCAGTCCATTTCTTCTCATAACATGTCCAAAAAATTTTGACTGTCTACGTCTAATTTCTCTAATCAATCTACGATTTTCATTTGTCTCTTGTAGTACTTGGTCATTGGTTTTTCTATCTGTCCATGGTATTCTTTGCATTTTCCTCAGAAACCACATTTCTGCAGCCATCAGATGTTTTTCAGCTTGACTGCACATTGTCCAAGTTTCACATCCATACAAAAGAACAGGCTCTATGTATCCCCTCAACACTCTTTTTCTCGTTTCAATTGAAATCATTTTATTGGTCAGAATGTTTTTCATCTTGCTAAAGGCTACTTTCGCAATGGCGATTCTTGTTCTAATCTCTTCAAGGCATCTGCCATCAGATGTTATGACTGTTCCGAGATAATTGAACCGATTCACTTGTTGAAGAATATCCCCATTTACTTGTATATTACATTGTGGTACTTCGTTCTTCCTAGTGACGACCATAACCTGTGTCTTCCTACAATTTAATTCCAACCCCAGCTGCTCACTGTATAGTAGAATACATAAATAAATAGTGAACACATGCAAAGTGGCCAAAGAAATATGGCTTAATCAACAGTGCATGGAACTTGGGACAAACTATGGAAAGACTTACATTCCATGTATCAACACATAAATACAATAATAGTTAGAATAACATTAAAAACCACTGGATGTTTAAAATTGAGGAATGACGCAATATTGATGGGACAAGATGATACAGTCAATAGATGGACGGAATATCTGGAAGAGCTGTATCATGATAGGAGACCGGATTTCGATATTCAAAACAATGGTGAGGGTCTACCAATACTTGCAGCGAAAGTAGAAGATGCACTACATCGCATGAAGAATCGAAAGGGATCAGGTCCAGACAACATTATATTAGAGGAAGTTGAGGACTCTACGTGATATTGGAATTGAGATATGCTTGCTTGCTTGCTAGTGTTCGCTGGCTGTGAACTCCAGCGTGAAGTCCTGTATCTCGGATGAATACATCCTGTTGTCCAACATCAATGTGATGTCATGCAGGACCTGAGGTTTGCGTGAGTATCCGTTGTCCCATGTCTGGCTTATTGATGTGCAGACTGGTGGTTCCTTGCCATGCAGGCAGATACTCTCCGGCTTCGGAGGAATCATCGATCCTACTGATGTTAGCCAGGTCCCCGAAGAGACTTGTTGCTCAGGACGCACGACGTAGACGTGTCAGCAGGTCTTGGCCAGTATAGATCCCGGCCCTGGTGCCTTGGAAACACCTCTGCGTCCCGAAATGAGATATCGACAAAATTCTAACACGACATATACACTAGTGGGTTCATTCCTAGTTACCCAGAATAATTATGAAAAGAATAAGCAACAAGATTAAACCAGAAATTGGTGAGGAACAGTGTGGATGTGTGGAAGAAAAGGGCACAGACAACGCTATAAATATTTTCAGGACACTATTAGAAAGAGCAATAGAATTAAAAACAGATCTGCACTTATGCTTCATAATGTGTTGAAACATGACGATGTTTCAGTGTTGAAACATGACGAAACCAGAAAATTAATAAAGCAACTGAACATTGACGGCAAAGATCTGTGAATAATAAAGAATATATATTGGCAGTAAACAGCAGCCATAAGAATCAACAGCTTGGTAGGAACATTTCAGTGTATAAAGAAGAGCATCAGACAAGGTTGTGTAATGTCTTCTAATTTGTTCTCATTGTACAACGAACATACAATGAGATCTATAGAAAATGTGTCAGGGATCCTGTTTGGTGGATATAACATAAATAACTTACATCATGTTGATGACACCGTTGTCATAATCTCCCCACCTGTTCTAACGCGTCGTCGTCAACGGCGCCTGGCGATTACGGCCTGGCCCACCTGTGAGCGACGCTAACCACGCTGTGGTAGGAGTGGTCAGTCGGTGCATGCGTGGGACATGGAGTCCACGCAGGGGCACAACCCCGACTAGCGACCACTCACGGTGGTTAGCGGCCAGACGGCCGGTGAAGTTGTACAGGACGGACGGAATGAATGGTGCTCGTATACTTGTGTAGATTAACGATAATAGATAGAAAGCCTGTGTGAGAATAGGAGACTGTGCGCTTGTGAGTTGTATACATTACATTGATATGTCTATTGTCTATTGATTGTATTATGGCATCGATATTGTAATTGCGCGATGCATGTAATGGTTGTGATGAGTGAGACGCGTGAATAAAGTGTTTGAATTGTATTTGTAGTGTGTCACGTCAAGTCATTCAGTGACAGTGTTTGTATCACATCTGTTGGTGATTACGAGCCTGTTATTGCTGCATGCAAGAATCTGACAACCGTCTTGATAGCAACAAGTCAGAAGTATCTACAGGAAATGATAGATACAGTGGTTGTAGAAAGTGAAAAGAATGGGCCATAGTTTGAATAATAGAGAGACATAAATCATGGTGATGTCAAAGAAACAGATTGTGCCTAAATGTGCAATTAAAGTAAAGGACGTTATTTTGGGGCAAGTGCAAAGAATAAGATATCTACGCACATGAATAACATCAGATGGAAAATGTACCACAGAGATAAAGAACAGAATCGGACAAGTATAATCTGCATTCTTTCAAATGAAGAACAGCAATAAGTCATTGTCCTTGAAAGTTCTAAAAAGAGTTCTTGCCCGCTACATAGAACCAATTTTAACATACGGCTACAAATCCTGGACAATTAGTAAACAGGCAAAAATAATCCATGGAAGCCTTGGAGGTGTGGTTTTATAAAAGCATGCTGAAAATTAATTGGACAGCCAAAATGAGCAATCTGGACGTTTTGAGGGATGCTAATTAGCAAAGACAACTTATTACAAACATCAGAAAGAAGCAGTCATCGTTTTAGGTCATATTATGACAAGACAAAAACTGGAACATGTAGTGACAACCTGAAGATTTGCGGAAAGAGAGATAGAGGAAGACAGCGTGTGAAATTTATTGACAGTCTTGTGTCATGGCATGGAAGGAGGTCAACACACGAATTGATCCATGGCATCGGAGATCGCAATTTGTAGAAAGGTATGATCTCCCACGCCAGCCGGCAAGGCACTGGATGATGATGATGATGATGATGATGATGATGATGATGATGATGATAATGATGATGATGATGGGGTATAGAGGAAATACGATGTCCATTAACAAGTGAAGAAGCAAAAATGCTAGAGCAGTCAGTGATACTTTGTAACTGCTAGACCAGTCAGTGATATCTTGTAACAGCTAGAACAGTCAATGATATTTTGTGACGGCTAGGGCAGTCAGTGATACTGTGTAACGGCTAGAGAAGTCAGTGATACTTTGTAACGGTATTTTGTAATAGCTAGAACAGTCAGTGATAATGTGTGACGGCTAGGGCAGTCAGTGATACCGTGTAACGGTTAGAGCAGTCAGTGATACTTTGTAACGACTACATCATCAGAATATTTGTACTAGAATTCAGTCTCAACAGCTAACACAAGAAGACGACCTAACCAGCAAAGAACGCTCTCTTTCCCCAGTAATTGCCTATCCTAATCTGTAAACAAGATATTTCAGAAGGAAAGCCAGACCGACTTTTTATTCAATGACACTTCAGTTTGTGTGCGCCTGTGTGCATTATTTGTCTGCGCCAATTTCCCTTGTTTTCTAGAATGTGTGAGGTTGTTTTCCCTTTCGTTATTTGTATTTTGTTATCTGAAATTACCAATTTACAGCAAATTGAGGAATGTTCCTTGGATGAACAAGACACAAAAAACAAATAAGATGTTTTGCTTTAATTAATGCACACAAACCAATTTCCCAGTAGGGATGGCAAGATCCTTCTTTAGATGCCTCGTCTGGAACAGGCATAGACGATCATGATTTCGCAATCCTCTATATCATCCCGTATTTTGATGAATGTGGTGTTGTTTACATTAATAATTGTTGCTGAGATGTTTAGGTTTTCTACACACATTCATCTTTGTCTTTCTCTGCCTTTCTTGCCTAGTATTTTCTACATAAATCTGATCCTATTCCATGAGCCAAAATTTAATTCTAGTCCCGATTATGCGAGCGATGTGCTTTGTGCGAGAAGCAAGCTTCGAATCAGCCAGCGAGAAATAGGGCTCTTGAACACTGGGCACCCGATCTGAGACTGTCGAAGGAAACGGACGGATCAGAATCCGAGCTGGGATTGACAAAAGTTAGATTGCCGCCATGTAACTATAATTTTAATAAAGAAATTACACTTAGCACCAACCTACGAACATTCAATTCTACCATTAAATCTACGTCTCTAGGTTTGTTTGTTTGTTTTTTTTTTTGAGTGATATATTCATTGTAACGTCAAATCAGAACTGCTGTATGGACTATAGAAACCTGAGGAACAACGAAAACTATTACAGATAAACTACAAACATTCACTAACTGTGCCTAAGCACAACAGAAGGAATAAAATGCTGATCTACAATCAGCAATATGGGGCTCATGGAGAGAACAAGACAAATGCCCGTGAAACCGGAGATGAAGAAACGACGCTGCCCTGGATACATTGAGAAAACCCGACAATAGTAAAACTAGAAAAGCCTGTCTGAAACCCACAGGGCAGAAGAAATAGCGGAAGGCCTAAAAAGTCATGGAACAAAGAAGTAGCAATAGTCGCGTACAATATGTGAAGAATATGGATGAAGCTGACATGGGATGGCTAAGGATAGGAGTATTTAAAGTGAGTAGGGTGAAGGTCTATGCCTCAATGGTGGGTATAGGGTCAAGAAAGAAGGCTAAATCCCAATCTGCACTGTAGTTTTAAATTGGTATATTATATGATGTCTTATAGTTGCTACGTCTTTCCTCCACTTCTATGAGTGTCGATCAACACATGTTAATGTATTTATTTTATCTATTTCAATGACCTAAAGAGTAGCATAAATATTGATAATCCTGTGTATTACGATGGCACAATGGAACCAATCGATCTACCTCTATTTGATATAGTTGTAAAGTACTCTTCATGTAGCAGTTCGTTTGCAGAACGTCATTCTCATTACGGCCCACAGAAAAGTGCCTCGATCCATTGACAGTTCTCTTGCCTCATGCACCGTTACGTTGACACTTCTCCTTCATGCACCGTTATGTTGACATTTCCCCTGCCTCGTGCACCGTTATGTTGACCATTTCCTGCCTCATGCACCTTTATGTTGACAATTCTCCTGCCTCACGCGCCGTTATGTTGACAGTTCTCCTGCCTCATGCACCGTTATGTTGACAGTTCTCCTGCCTGATGCACCGTTATGTTGACAATTATCCCGCCTCATGCACCGTTATGTTGACCATTTCTTGCCTCATGCACCTTTATGTTGACAGTTCTCCTGCCTCATGCACCGTTATGTTGACAGTTCCCCTGCCTCATGCACCATTATGTCCAGTTGTTTGCAATGTCATATGTTCATCTTCGTGCTGGTCGACTCGGTGTTCATGATCCACTAGACACAGTAGCAGTAGCATTGTTATTTGACATATACTTGACAATATACATTTCCGAAACCTATGGTGCTATTTCATTTGTTAGGTACTAATACTACTTCATATTCATTAGTTGTGGGTCAAGTGTATGATAGGCCTGACTAATGAAGACAACGGTGTAGATGCACGATTAGCCGTGTTTCGAAGAACACTTGTTTCCGGTCCCCAACCTAGCGGTAACGCATTGAACCGTTAAGGCCCATAGCGTGTTTATGCTTGTGGCTACTGTTTGCATTCGCATTTTCCTTATGTTGGACTGGTAGTACATGGTTCCGTCGAACTGCTACTGAGTGAATGCGTGGAGCGATACCGTGAGCTGTGAAATTCGTGTGGAATGCTTTTACATCTGTCTGCTGGTGTTTGCACAGTAAACTGCATGTTCGAAACAATGGCCGGCTGTCGCTGAATTGACTGGTTTGCTATTGCGGTTCACGAGTGCATTTTTCAGGAAACTCCTATGAGTCGCTGGAGCTACGGAGCTTTGTGTGGCGCTTTCGGCGGACAGAAGACCGAACCACATGGGATAAAACCCGGGTCAGTGAAGTCTTTCTGGTGACTGTCGATTCCATGGACGATGAACTGTATTTTTTGTTGACGACTTTTGTGTTGGCATTCTGGCGGTGGCATTATGCACCGTGTATCTATGCGGGTTGTTGGCTTGCCGAGACTCCTGTCTTTTCCACTTTTCACATTGGGCAGTGAGCAGCATTATGTGTGATAATCACTGGCACAGGAACGGAGCATAAAGGAGAGATCAGTGCCGTGAAGTTGAAACTGCGACTGATTAAGTAACGTGTTTCCTCTCGTTATTTGGAAGTAGTAGGTTGGAATCCCGATGTGGTCTCTACAGCTTTACATTTTAATACAGTCCCGTATCTTCTAATCTTTACTTCTTTCATGTTAATGTGAGTGTCAGTCGATACCTGTGCATTTATTTTATCAGTTCATACCGTTGTAAGGTATATTGCGTTAGTGTGTATACGTTTATATTCTGCATATTCTCAACCTGCCCAATTTATAATACTGGTAACATATACAGTCGGACAAACAGTGGATTATAAATAGGACAACGATATGACCGTGGCAGACAGTCATCATGAACAAGGCTGACAACAGACAGGCGTGCAGACACAGATGAAACAGACAGATTGCACAGATGCACGGACAGACTGACATATCGATTTATTTATTGATGGACGTTACGTTGAAGGGAATTAACTGCACACGCATGCGCAAGCCGCTTGCCCTCAGAACGTGCAGTTAAAATAATAAACATTAGAGTGCAATTAAGATAACTATGTTTGTATGTCAATATGGTGACGTAGACAAGTGCAATATTTTGGCCACGTTAAAAGACATGATACTCTTATAAAATCCATACTGGAAGGCAAGGCTGAGGGCAAGCGAGCAAGAGGTAGACAACGATACAAGTGGCAGGATAACATCAAGAATTGGACGAACATCAGCCTGACAGAATGTAGTCAAGGCGAGAGACAGACAGTGTTGGAGATCCATTGTAGGCAACCTTCCTTGTGGAGACTGCACCTGATTGATTGATTGATGGTGTCGTATACATGCGGTATTTGTGCATGGTTTCTTTAATTATGGGGTACGAAGGTTGATTATGTCGGCACAAAGTATATAGTAGCAACTAAGACATATAAGCGGGAGAGTCAATAAGTAAGTCACAAATGGCTGTAGGAAAAATAACTAAATATGATAACTTGAAACTAGTTTTTATTTTTATACATATATTGTCCCTTTATTTTTCAACATAATTTCCACCAACATTGATGCACTTTTCCGTAGTCCTTACTATCAGTACTATCCTTACATATCAGTCCTCCCAAACCGGCTGCATAGAACCGAGTGCTCTGTTTTTTAAACCACGTTTTCACTTCACATTCAACTTCCGCGTCATTCGCGAAATGTCTCCCGCTAAGGTGGGTTTTCAGTGGACCAGAAAGGTGGAAATCGCTAGGGGCTAAATCGGGGCTGTAAGGGGTTGTTCCAGAACTTCCCACCTTAGTTGGTTAAGTTTCTCCTGAGTTAATCAAGTCGTAAGTGGTCTGGCATTATCACGAGGAAGCATTACTCCTCTAGTCAGCTGTCCTGGACGTTTTCTTCGAATTGCATCATGAAGCATCGATAGAAATTCACAATACGATTCAGAATTCACATTGTCACCTTTCTTCCTGAAATTTGTTAAAAGCACGCCTTGACAATCCCAGAACACTGTCAGCATAACCTTCCCTGCTGATGGCGTAACCTTGAATTTTTGGACACAAAGCGAAGAAGGATGTTTCCATTGCATTGAAACACGCTTTGACTCGGGCTGGTAGTGATGCACCCATGCTTCGTTCCCGGTAACAATCCTGTTCAGCATGTCTTCTCCTTCGTCTTCGTATCGACAGAGATAATGCAAGGGCAGGCCAAATCGGTTCATTGTGTGTTCCTCCTTCAATTGTCTGGGTACCCACTTTGAGCACACTTTCTTAAATTTCAATAGATCATGCAATATGCTGTATGCTGAACGATGTCAGCACCCTATTGCAGATGCAAGAGAGTCCATCATTACTCGCCTGTCACCTCTAATCATCTCCATACGCTGCACTAATGTAAGTAAGTATATTAAAAGACACACCAGATGACAGGTGTGACTGGACCTCAAACTAGAAGACAGGATGCTGTCGCAGCGCACAACAGATACCTGTCGCTGAAGGAACACACATCCTCTGCTCCCAGGTAACTAGCTACAGTAAGAAACCACAGCACCATACAGTAAGAAATCTCAGCACCATACAGTAAGAAATTGCTGAACTCTACAGTAAGAAATCAAAGCACCTTACAGTAAGAAATTACTGTACTCTACAGTAAGAAACCACAGCACCCTACAGTAAGAAACCAGAGCACTCTGCAGTAAGAAATTACTACACTCTACGGTAAGAAATCACATCACTCTACAGTAAGAAATTACTGCACTCTACAGTAAGAAACCACAGCACCCTACAGTAAGAAACCACCGAACCCTGCGGTAAGAAATCACCGAACATTACAGTAAGAAATCACAGCACCCTACAGCAAGAAATCACAGCACCCTACAGTAAGAAACCACAGCACCCTACAGTAAGAAACCACAGCACCTCACAGTAAAAAATTACTGCACCCTACAGTAAGAAACTACAGCACCCTACAGTAAGAAACCACAGCACCCTACAGTAAGAAACCACAGCACCCTACAGTAAGAAACCACAGCACCTTACAGTTAAAATTACTGCACCCTACAGTAAGAAACCACAGCACCCTACATTAAAAGACCCAGCACCCTACAGTAAGAAACCACAGCACCCTACAGTAAGAAACCACAACACCATACAGTAAGAAACCACAGCACCCTACCTACAGTAAGAAACCACAGCACCCTACAGTAAGAAACCACAGCACCCTACAGTAAGAAACCACAGCACCTTACAGTAAAAAATTACTGCACCCTATAGTAAGAAACCACAACACCCTACACTAAGAAACCACAGCACTCTACAGTAAGAAGCCACTACACACTACACTAAACTAAAGCACCCTACAGTAAGAAACCATAGCATCCTACACTAAGAAATCACAGCACTCTACAGAAAGAAACCACAACACCCAACACTAAGAAACCAAAGCCCTCTACAGTAAGAAACCGCAACACCCTACATTAAGAAACCACAGAAGAAAACTATCATTAGATGGCAGAAGCAGAAGCAAGTCAGATATAGGAACCTGTCACTCAATGTTGCGGTACAAACTGGCCGTGGGAGACAAGTGTGTAAGAACACGATGTCCCACGGTTCTGGGTCACTGATGTTAATGATGAAGAACTGTATTTCCATTTTTAGTGTTGTTTTGTCCGATTGCTGTTGCCTGGTCGATAAGCAAGATTGTTTGTTTTATTAACTTATTCCCCTGGGGTAAATGTAAAAGTAATGAGTTTGCGAACGTGATTCGAAATGCCGCTTACCCGAGTTCGAAACACAGTGGCGACCGATTTGGCAGCAGACCGTGTTGGTATTGGAGCCGGTCGTACAGAAAGCAATGGCAAACAACTGAATGTAAAAACTTGCCAAGACATCATTAGTGGCGGTAAAAATGCTGGTGTTGACTGCAACGTCCTGTAAAGGATATGCAACTTTTTAAAGCAAATGATTAGTAGCAGTAGTAGATGTAGTGGAAATAATAGTGGTAGTAGTAGTAGTAATAGTAGTAGTAGTAGTAGTAGTAGTAGTAGTAGTAGTAGTAGTAGTAGTAGTAGTAGTAGTAGTAGTAGTAGTAGTAGTAGCTGTGGTGGTGGTAGTGGTGGTGGTGGTGGTGGTGGTGGTGGTGGTGGTGGTGGTAGCAGTAATGATGGAACTGGGAAAACAGTGCAAAGTTATGCAAAACAAGCAACGGTTTCCATGTTCACGAAATAAAAGAAAAAAAGGACATCACATCTACCTACCAATCGGTGTGTTGGTCGTCTATAATCAGTAGCGTCTTGCATCTTTCTTTGTTGTAAGTTGGCTTGGCGGAAGATGATGACGAAGAAAAGAATCTCTGTCCGAGGTTGGCGCTGGAGGAGTTTTTCGACGGGGAGCTAGGAGCACTAGGACTTTGGCCCTTCTTGAAGTTCAGCGCTCCAATGTTAGGTGGTTCTTCTTTTTCGCTGGCCTCGCCCTGGAGGTCCCCGGAGGAAAATCGGCGCCGGAGATAATTCATCCCCGACCCGAAGGAATCTCGAAAGTTTGAGAAGGAAATTTTGGCTGTTGGAATGGAAGCGATGCACTTTGCGGAAATGCTAGAAAACAAGTACTGAAGGTAGGGGATAAGATCGGCAGGATCTGGAGGATTAATGATGAAAGCCTTGTTGGTGTCAAATTCCTGAAGACTCCCTGTAGTATGTAAGAAAGTTCAGTTGTCCAATTCCATAGATCGGCACATTTCAGGAATAATTATGAGACAAAATTGTTTGTAACACTTGAGTATGACACTTTCTACGGAAATGTTGCATACACTCTAGTTAATTTACATGAAAAATATGATACGAACCAAAACCTGCAACCAGAATCGTGCAGTAAATCTTAAAACATACGCCAGGTGCAGAAAATCGTATGAGTGAAAAGGCACATTAAAGCTTCGCAGTAAATCCAAAGGCCGCGCTAGTAATAGCTTGCATTATGCATTAGGACATAAACACACAACAGGCATTACCATCAACGGCAAATTGCTTCATTCGATAGCACCCACCAGCAGGCCGGGTTTCCAGAGAAGCTTTATCCTAACATTGCAGCCCGCGTCTGAGACAGTTTCTCTTCATGACCGGAGAACTAACGATACAGCCAAAGCAAGACTGCGTGGCTCCCTCGATCAATTCTTCCAACGCTTGTAACACTTCAAACAGACGTCTATTTTCCCCAAATATTAAAAGCAATATCGGACTTTCTGCCGTTTTTTTTTTATTCCGTGTTATTTCTCCTTTTCTCGGAGATTGTCTGTGGCTGCTTCTGCCTTTTATTTCTTATCCGTTCGCAAACGTGTGTTTAACTGCAATATATATAATCGCAATGCTAAGTTAGTGTAGGATTTACTATAGAACGTTGTTTGTTAGCAACTAGAAAACCGTCCCTTGAGTCGATAGAAAAGGCGATGTCTGTTACTGGTGCGTTGAGTAACGTCGACTTCTACAGAACCCCATTGTTTAAGCAGTCGATATACTGGCTTTGCAGAAGCGAAGAACTGACTCTTGCAGCACTACGTCAGCTTGGACACTTTGATCAATAGTAATATGGCTCTCGACCAACCAGTACAGCCCAACGTGCGTGAGAAGCTCCCAGGTCTCAGTCTATCGATGCCTGAAACATAGGAGGGAAGCAGTAGAGTGTGGGTGTGCGTATATATTTATTTAGGTGTCTAATGGTCGTGTGTATATGTGTGTGTGTCTGCATGTGTCTCTCATGATGCGTCTCTCAGAATCCCTGACTGCGACAAGAAGCTATCAGCTGGAAGCGTATCCATTCCTGTAACACAGCACGAAAGCTGTCGATTTTCTGAGTCCATGTACATTTATTTTGATTTAAGCTGCGTATATCATGGTATCTCTATATAATCTGCCTGTCTGATTAAAGGTTGGCAATGTGTCCGCGGGCATGTGTGATTTTCTGAAAGTGCTTCTTTTTGTCTGGGAAAATGTCTGGTTGTCTAGAAATATATCCCATTGTCTGAGGGCATATCTGATTGTCTGGGAGTTTTTCTAGTTGTATAGGAGTATGTCTGGTTTTCTGGAAATATATCTCGTTGTCTGAAAGTATGTCTGGTTTTAGGGAGTATGTCTGGTTGTCTGGGAATACATTTCGTTGTCTGAAAGTATGTCTGGTTTTCTGGGAGCATGTCTGGCTGTCTAGGAGTATGTCCGGTTGTCTAGGGGTATGCCTGATTGTCTATGAGTATGTCTGTTTGTCTATGAGTATGTATGGTTGTCTAGGATTATGTCTGGTTGTCTGGAAGTATGTCTGATTGTCTGGAAATATATCTCGTTGTCTGAAAGTATGTCTGGTTGAATATGAATATATTTGATTGTTTGGGTATACATCTCTTCTGAAGGTATGTATGATTGCCTAGGAGTATATTTGTTGTCTGAAAGTATGCCTGGTTTTCGTGAGTATGTTTGGTGTATAGGCATATGTCTGGCTGGGAGTGGGTTTGATTATTTGAACGTATGTTTGGTTGTCTTTTTGGCGTCTGGTTGTCTGGTAGTAGGTATGTTTGTCTGTGTCGTGAAATACTGAAGAGTTAATGATTCCCAGATGGACGACGGTATACACCGACTAACAAGGTAGGAGAAGGGTTAACCAACAAAGGAGTGACCAGGTGCATGTGTTTATAGGTCAAGACACAGAAGGGGCCGGCTAACCGCACAGGTAAACGGTCGAGTGGAAAAATTGGTTTGCGACTAAAGCAGAGAGATTATTGGACAGCATATTGCAGTATGGATGTGAAACGGTTCAGAGCTGTAATTTTCCACTAACAATGATAATGCAGTCTGGATGTGAGGTGTCCAGCAATGTCAAGGACTATGCGGCAAAAATGACCGATATAAAGAGGGTCAATTCTTTGTGTAAGTTTAGTGTGTGTTCCAAACTGACCTGAAGGAGATATGTTCTTGAGTGGGAATAGAAATACACGTCCCTAATGATGGAAAGAGGGGATAATAGTGTGTTATTCGCTAAGTGTTTTTTCGATTCCAGGAACATAGATGCCTAAATAAGGTATAAAGATATTAGATATAGTTTAGCATAGGAATATAGATGTGAATGAATAGCATTTACCATTGCTTTCTATTAGTAGATAGTTTAGACTTTGGTGAATTCATATGTCTTATGCGGGTGTTCACTTCGGAAGCCTTGTCATTATGGCTGGAGAAGGACACTTGCATAAGTAGTAGTAAGGGGCGGACGCTTATCACTGGATTTGTTATACTTTTCCAGGTTCCACTCTCCTAGTGAAAGCAGAGAAGAGATGAAGAGGAATACCCTTGAACAAATAAAGTACTTACATGGAACCAAACAGAATATGAACATATTTACGATGAAGAAAGAAATAAGTTAAATAAAATACAGAACACTGTATGCTCAAACGAATATACCACAAAACCCTTAAAAGGAAAGGATGTTAAACTGTGGCAAGCAGGGATACTTACAACTACATACGTATTGTAAGAATAAAGAAGAAATAAGAGACAAGCCAAAAAGTAATAGTAATCAAAGACTATAGGAAGAACTGTGGCGATGTGGTGGTTTTTCGATGTTGGATACTTACCGTCATGAAACAGATTCAGGAGCATTCATAAACTTACGGGACTTTTATTACGGTACCTTGACTCTGTGGTGAACAGTTTTTGTTTCAAACAAGCACGGATTTACCATTAGATGCAAGAATACAGATCATCCGGGTGAGCTCTGTCCTGTTTGATGTGCTGTCCTGTGATCTTGAAGAATGAAAGGGCGAGAAGCAACAACGCTGATAGACATTCAGAGTTCATAACTGGCCACCACACTAGAAGAACATACCAACTACATAGACAATATCCATACATACACCAGACATAGTTTTTTTTAAATAAATCTTTTATCTTATCGTTGAAAGGAACTGTTGTCGGAGTATGTGTTGAGGGAATAATAGAGAGAGTGAAAGAAATAGATATATGGAAGGGAAGACAGAAGAGAGGAGTGTAGACCAAAGTCAGTCAATAATCCCAACAGATAATAAGTTTAAAGATGTGCTTGTTGAGTCCAGTCTCCTCTCGGGAATTTAACAGGACATAATTGGTGGAGCGAGCGGGATACGTACATACAGAATACCCATATGACCGGAAGGCATAACATGGCATATGAATAAAGGGGTACTTGCATATTGGCACAGGCATAGCGGAGTACCTACATGTTGGGACATACTGATTGGAATAAATAGAAGTATATATTGATGACTTTTAATGGAAGGACGTCCATTGGATATATGGTGCCATTACATTTATGGTAGAAACATTTCATTAATGCTGGTGACTTTGCAGTGAGAAAGTTCCAGACAGAGTGAATGTGGATAGGTGGTAAGACACATTACATACTTAGTCACACGGTCACACGTCTACATAAGTCTTTATCCTATATCTCCTCTTGGGGATGAGAGAGTGGTTGTGATGTACTGTGTGGTGTTGTAGATTAATAATATTTAATAGACATAGAAAAATGATATAGGTTCTAGGTAGATTATCTGTTTATAGTGAGTACTTTTTACTGCCTTGAGGTGTCTTGACTCAACGTGCTGACTTACCTGCTTTAACTATGGCCACTCCCAAACTAATTACAGCAGAACTTAGGGCAAACGGAGAGGAAATTGGGTTGGCTGGTTCAGACTTAACTGATTACATACAAGAAAGAGAGCGAGAGATTCGTCAAGCGGAACGAGAAGAGCGAAAGACCGAGTTGGAAGTGAGAAGAATAGAGGTGGAGACCAAGCGACTGGAAATGGAACAAGAGGCCAAGAAAATGGACCAGGAGATCAAGAAACTGGAAATGGAACAGAATGCCAGGAGACAAGAAATGGAACATGAATACCGCTTGAAAGAGTTAGAACTCAAGACACAAACTAAGGGTGAAATAGACGCAGCAGAAGGAAGTTCATCTTCACCTGGGGCAACCCACATGAGTGGACAGGGTTACCATGCCATGAAGTTTCCCTTGGCGGTCTTTGATGAAAGTAAAGAGAAGATATACCAGTTTTTGGATCGTTTCGAGGCTATGGCAATCGCTATGGGACTGGATAGAACCAGATGGGCTCTTAAAGTATCCCAGTCTTTACGTGGTTCGGGATACGAGGTCTACACACGCCTACCACCAGGACAGGAAAATCGGTATGAGGAATTGAAAGCAGCTTTGATGAAACATTATGAAGTCACAGCACAAACGTATAGGAAGAAGTTTAGAGCGTCTAGACGAGAGCCGGGAGAACTATTCGCCGCCTACAGTCTGAGGCTGAAATCCTATCTCCAGAAATGGATGGACTTGGCAGAATTCAAGAGGGATTATGAGAGTCTCGAAGAGATGATGGTGGTCGACCAGATGCGAAAGCAAATGTCGAAACCTCTCAGAACCTTCTTGGGAGAACAAGGGGCGGAACGGATGGATGTTGTGACTAAACTGGCGGAAAGGTTCGTGGAAGTACATGGTGAAACTGAGGAACTAAGTACACAAACCAAAAGTCAGGAGAAACCAGAGAAAAAGAAACCTAAAAACTGGGAAGGAGAAAAAGGGGAACCTTATATAAAGCACACAGAGGAGAGTTCAGAGAAGGTGAAGGTAGGAAACCAGAGCACCTCGAATTCTCAAGCGAAACGACAGTGGTCTGAGAAGTGGTGTTCATTTTGCAAGGCGGCCTCTCACAACACCAAAGACTGCAGATCGAAACCTAAAAGTTCTTACTTCGCAGCATGCAAAGTGATTCCTACATCGGTGATCACAGACAAGGCTGAGGTCGGCGAAGGAGAAAGGAACAAAAAGGACACACGGAAACCTAGGAAGGGAACAGGGTGCACTCACTGCCAGTCGACAACACATAATACTGTGGACTGCAGATGCAAGGCCACACACGCCAATTGCATAACCAACCTCGAGGAATCAAAAGAGGAAGGCAAGGAAACGGTCAAGGAGATGAAAGACACTCAGGACCAAGAGAGACCACCTGTGGTTGAACTGATTGAAGTAAATGGCCAACAGGTTGTTTGTCTCTATGATACAGGTTTGGATGGGGAAGCGGTGGTGGACGCCAGCTTAGTAAGCCCAGACCAACTTACAGGGGAGACCATAGAAATACAGCCGGCAATGAGGAGTGCTGTTACCATGACGCTGCCAATCGCCAAGGTGGAGATTAAATCCAGGTACGTCACGGGCATTATTCCAGCTGCTGTATTATCTGACTCCTTATTTTCCAATGATCATTGGCACGAAATATGTCTTTTTGGGATACCCCAAACAGCCAGCCCAAAAGGGAACAGTAGTCAGTGGATCTCAAGGGAAGGAAAAAGAGGCAGAGACACTATGCGACAACTCAGGGATAGGAGAATTGCATACTGCCCAGAGGAAGGATACTACGTTGCATCCTTGCTACAGGAAGCTGCAAAGAAGTGCTGAGCCACCAGAACGGGGACAGTACTTTCTGAAGAATCAACTACTCTATCGGAGAGCTGGGAGGGGAGATAACCTGCACGAGCAGTGGGTGGTTCCAGAGACCCACCGTCCTCACATTCTTCAGAGTGGACACATCATAGGCGAGAATCGACATATGGGTGTCAGAGAGACCTTGCAGCAAATATCCGGCCATTATTGCTGGCCAGGAATGACCGGAGATGTACGCTGGTGGGTGAAGTCTTGTTCGGAGTGCCAGAGAGCACCACCCAACAAGCGAATTAAGAGGAAACTAGCTCTTAAAGTGGAAGACAAAGTGGAAGTGTGGAGTCCTGCAGAGACCAATATACTCCAAGTAGGATGGAAAGGACCTTATCCTGTGGAAAAGGTGGTGTCCAAGAACATCTACAAAATACGGATCGGGGAAGAGAAGAAAAATCTCCCTAGACATCTCATTAGGAAATATGAAGAGAGATCCGGGAGCAAAGCTTCGCACTTTATGGTGATGGCAGCCATTGGGACAAAGGTTACCAGTCCAGACGAAGACCAGAGATCGCCAGTACAACATAGGAGGGCCTATGGGACAGTACGGGATAGGTCAGATTTACCCAACGACAGGAGGAGGGAAATCACAAGTCAGGGAAAGAACAAGAGTGAAAGTTCCACCGGTAACCAAGTTCAGAAGGGGTGGGTAACGTCGGGAAAAGCGAGAATTACCCAGGACTCCAACCGAAGATTGGCTGACCAGATACAACATCGCCCAAGATGGTCCTGGAAGCAAAAGCCCAGGAGGTTTGGGAAAGACGACTCGGTCCGACGAGGACGAGGCGGAACATCCCCAGAGGAAAAGCTGGGGGGAAACCAAGAGGACATGGAAGCAGTGTTACAATCAGGATGGGACAATCCGTCTGTATTGTGAGCCGTTGCTGACGCAAGTCGAAAGTAGGTCGACCGGACGTACAGGAGCGAGGAGCCAACACTAGTTTCAGTCGTGAGTAGTATAGTAGGGTGTCAATTAGAGCGCCTACTGGATAATGAGATGAGCCATGTGAGGATCCAATCATATCATCAACACGAGATGTTAATAGCTACTTTGCAGAAGCTAAACGCACGGTGGAGGTGATGGACGTTGTTGCTGCAACTGGACTTCACAATGGAATACATCCTTGGTAAGGAGAATGTATGAGCAGATTTCTTATCCAGACATTCAGCTCCGGAGGAAGAAGACTAGGATTGTGGATCATGGGAATCAAACCTACAGTGAGAAAGATTCGACGCGGTCTAATCTCTTAAGAGGGGGCCTATGTCGTGAAATACTGAAGAGTTAATGATTCCCAGATGGACGACGGTATACACCGACTAACCAGGTAGGAGAAGGGTTAACCAACAAAGGAGTGATCAGGTGCATGTGTTTATAGGTCAAGACACAGAAGGGGCCGGCTAACCGCACAGGTAAACGGTCGAGTGGAAAAATTGGTTTGCGACTAAAGCAGAGAGATTATTGGACAGCATATTGCAGTATGGATGTGAAACGGTTCAGAGCTGTAATTTTCCACTAACAATGATAATGCAGTCTGGATGTGAGGTGTCCAGCAATGTCAAGGACTATGCGGCAAAAATGACCGATATAAAGAGGGTCAATTCTTTGTGTAAGTTTAGTGTGTGTTCCAAACTGACCTGAAGGATATATGTTCTTGAGTGGGAATAGAAATACACGTCCCTAATGATGGAAAGAGGGGATAATAGTGTGTTATTCGCTAAGTGTTTTTTTCGATTCCAGGAACATAGATGCCTAAATAAGGTATAAAGATATTAGATATAGTTTAGCATAGGAATATAGATGTGAATGAATAGCATTTACCATTGCTTTCTATTAGTAGATAGTTTAGACTTTGGTGAATTCATATGTCTTATGCGGGTGTTCACTTCGGAAGCCTTGTCATTATGGCTGGAGAAGGACACTTGCATAAGTAGTAGTAAGGGGCGGACGCTTATCACTGGATTTGTTATACTTTTCCAGGTTCCACTCTCCTAGTGAAAGCAGAGAAGAGATGAAGAGGAATACCCTTGAACAAATAAAGTACTTACATGGAACCAAACAGAATATGAACATATTTACGATGAAGAAAGAAATAAGTTAAATAAAATACAGAACACTGTATGCTCAAACGAATATACCACAAAACCCTTAAAAGGAAAGGATGTTAAACTGTGGCAAGCAGGGATACTTACAACTACATACGTATTGTAAGAATAAAGAAGAAATAAGAGACGCCAAAAAGTAATAGTAATCAAAGACTATAGGAAGAACTGTGGCGATGTGGTGGTTTTTCGATGTTGGATACTTACCGTCATGAAACAGATTCAGGAGCATTCATAAACTTACGGGACTTTTATTACGGTACCTTGACTCTGTGGTGAACAGTTTTTGTTTCAAACAAGCACGGATTTACCATTAGATGCAAGAATACAGATCATCCGGGTGAGCTCTGTCCTGTTTGATGTGCTGTCCTGTGATCTTGAAGAATGAAAGGGCGAGAAGCAACAACGCTGATAGACATTCAGAGTTCATAACTGGCCACCACACTAGAAGAACATACCAACTACATAGACAATATCCATACATACACCAGACATAGTTTTTTTTTAATAAATCTTTTATCTTATCGTTGAAAGGAACTGTTGTCGGAGTATGTGTTGAGGGAATAATAGAGAGAGTGAAAGAAATAGATATATGGAAGGGAAGACAGAAGAGAGGAGTGTAGACCAAAGTCAGTCAATAATCCCAACAGATAATAAGTTTAAAGATGTGCTTGTTGAGTCCAGTCTCCTCTCGGGAATTTAACAGGACAGTCTGTTAGTTTTTCTGCTTCTGATTGTTTGGGAGTATGTCTGATTTCTTGAGCCTATAACTGGTTGTCAAGGAGCATATTTAGTTGTCAATGAGTGTGTCTAGACATCTCAGAGTATATCGGAATGCCTGATAGTAAGACTGTATGTCTGGAAATAACTTGTATTACCTAGGAGAAGGTCTGGTTGTAAGGGAGTATATCTGATCGTCTGTGAGTACATATTATTGTCTGGGAGAAAGTCTGGCTGTATAGAATATATCTGATTGCGTGTAGTATGCCTGGATGTATGGGAGTATGTTGGATTGTCTGGAGTAGATATAATTGTCTGTGGGTATGTCTGATTGTCAATGAGTATGTCTGATTATCAATGAGTATGTCTGATTACTTGTGTGCCTGATTATGTAACATATAATTGTCTATGGGTATCTGTGACTGTATGGGAGTATGTAATGGCAATTCTGTCTCTATATGCTTCTATGTGTATTTGAGGGTAACATACAGTAAAATATCATGTCGAGCAAAAACTAACATATCCATTGTAAATAACTGCACATGTATGGTTTAGAGCACATAGGGGTAGAAGAAAGAAGTAGAGATTAGAGGACGCACTAGAAAACATAAACATTGAAAGATATAGTTACTAACCAGGGTTGTAGTTCCTTAATTGATATTTATGTGTATCACCATTGTAGAAATTGAAAATGTCACACATTGTGAATTTCTTGGATCCATCAAAGTTTAGTTTAGTTAGGTTTAGTCGATGGATCAACATCACGGCACTCGGGTATAACCCATAAGTGCTCCGTTCTCCTCCTAACTCAAACCTGGGCAGATTTTTAACTCGAAATTTTGCCCGGGCAGCGCCGTTAGGCTACTCTTTTTCGATTTCCAACTGCCAAGGGATGTTTTACGTGCGCAACCGTACACACGGGCGTCCGATCTCACTACCTAGAGACCAGGGGAAATTTTATTACTAGAAGTCCACGTGAAAAAATCCCCGGTCCTCACCGGGGCTTGAAACTGGGACCTCCAGCACTCGAGGCGGACACCATACCTCGAGACCACGCATCCTCCCCCCCCCCCCCCCTTCAAAATGTCATGGAACCTTAAGGAACCTTTTTTGTTCATTTGGCAAATCTTGTTGGACAGACCCGGATATTCTACAGACCAATCAACTCTCGGCAGGTGATGCGGTCGGTTTCACGCTGACCACATTAATAGCTTCCAACAATGAGAACTGTTGAAAAAGTTAAACAATTTTAAGAATCTCTGGGAAAATACCAGCAAACAAATATAAGTTAATATCAGAGAACATGTATCTTTCCTGTGCCAAGATATGGATTTGAATCGTGGACCATATCACAATCATTATAGGAAACAATTCGATATATTTAACCTAAATATTGCTGATACATAATTTGAATACAGCGGATCAATAAAATAAGAAAAATACTGATATTCTGCCAGGATTGAGCATCGATGATAGCTAGCTGGGAAACAACATTATGTCTTGAAAACTTAAACATGTGTCCACACAAAAGGTCACAGCAGGGAAACAACATTATGTCTCGAAACCTTAAACATTCGTCCACACAAAAGGTCACAGCTGGGAAACAACATTATGTCTCGAAAACTTAAACATTTGTCCACACAAAAGGTCACAGCTGGGAAACAACATTATGTCTCGAAAACTTAAACATTTGTCCACACAAAAGGTCACAGCTGGGAAACAACATTATGTCTGGAAAACTTAAACATTTGTCCACACAAAAGGTCACAGCTGGGAAACAACATTATGTCTCGACTTAAACATTTGTCCACACAAAAATTCACAGCTGGGAAACAACATTATGTCTCGAAAACTTAAACATTTGTCCACACAAAAGGTCACAGTAACTTAGAAAGAGAAGTAATTGTGTGCATGATTTCTACGAGAAGCTGCAGGAGTTGACCAAAATGAAACTGGACTGGTTGTATGTCAGGGAAACAACATTATGTCTCGAAAACTTAAACATTTGTCCACACAAAAGGTCACAGCTGGGAAACAACATTATGTCTCGAAAACTTAAACATTTGTCCACACAAAAGGTCACAGTAACTTAGAAAGAGCAGTAATTGTGTGCATGATTTCTACGAGAAGCTGCAGGAGTTGACCAAAATGAAACTGGACTGGTTGTATGTCAGGGAAACAACATTATGTCTCGAAAACTTAAACATTTGTCCACACAAAAGGTCACAGCTGGGAAACAACACTATGTCTCGAAAACTTAAACATTTGTCCACACAAAAGGTCACAGTAACTTAGAAAGAGCAGTAATTGTGTGCATGATTTCTACGAGAAGCTGTAGGAGTTGACCAAAATGAAACTGGACTTAGGACGTGAAAGAATCCTGGCCATCAGCATGCATGAATAAGGCGGGAACCTTGGCGAAAGATCGATTATCTTTCCGACCGCTCGTGATGAGCGCGACAGTTTGCAAATTACCTCTTTCATTATGATAATGAATGTAAATAACCATTTTACATGTCACATATTCATAATGATAGTGTGGTGTTATGTTCATCTTCACTGTGACCGGGCATTACATTAGTTATTGTATAGTTAGTATGGTCATTAGAAAGTAAAATAAAATAAGGGATTCTTTTTCAGACATTTGGTCCTAGTTAGTCCATATGAGTAACTGTACCTCTTCTGACCAGCTCATTAAACGTTTTCTGCTAATTATTTCATTACGAAATATCACGTCTGATCGTCAAACCTATCAAGTTCCAATCACTTCTGTCAATTATTAGTATATTTACACAGTTCTGAATTTTCGATCTTTTGTCTCGGCTACCTTTCCGTATCATTTCTGAAACCATATACCGATTCTGTTAAGTTTTTCGAAAGCTTTTATAGTCCAAACAAGAACCTGCCATTTTGCAAGAGCCTAAGCATAGTCAACGAGCCAATGTCTATAACAATATTTTAACTTATATTTTTATCTGGCTACATCGCAACAATCCAGATTAACAAACACTCTAGCTGGAATATTTTACCATATATATCCATACCACCACCACCCCCGGGCCATAAGATTAAAATACAACCATTTAAATACGCTTGAGACAGTGAGGACCCTCCTATATTGCGGCCGAAAGATAAAAGACACAGAAAATGAATCATCGATTTATTAATGTGTATTGTGTAATTTAAAAACGCATAATATTAACAGCGTCACTAGATCTCATCAGCATCATCAAGTGCCGTGACGGCTGGCGTAGGCGTTCATGGCTCTCCATAGATCTCGGTCTTCAGTTTTCTGGATCAACTCTGCTGCTGATATTCCTCCGTGCCACCGTCTCAATCCATCCAGCATCATTTCTCTTGGTCTGCCTCTGCCTCTCTTCCCCTCGATCTTTCCAGTTGTCACGATGTTCTCCAATGCCTCTCTTCTCATCACATGACCAAAGAAAGCTGTTTATCTCTTCTTATTGTTGTATATAGTGTTTTAGTTTCATTAGCCTGTTTCAGGCAGTCGTCGTTAGTTACTCTGGCAGTCCAAGGAATTCTCAACATTCGTCTCAGGAACCACATCTCTGTTGCTTCTAATTTCTTCTTAATTTGTTCATTTACATTCCAAGATTAGCTGCCATACAGCAAAACTGGTTCTACATAGCATTTCATGACTCTCTTTCTTACACTAAGTGATAGTAACCTATTGCACAAGATACTCTTCATTTTCTGAAATGCGGCCTTTGCCTGCCCTATTCTGCTCTTAATCTCTGTTGTACATCTTCCATCTGATGTTATAAATGTCCCTAGGTATCTAAAATTATCCACTTGGATAAGAATTGTTCCTTCTATTTCTATGTCACATTTTCGTGTCACCATTTTCTTTTATATCACCATTGTTACTGTTTTCTTGAAATTCAAGAAGAGTCCTTTCCTTGCACTCTCTGTTACTACAGTGTCCAACAATTGTTGTAGGTCTGTTGATTTATCTGCCACCAATACGAATGGAGACGGATTGTATCTGCAGCAAAGAACCTCAATGGCTACAGTGTCCAACAATTGTTGTAGGTCTGTTGATTTATCTGCCACCAATACGAATGGAGACGGATTGTATCTGCAGCAAAGAACCTCAATGGCTACAGTGTCCAACAATTGTTGTAGGTCTGTTGATTTATCTGCTACCAATACGAATGGAGACGGATTGTATCTGCAGCAAAGAACCTCAATGGCTACAGTGTCCAACAATTGTTGTAGGTCTGTTGATTTATCTGCCACCAATACGAATGGAGACGGATTGTATCTGCAGCAAAGAACCTCAATGGCTCGGAACGCTGAAGAAGAGGAAGAAGAATACTGTGTCATTTGCACAGCGTATATTATTTATATTATAACCTCCAACTAGTATTCCTGGTATCTCTTTGATCTCTCTCATTATTACTTCGCTATATAGGGAGAAGAGATCTGGTGACAAGACACATCCCTGACGCACTCCTAGCTTTATGTGTTCGTAACTACCCTCTTTATTTCCAATGTTTATTGCCGCTACTTGGTCACTAGATCTACGGGAAGTAAAATTCAAAACTAAGCATTATAATTCCTAAAGTCCATTAT
This sequence comes from Cepaea nemoralis, assembly GCA_014155875.1. Classification (NCBI taxonomy): domain Eukaryota; kingdom Metazoa; phylum Mollusca; class Gastropoda; order Stylommatophora; family Helicidae; genus Cepaea; species Cepaea nemoralis. The sequence continues at coordinate 182,889 of JACEFZ010027506.1, read as the reverse complement.
CATTAATAATGTCTATCCATTGAATTTTCCTTATGTCACATATCAAGCAAACTTTCTTAGACGAAACAACTAACTGTTCTGCGATAGAGCAGAGGAGAGCAGATGGGAGGACATATGGGTTGATAACAAAGAAACGTGAATTTTAAATTACCTCATGCTTTCCATTAAGAACATATCACCCATGGCAAGTTGAAATACTAAGTATTGCATGGTTCACAAACCATACTGCAACAGAAGAGTCGACAGTCATCCAAATATGACACACACTAGCTCAGTGGGGTCGCCACTTTACCCAAAAGTATAACAGTAGAAGAATCAAACTACCGAAGGCATAGTCTAGCTCCGAAGAGATTTATTCGAGGAGTTCTCTTACGTTATAAAATTAGTATGAATATAAATAACAACTGTTGTATTTTGAATCACTTATATTAATCTTAAACCAGATTGTTTGACATCAATATATTTTCTACATGTGGTTAATTTCACGATGACCTATTTTATCACTATATAACATCAGTGTGTTGATTGCATAACTAGCATAAATAAGAGGATAATATCGACATTTTGGGACGAGTAAGCGGTTAGTCACTCCAGCAAAACTCTGGCTTACTGTGTGGGGTGATATTTACCTCATTTTAATTATGTTCCGTGTGCTGAGGTTCACTGTAATTAATTGACGAAAAGAGACATTTTTAGCGAGGATATAAATCTCTGGTCCAGTAATTTCCCTTGTCAAATTCCTTGTGTTTCCTTACAATAAGTTAAAAGAAAGCAAACAATAAAGGTTAGTTTATATCTCGCATCCTTATATCTTCCCATTAGATGAAGTTCCCATCGTTTCCTATTACTATAAACACATAGGCTGTGTCTGTCGTCATCAAGGCGTGCCGCTAGAGTCTGAAATGCCCAATTAATTACGTAAAGACTTAGCTGTTGATTTGCATTGTTAGGCAGTCACCACCAAGAATACCCTGAAACTGGAGTCCGTCTGTCTATTTTAAGATCTGTCTCTACACTTACAGCACCGGGAATGATGTGCAGATTGGCTTGATCGGTCAATACCAAGACCTTAGTCCTGATTTCTTCATGTCTAGCACTAAGAATGATCTGGGTGTGGCCTTCGTCTGACAACATAAAGATGTGTTTATACACTTCTGAAATGTTCAGTTAATATCGCGAAGCCCGATTACTTAAGAGTGCCTGATTTTCCTGCATCAAGAATGCTATGAAGTCTTGCTCCGCATGCGACTCGCAGTTAAAGACATAGCCGGTGACGTTTTCTACTAAATATCAATCACCAATATGTGAAGTAATATAGGCCTTCTAGTTGGTTCTTCACAGCGTTAAAATCAACAGTATAACTGTCGCGAGTTAAATAAACTTGTTAGTTCGATCGATGACAACCAAGCCCGACATTGGGCTGCAAACACAATAGACCCTGTGATGTTGAACCGACTGAGAAAATACGTCGTTAAAACTGTCTGCACCTGGTCAGCATTTGTGTATGAGATCAAAGTGAGTCACGTTGCGATGTCTACACACGGTCGACAGTTTGTTGACAGGTTGTTGTTCGAGAGACGTGCACTGGCGTCATCTGTCTGCAGGGCGGGAATCGGCCGTTGAAAGTGATGGACAGAATGTCTGCCAGAGGTCGGAAGGATTCTGTCATATGGGGGGGGGGGGGGGGGGGAAGGTCTCTGGCTCACAGACAGCCAGAATCTTTGTTGTATGAGACAAAGAATTTCCCAGTTGAAAGTGAACTTGACAGCGAATTGACTCTGGTTAGTCTAGAAACAGGGGGACAAAGCCAGATTCTGGACTGATTGGCGTCTGGACTTTTTGGTGACGTCACTCAAGCACCCATATAAAACCCAGTGCGGTAAACCGGTGGAGGCAGTCGAGAAAAACATTCTGAAGTGTTAGGATCGGGGCATTATTCCGAGTTGTGTTACATGAGTGAAACTATAATGTCTCAGTGGGGATAGTTATCCGCGGACATAGATCCAATCTGATTGCATAGTTTCTCGAGTGGCAACCAAAATAGGCATAGGTAGGCTATTAATAATATCTAATTTAAGAGTATGATTAGGAATGGAGTACAGTGCTGTGCGGTGATTTAATGTATTATAGATGCAGTGATATAATGTATTATGATTAGAGATAGAATGTTCTATTAGTGCGGTGCTAGAAAGTATCATAGGAGCGTCGGCACTGGTATCCTATTGTGTGGCTTCAACTAGCTTGTGTGATATATCATTTTACTCAGGGAGTTGAGGACAATGTAGTGGAATTATAATTAGAGAGATTAAGGATGGTTGAGAGGGAGGAGGGGAATGTGAAATGGTAGGATCTTCCAGTAGGGCATCTGCTGGGTTTCTACCCGTTGCTTTATTCTTTCCTGGCGTTGCCATGTATAAGACCATTGTGATGCGCGATTTGGCCGTATGAAAGAGATCGGATCTCTGTTATAGATCTGGGTGCTGGTATTGGCCTACAATCACCTAATTACGGTCAGGATTGAGTTGCCCTCACCATGATGTTATCTACTCTACAGGTTCCATTTACAGTTCCCCTTGAGTGTTCCACGTGAGTGTGAGATGATTTATTACAAAGAAGCAGTTCAAAGTTTTATACAATGATGGCTCATGGAAAGAAGACAGAGGTTGCTGAGAGGTTTTTACACGGGGCTCAGTGCCTAGTTGTTCCGCAGAAACCTAGCTTCTGCTGAGTAGGATTTAATTAACATAAGTGTTGTGTTTAATGAGTGATAAGCTTCATCACCGAAGATTAATAACTCGCATACCAAGGACATATATATATATATATATATATATATATATATATATATATATATATATATATATATATATATATATATATATATATATATATATACACACACATCTACCTAACAAACATTAATAGGTTGTGTTCTAAAAGAGGGGAAAATGTTATAATCAGAGACTTATGAACATTAGTTTTTCCCCAAGTCACATTTCAGTTAATTGAAAGATTATCAGTTCAACAAACATTATGAAACAGAGTAACTTCACCGTGTGGTAGAGTGAAGACCAAGATCAACAGTGTCTATCGGATGACCAGCATCCTGTTTGTTCGAGTGATTGGAGAAAGTTGTCATGTGGACGGAGAACCATCTTCTGGGTGAGGTTCACTGTCCGGAATAAATGGTGCTGTTGTGTGCTAAGCACTACGATGTTACAGACTTTGCTTCTAAATCACTGGTCTACCATTAGAATATTCGACACACATTCTACACCTTATACACACACACACACACACACACACACACACACACACACACACACACACACACACACACACACACACACACTTCTCTTACATATACTCTTTGCTTTAATAAATTTCCTGTTGTTTTTTTATTTGTTGAAGCTAGAGTTGTCAAGTATGTTATGTTGGGGAAGAATGAGAGGGGGCATAATCCAGGGGTGAGTAAGAGTGAGTGGAAGGTGTCTTCAGATTAAAGGAGTGTGTGGACGGAGTCTGCTGGATATCTCCAGGATAGAGATATTGGAAAAAAAAATAATGTGGGTGTTGATTCCCTTCACTCCAGGGACGACACTAAAGTGGTAAAGAAGAACAAGTAACTACTATGACATTCATTCTTTACACACACGCAACAATCACCAAACATTGACCAGTTGTCGGTATATGATTTCTCTTTATTACAGAATGCGTTACCTGAAGGCTACCGACTAAAAGCGACACACATCCGTTGCTCTGAAGGTAGATCCCAAAATATGGAAATTAGTTAGTTACATATCCTTTATAGGATGTTGCTATTATCTACAGAAATTATTGACTATGTGTAATGTATTGGCAATTTTTGATTCGGCAGATTGATATTGATTTCTGAACGACCGACGCTCATATCATTGAACTCAACACCAACAAATCTGCTTCCACATCTACCACGACTGATTTCCAACCGGCAGATCGAGCAATTGTGAAACTGCTTTTCACTATCACCTCGGTCACGGAGACCGGTTTGGAAAGTAGAGGCAACAAAAATACCTGTGAACATTTGATATACCATGCAACATACGTGATGACATGGTAGAATCTATTTTAATTTGTTGCCACGTCAAACTGTGCTTGGGGCACCCTAGTGCTGCTCAGATAAAGAACGACGAAACTAACCCTTTGGTTACAGGTACAAGCTGATAACATAATTCATTCATTACGTGATTACTCAATCATGAAACCGCCTGGATGGCTTGTGGTACATTTTGTTTGTTGCCTTTGCTCGTGTTGAATTCAAGCGTAGACCATAAACGCGCTACTACTTCTAGTAGCTGCCACTACTGGAAAGTGCACTGGACTTGGAAGTAAAGTAAGAATGATGGTTACATAGACTTAGCATTCCTTCGCAGTGGAGTTGGTTACAAGCTGATAGCATGAATGATTCACTACATGATCATACAATCTTGGCTGGATATCGTGAGACATGAACAGAAGTATGAATGGTTAGTTGTACAGATATATCATTCCTTTGGATAAAAGCGGGCAACCTTTTTGTTTCCTGCCAAAGACCATTTGAATATTTGTAATATCATTCAATGACCACACAAAATTCTCATCTCATCTCATCTTGTTCCTCTTATACGTTACGGTGTCGAGGTGAAGTATAAACAGCGGGAGAGTGCCCGTTAATGGGCCCCATTTATCGATATACCCATGGACTCTGCTATTCCCTCCGTGCATCGTTTACGTGGTCGGCCTCTTCTTCTGCTTCCATTTGGTCTGTACATCATTGCTTGTTTTGGTATACTGTTAGTTGGTAACCTAGCTATGTGGCCAAACCATTTGACTTGTTGCCTTCTAATAAAATCTAGCGTTGCTGTAACCCCCACTTTAGTCCTGATTTCATCATTTCTTATTTCCTCGCTTCTTGATACATTGAGTATTCTTCTCAGGAATCTCATTTATGTTGTTGTAATTTTTCTTTTCTATTTTTCTGTCAGTATCCAGGTTTGGTATTGGTAGCATAGAGTTGGTAGGAATATGTTTTGTAGAGTGCGTTCTTATATCCACACAATCATCTTGCAATATTAGTCTGTTATGTTTGATCAAACAATTAGATATCTCGCTCTTAATATGATGCTGAAACTGTTTCTCTTTGGTGAGGCGACAAATATTTGTTGATATTGATGATGTTGCTACAAGATTAATTGACGATTGTTTTTAAAGCCCCTAGATTTATTTAATTTAGAGTCCTGCTTTCGGTTGCCTAGGAATGGCCAAACCAAATGATAAGAAGAGTCTTGTACAACTCGTGGGCCAGACGTTCACCCGTCTCCCCCACCCTACCATGCTTTAAGATATACAGCTCAATATAAACTTTATTGGAACGCATCGTCTGAGATTCAAGAAATGCGAGTATGAATCGCTATGTCGATTTGTTTAACATAAGGAACGACATGAGTCCGATATTCACCGATACTGGGTGTAGTATACATCTTGTAAGCCACCACATCACTGTTTGAATTTCCCCGTACTACCCTCCAGTTAGCAACAGCGCCAACAACCATCACCATTAGAATTAAATTCAAATTTAAAAATGATGGAATTAGCGCCTATAGTTTAAGAAGAAAGATTAAATTTACATCATCTTAATTTGAAAAAGAGCGCTGATTCGAAAAGGGAATACAATGGTCTAAATATAGCCGAAAAGGAGCTCAGCCATTGGTCACAACCCGGAATGATGTCAGAGCCTAGAAAGGCAGGAAAAACAACAACTGAGAGTCTTTAAAAATGAAGTGAAGACCGGCAGAAATGCGTTGTGTTTAAAACGAAAAAAACCCTCAGCAATCGCTCAAGAGGAGAAGTTCCACTGGAACTGACGGCTTGGTGTCCTCTACTCAACAATCCATCTGAAGTTTAGCCAATTCCAATAGAGGAAGAGAGAGAAGTTCCAGCCAATTAAGCAGCCAGCGAACTAGGACAGCAAAAACCTAGTCTAGAGCCTGAAACTGACGACGTTATGCTTGAAGAAAGCATTCAACTATGTCGAAGGTAAGCACACTGTAATATTAAGTTAGTTCTGAGAAAATGTGGTTAGTCCTTACGGACGTATTTCAGGAGAAACTAAGCACTATATTCAGATGTCGTAGTTCATAGATGATCTGTGCACTGGGTTAACCCATGGTGAGGGGTTTTCTTTTTCTAGTTATGCAGCTTCTATGTAAGCATAAGCATTATGCCTAGGTTGTGCATATTACTCCTCAAGCAGTTAAACTAAGTCAATAGTGATTTAGGAGTTAGTGATTAACTTAGGATTTAGGAGATTAGAATCCATGGTTCAGTAGTAAGGACTTTTCTTAAGTGTGCATTCACTAGTTAGGAAGAATTAGTGTAATTCGTCCTAGAAACAGTACATGGGCCACAATTGATGAAGAAGTGAATGCAAGAATCTCCAAGGCCAGCGCGGCCTTTGGCAGACTGTACAAGAATGTATGTGACAGAAATGGAATAAGCCTGCAAACAAAGCTGAAAGTCTACAAAGCAGTAGTATTATCCACACTGCTATATGCTTGTGAAACCTGGACTGTTTATCAGCGACACGCTAGGAAATTAAACCACTTCCACACAGTCTGCCTTAGGAAGTTACTGAAGATTAAATGGCAAGACAAGATCCCAGACACTGAAGTCATTGAAAGAGCGTCCATGCCCAGTATCCACACGCTACTAATGAAGAATCAGATTCGCTGGGCATGTCACTTGACTCGCATGCCAGATCACAGGCTCCCTAAACGAATTTTTTACGGCAAGTTGCATTGTGGTAAACGCTCCCAAGGCGGCCAGAGGAAACGCTTTAAAGACACTCTGAAAATCTCACTGAATGCTTTTGGAATTCATCATGACACCTGGGAGACTGCAGCCAGAGACCGAAATTCGTGGCGTGCATCATTACGCAAGGGTGCAGTCACTTGTGAGGCAACCAGGACTGCAAGAGCTGTGAAGAAATGACAGAACAGAAAAACCACTGAAGGAAATCCTCCTCCAGAAACGTCAAGCATTCTTTGTCCACATTGTCAAAGAACATTTCGAGCCAAAATAGGCCTTATCAGCCATCTTAGACCTCACGGCTCCATACTTTCAACCCCATTGGATGAAATGAATGGTCATCATCATTCTTGATGGACAAAAAACAACAACACATGGGCGCATTACATGTTAAATAGTTTCCTATGTGTTAACATAAAATCCCGCGTGTGTTCTATGGACGCATTCATTTGGTGATTCAATTGTGACTTCATTGGTGTTAAATATATGAATTTATTGTTTAGCTTATTGATTGTGAATCACCGAATTATGCCTATTCATCATTCATGCAAGTAGGGTTATGATTTATGTTGAATGATTGTGGATTGAGTGAGGAGAAGTGGCTTACCGAAGATGAGTATGATCAATCAATCAATTACCTTATAGTAGGTAATTTGATGAATACTGCCAATTTTATCAGAAGAGATGATAGTGCACTAATTGAGAATTTAGTGTGCCTCTACGCATAGCGTCACTCTGTATTCCATATTCATGTTACAATTATGTGGTATTGTTTCCTGAATTGTGTTTGATGTATGATGATAATGAATCTTATTGACGAGTAAAATAAAGGCATATACCTACATGTTGAAGAGGAGGGAGGATGCTCCTCCTCAAAGCATTTGATTGGGAGGAACCCATCTGAATGTCATACAGGAGACATAATGTACTTATATTGTTTATAGGTAAATACTCATTGCATTTAATGAAGGAATTACGACACTTAATGTATGATGCCTTTTCTTTTAGATGGAAGGATAACTAAGGAAAATAATTATGTACAAAGGGGAATGGTGAACATAGTTATCAAATTCCGAATTGATCAATTTATTACTCAACATGGAAACCATGGATGACAGGCAGGGACGAAGATACACTGCTTATCCTTGAGCTAAACCTTGAGCGCCTGTAGTGGGGGATGATATGGAGAGGAACCAGCTATGGGGTTGATAACTGTTGGGGGACCCTAAGACCCTCTTCTCCCTTGTTAAATTTTCCCTGAGGTCAAAATTCCCTTTGTTTATTTTCTTTTTTTCTTTGGGGTTTTTACCTTCTTCCATTTCTAATAATCATATAGATGTATTGATAATATCAGTAGATATATGTTTTGATACTGGAATTTCAGGTAGTGGTTAGATCCATCCATATCCAGATATGGCTCTTGATGGGGACACCTGGCTGGTGAGATGAAGAAGGCTATTCTGAAAGAAAGTACCACCTAGAGTTTCATCTAACCACTTAGGACAGGTAAACCTGTATCGCCATAAATAAAACAGGGATCTTTACTTGGACCTGTGATTTGAGAGGCTAATCAACTATCATCCTACCTGGACCATGTCAACACTCACTCTGAGAACTCATATATTTATTTTCACTGAACATTTTTTACAAATGGACTCCATAAACCCTGGAGTTGGAGTAGATAAACTTGAGTTTACGACAAGTCCTTATGACTCAACTGAGATATATATCATTTAACCCACTGGGAAGTTGAGGTTTATGTTGGTGTTTTTTTTAAAGTAAATATTTGGGGCATTAATGTATTTTATATATCATGCCTTTGGAAGGGATTAATATTTTATTAATAGAATGACCAAAACCCCAGTCTTTTGTGTTTATTAAATATACATGAGATTTCATTTCCACTCTTTAGTGTTAAGGAATTCCTTGAGTGATTACGTTGTTGTTGTTATTAATCAATATGCAATTTTAAAACAAAATTTTAATGTTGCATATCCCTTGCAGGACGTTGCAGTCAAAAACAGCATTTTTCAGCTGCTGTTGATTACTATGCATGTTTTTACGTTCAGTAGTTTGCCATTGCTTTCTGAAAGACCGGCTCCCATACTAACACGTTATAACACAACGCGACACGGTCTGCTGCGCAAATCGGTCGTGGCTGCGTTTCGAACGCCTGGTAAGCGGCTTACGAACTGCGTTCGCAAGCCTTCGGCCACGGAGAGCAGCCATATATAATATACCCTAGATGTTAATTATTTAGCTGAGAGCAGAGGTGCAAGGAAACTCCACAAGAATACTATTACTGTTCGAGGACATTTATTCCTCGTTCACCTCGGGGACTTCCTTGACTCTCCTGGACTCTATTTATGGACTCAAGCAAGTTGAACCAGGGAAAGCTATTAAAATTATAACGGACGAGGATCACATTGGGAAAGAGGAACTTTAGTTGTCCTCTGTCTCTTTGAGATTTTCTCGAAACATCCGACACTGGGGTAGTAAACTACTGAACGTAAACAAGACATCAACAACAGCAGTAAAATGCTGGTGTTCGCAGCGATGTCCTGTAAATAGGATTTAAAAAAACAACACTGGGTTTGTGGATCTGGCGCCTAGTTTTCTCGGAAGAGGTAGAAAAGCTAAGAGGACCAGTGTTTGCGTTTACAATCTTTCCGCACGTGAAAATCGGAAAGTAAAGTCGAATATGAAGGTGTCTTTGCCACATTTCAGAATTATTCAACCCGTATACACACGTTTGGTTTGTGGCCTATGGTGTGCAGTGCATGATATGTGTTAATAACCTTCTAGAATAACTATTAGAGGAAAGTGGATCACGTATAGAGGATTCCATGTGCTATGAAGAGGGGACTTTACAAACAAAAACAAAGTATATCTTCAAGACTTTAAGGGATTATCTACTTATCTCGACATTCAAGGACACATGGAAACGACAGAGTTTAATACGGGGCACTGATAACGGACCTTGGGCAAACATATAAGAGAGATTGTTGCAAGCTGGCATAATGGTTGTTAAACGCTGGCACAATGGTTGTTGTAAGCTGGCACAATGGTTGTTGTACGCTGACACAATGGTGTATTTAACAACACGACTGAGACTTGTAGTATCACTTGCCTCAGTAACCACAGTCGTCAGAATCGGGAACAACGTAGATCTACTCATGATCACTGCATTACAGCTACAGTCAGCATTTGCACAGTGGAATCATTTAAGCGATTCAGATATTATTTGGGTGTTTGCTGTTATAAGACCGATTCTATTTAACCATCATTCAATCAATCAACGAATCAATCAATGTGCTTAAGTTTCTCTGTATCTAGTAGTAATTCAGACCGATGGCTATAAAGCACTTGATTTTATGCCATTCTATATAACACCATTTCCATTAGTATTCCAGGCAGCATAGATTTGACTTCTATTGTCGATTTTAATCTACCTGTAAATATTTCGCTTATCGCCACTTAACAGCGCTGAAGCTTCACTGTATCCACAACTTAACACAGAATATTTTTTTTTCATGGACAAGCCAGAACGCCAGCGACAGCTAACGCAGAAGGGATTCAGGGATAAAACACACGTAGAGAGAGAGACGCAAGAGGTCGACGCTCGTTGATAGCGCGGTTTCTAATGTCAAAACGTGTCAGCTTTTTGCGTGTCAGAAAACTGTAGCGTGAACACACGCACGGCTGGGGTTGGGGGAAGTAATCAATATGATTTATTAATGTCAAGTAGGCCTAATTTTATCAGTGCCATGGCAGGGTAACGATTTAGCCAATCAATAGTGAATTTGTTAATTCTTATCCGAGTCGTGGAATACTCTTGTGTTCAGCTGGGATTGAGTGCAGGCAGGCGGACAGACAGACAGATAAAAGGATGGATGGATGGATGGATGGATGGGTGGGTGGGTGGATGGATGGATGGATGGATTTATGGATGGTTGGATGGGTGGGTGGGTGGATGGATGGATGGATTGATGGATGGATGGATGGGTGGGTGGATGGATGGATGGATGGTTGGATGAATCGATTGGTTGGAAGGATGGATGGATTCTAGATACACGGATGGATGAATAGATGGATGGATGGATGGATGAATGGATGGATGGATGGGTGGATGATCGGTTGGATGCATCATTGGTAGATGAATGGATGAATGATAGATAGATAGATAATAAATTGATAGATGGGTTGGGTGGATGAATGGTTTGGATGGATGAGTTGGTTTGATTGGATGGAAAGATGGATGAATGCTAGATCGATGGATGGATGGGTGGATGATAGATGGTTGGATGACATATGGGTGGATGAATGAATGATAGACGGATGGATGGGTTAGATAGATTGATGGATGGACGATAGATGGATGCATGCATTGATGGAATGGATGGATGGATGGATGAATGGATGGATGGATGGTAGATGGATGGCTGGATGATAGATTGATGCATGGATTGGCTGGATGGATGGGTGGATGGGTGTATGATAGATGGATGGATGGAGGATAGACGGATGGATGGGTTGGACAGACAGACAGACAGACAGACAGACAGAATTTTATTTTGAAAGGGTCACAAATTGGGCACGCAGGCCCGTCTTTTATTCGACTCATCCCATCACTCATCTTTCGTCATCAATTATCTATTCAGCATGTTACATTCACATAAGGAGAAAAACATATTGCCAAATAAATGTTGTAAACATAAACAATGCATATTACGAGGGTGAGTCAATAAGTAAGTCACACAGTTATGTGAGATGGCAGGTAAATGTACTTGGTGTTTTCTACAGGTGTCATTAGGTGACAGCAACATCGAACTTTATATTCCCGTTCGTCAGGTGGCGCTAGGTGTCTCATGCGCCAGCGCATAAACAAAATGGCGACTGTACTTACGGAGTGTACGACCATAGAGCAACGTGCTGTTGTGCGTTTTTGTGGGCAAAAGGACATTCATAAGGAAATGCTTCCGGTTTATGCTGACAAATGTTTGTCCCGTATAGCTGGGTAGAAACATTTTCTCAAGGATGAGGGAGACATTTCGCGTATGACGTCGAAGTTCAATATGAAATGAAAACAGAGCACGCAGGTCTATGCAGCCGGTTTGGGAAGACTGATAAAACGATGGGATAGGTACATCAATGTTGCTGGAAATTATGTTGACAAATAAAGGGACAATGCATGTATAAACATAAACTGGTTTCAGGTTATTATCATATTTAGTTATTTTTCCACAGCCATTTGTGACTTACTTATTGACTTTCCCTCGTACCATGTTATGCGACAAGCAGGCGGGCAGAGACACGTACATACGCACAAGCATAAACACATACACACCTGCATACATACTTACATAATGTACACAGGCTCTCACAGTTATGCACGCCATAGCACACAAATCCACACTCCCTTGCATACACATACTCACTTAAATCACAAACTCACAAATAAACGTTTACATATACATAAGACTCTCTCTCTCTCTCTCTCAGATAGATAGATAGACGGAAAGACTGATGGAGAGATTTGAAGATAGATAGACCGTGACAATATCCGAATAAAAACACAAAAGATGACTTAGCAGCTCGGCAAATGAAGGGGTGGAGTGGGGAAGGGACAATCACACACACACACACACACACATACATACATACACATACATACATACATACATACATACATACATACATACATACATACATACATACATACATACATACATACATACATACAGAGAGAGAGAGAGAGAGAGAGAGAGAGAGAGAGAGAGAGAGAGAGAGAGAGAGAGAGAGAGAGAGAGAGCGATGCAGGCGAAAATGTCAACCGAAGATTTATAAAATGAAAGAACAAAAACAAACCAACGAAAACCAGATAACACAAAGGAATATTTATCTGACTATTCCACACGTGATCCGATTAACAAAACATGGAGCAGAAATATGGGATATGAAGCGAGAAAGGTGTTCAGGGAGAGTAACGGAAAAGAATACAAAACGATATATATGTATATATGTATACTGGTCCTTGGATCTTTCCATGTATTCATTGCATTCTCCTCAGAAACAACATTTCCACTGTCATTACATGTTTCTCAGCTTATCTGAGGCTACTTTGCTTTGACCACAAGTGGCTAGAATATGGAAGTCACGACAGTAAGTAAAGCAATAACATGGCTCGAGACAGACATTCACTGGGACATGTTTCCTAGCGACTCAATGAGCATGCTCAAGAGGATAGAGACGGGGTGGATCCGAAGAGAGTGGTTGCTGTTTCTGGAGCGGTCTCGGCTGGCAAAGATTAGTTTCATCTTCGTGCCAGGGCATGCGGGAGTACAAGAAAATAAGCGGGCTGACAAGCTCGCAGGTAAGGCTACTGTGGAGAGCGAACGCGCCATGGACCAGGCTGACTTTCTGAATGCTCTACGAGAAGTAAGACTTTTGCGAGAACCAAGTGATGACTGTGAATCTACAACCATGGTCAGACTGCGAGAACAGCAAATTAAAAGAGGTGTGGCCAAACAAGAACACTACGCAGGAAGCCAAAGAAGATTGATAAACCAACACAGAACTGATGTAGTTAGCCGCTACCCGCTGCGGGATTTGCTGAGGAGGGGATCCGGGCACTTATGGACCGAATGGTTCGATGTGCAGTGAGGATGATCTGTCAACTAACTAACTGCATGAGAATGCTGATCTTGATGTTTATGTTAGGACCTAATCTTCCGATCCCCTACTGAACCCATAACGTGTAGCCTTTCAATGGTCTTCGGGTCACATACACACCTTCAACAGTCAGAAATCTAAACATAAAAGTAAAGATCCCTTTGCACGACTTAATGTGCATTAAGCATATGGTGCTAGACAGATATTTTATATACCACTCAGCACTCTGTGGATGATAATGTCAGTATCAAGCTGGCCGCCTTTATTTCCCAATAAATTTCCTGGTACCTATTTTAGACTAGATCGATGTGGAAGCACAGGGCAGTTTTTAATAATTCGAATACGCCCGATTCGGATCAAACCCACGACTACAAGATCGACAGGCGAGCGTCTATGAACTACGCTAATGCGGCGTCCTTGGTATATGGTGCTAGGCTTCCTGATTTTTATAAATCATTCGGCATTCGGTGGGTGATGTAGTCAGTATTACGCCGGTCGCCTTTACGTCCCAAGACATTTCCTAATACCCAACGAATGCTGCATCGACCTGGGAACCCAAGTCATTTTTAAAAATTGAAATCTTCGCCGATGTGGATCGAACCCCTTGACCACAAGACCGTCAAATAAGGTTAGTCAGATGCAGTTAATCATATGGGGTTAGTCACATGACATTAGTCAGATTAGATTAGTCACATGAGGTTAGTCACATGAGGTTAGTCAGATGAGGTTAGTCACATGAGGTTAGTCAGATGAGGTTAGTCAGATGAAGTTAGTCAGGAACCAGTGGTCTTTGTGCATGTCCCTTTTCATGACGTTACCATCAATCCCATGTTGATTTTCCGGCAATCTTAAGTTCGGTCGTTTGTCATTGCATTTTGAGCGAGACGTCCACGTTTAAGTCCAACTGACCATTGTGTGAAATGAACCCACTAATCCGCCTTAAGTCCGAAGAAGCTATTACGTCACATCTCTTGGACACACTCACACCTCTCAGAAACATATGGCCGGCGTAAACAGATGATTGTATGTTATATAAAACAACATAAAGCACACGTCCTGTTTATAACTGAACGGACTTCAACAAAATATGCCTTCGTTAAAAAACATTGGTTTATGCCTGCAAGAAAGGATAAGAGAAAATGCAGGGGTTTCTGGGCACATTAAGAAAATGAAAGCTAGATACGGGCAAACATTATCAGAGAATAAATAAGGATAAATGTCGGGCAATAAAGACGTAGATGGCTTTGCTTAAGACGCCAGATCGATGAGCCGAGGAAATATATCGAGATGCTAGTGCCTGGGCCAGCAACATCGCGCTCGCATTTACCCAGATATGATCGATATGGAATACTGCTGTCTTCTCCTTATTAGCCTACTTATCGCTGAGGTTCATCATGACATAATATGTACTTGGTAAGAAGGTATCTTAATAGGATTGTTATATGCGGCATATTTTTAGGTAGCATGGCATTTTCAACTCGAAGATTATTTGTCTTGAGGCATAGACAAATAACATAGATGTTGGTAATATCTTTATTATTTGGCAACGGGCAGACTTTCAACATCATGGTATTGTTCATATACATTTTGAAAATATACAGACTCGGTGAACCTTTACCTAACATTATAATCAATAAACACGGCATCATATTCTTTGTAAACTCAAGCGCATGACTTTACTTGTACATGTTTTCCGGTCTGTTGTCAATCATTTGCGATTCAGATGTTTTTATATGTCACGATTCCATGCTATCCAACGTCTTGTCTCTCGATCTTCTCCTGCCTCCAGTTTTTTCTTCTTCCTCTTCTTACTCTTATTGATCTTCTTCCACTTCTTCCCCATACCCTTCTACTTCCTCCACTTCTACTTCCTCCCCCTCCTTGTCTTCCTTTGATTCTTCTTCTTCTTCTTCTTCTTCTTCTTCTTCTTCTTCTTCTTCTTCTTCTTCTTCTTCTTCTTCTTCTGCATGCTCTTATTTATCCTCTTCCTCCTCGTCCCTCCTCTTCTCTCCTTTTCCCTCCTCTTCGTCTTCCTCTTCTTCAAAATCTTCCCTCTAATTTTCATATTATTATTATTGTACATAGAGTGTGACCTCTCGATGCCCCTCGCGCTACTTGCACTGACTTTTTAACCATACTTTCTTCTTCTTCTTCTTCTTCTTCTTCTTCTTCTTTTTCTTCTTCTTCTTCTTCTTCTTCAGCATTCCGAGCCATTGAGGTTCTTTGCTGCAGATACAAGCCGTCTCCATTCGTCTCTCTGGTTGACATTCTCTTGCCAGTCGTTGATTCCAAGTGCTTGTAGGTCTGTATGTATATTATCTCTCCACCGTCTTCTTGGTCTACCTCGGAGTTTACGGTCATTTATTTCTTGAGTGTAAGCGAGGTTTGTTTCCCTATTATCTTCCATTCTTTCTATATGCCCCAGCCATTGCAGTCTGTTAGCCTTCATGATACCAGTGATTAGCGGGGACTTAAACAGATAATGTCTTTGTTGCTTCTTCTTTTCCACTCTTCACTTTGTGTATTCCTAATGGGCCCAAAGATGCGTCTTCAAGACTTTGTTCTCAAAGGTGTGTAACAAGGCTTCGTCTCCTTTAGTTGTACTCCAGGTTTCAGAGCCATACAGCACAACTGGTCTGATCAGTGTTTTGTATATTGTGATCTTGGTGTTACGAGGTAGCGCATTTGATTTTAACAGATGTTGTAGTGCATAGTATATCTTATTTCCAGAGTTGATTCTAGCTGGTATTTCTTCCCTTATTATGTTGGAGCAGTTGAAGATTGTACCCAGGTATTTGTATGTTTCCGTTCTTTTAATGGTCATATTATCTATTTGTATGTGGCCAGAGTTTTTAGCCTTATTTCGCTGTCATAAATTTTCATACCATTTATTTAAGTATTTTTATATTAATCTTAATTTTGTTTATTGTCTCTTCTAATGTTAATCTGTGTTGTAACAGTTACTCTATGATCCATGTCTTCTTCACTTTTCTCTTTATTTCTGGTATAGTTTCTGTTTGTGTCTGTTGTATTGACACCTCTAGCATTTGCAATTGTTCCTCTACAAATCGAATGTGTTCTATAGTGTTCTCCCTATTCTGTGCAATCGAAACTCAAGTACCATTAAATAAAGGTTCTCTCTGTGTCGTTGTGCCTTCAGCTAGAGGCTGCTCATTGACCACCTGTAAAATAATTCCCCTATCCATCATTATATGAGGTTTTCGTCCTTGACTTGGGGACATACATTACATGTACCTCTGAAGTCGGAGTGGGTTCGCTTGATGGCGAGGTACACTGGTAATATGGAAAGCTAATCCACGCGTAAAATGTATTCCTGTGCTACTAGAATTACCGCGTATGGACTACGCTTGAGTTCAAAGTGAGTGCTAAATATAATATGAGGCTTTAAAGTGGCAACGTTACGGGGCAATAAGAGTTAAATTGTCGACCCCAGAGTCGTATTGGTAGTGAGGGAGGAGATCCAATACTGGGAATTGAGCAATAGGTCACTGCATTATTAAGCCTGTGTACTGACCACCTAGCTAATAATATTATAGCATTGTCAAGTAACAACCAGTACATGGGTATTCGGCTATCATGATTAGTTTCTTGTTAAATTTGAGTTCATTAGTTTGTCATTGATTTTTCAACGTTTCTGGTCGCTTACGACCTTGGACCTCTGAGGCGCTTTGGGGTTGGGCGAAAGTCTGGATCAGCTTCTGCCTGTAAATAAATAAGCTGTGACCCAATACCAGCAACAACAAACAAAACAAAACAATTACACATATTGAGAACAATGAAATCTTGTCTGTGCCAACATACGAATGGGAGTATTTAACATGCTCACTACCTTTAAAGAAGACAAATGAGTCTTTCGAAGTTACATATATACTGATAACATAATGATGATCATAAATCTGAGACATAATATATGTGAAACCCTAACACTTCACACTGCGCTTGACGGTATCTTTTACGGAAAATCCTTTACGTTATCACTTAACACTTCACGGTGATTGGAACACGCACCTTTCAAGATAATTAAT
Organism: Cepaea nemoralis; assembly: GCA_014155875.1. Taxonomy (NCBI): domain Eukaryota; kingdom Metazoa; phylum Mollusca; class Gastropoda; order Stylommatophora; family Helicidae; genus Cepaea; species Cepaea nemoralis. The sequence continues at coordinate 165,346 of JACEFZ010027506.1, read as the reverse complement.
TAATTGTGCTTGTGAAGATGGGAAAATCCCCGGTAATCAATTTCTCGGCAACAGAGACCCGCGCTTGCCTGTTTGTTTGGGATGTGTCCGTACTTAAACACGTCATAACTACGCAAACGAGTTGCTAAGATACATCAGCCCTTTGGGAACTTTTGTTGCGACTGACATACGAAAGATTCACCAGCAGGTATTGATGGGCACTTGTGCAGAAAGGTTCCGTCGCCCTGCTACTGAGTTGAGTGTGTGGAGCCACACTGTGAGCTGTGAATTTCGTGTGGAGTGCTTTTACATCTGTCCGCTGTTGTTTGCAGCGTGAACTGCATGTTCAGAAAAATGGCGACCGGCCGGTCGCTGAGCTAACTGGGCTGCCTTATGTAGTAATGTTTGGCATCTGGTTTTCTAGTGACGGCCGCTTCATTTGACGGTGAACTGTATCTTTCGTGCCGGATTTTTGTATTGACATTCTGACAACGGCATTAAGCATATTATACTTGTGCGAGCTGTTTGTTTGTCGAGACTCCTGTCTGTTCCACTTTTCCCATGGGGCAGTGTGGAGCATTTTGTGTGGTATTCACTGGCACAGGAACGGGGCAAAATGCGGCGATCCTTTGCAGAGAAATTGGAACCGCGACTAACTGACTAACAAACTTGCACAGAAAGAAGTTGAAATCACACTTCTTCTTCTTCAGGGTTCCGAGCCATTGAGGTTCTTTGCTGCAGATACAATCCGTCTCCATTCGTCTCTCTGATGGACCTTCTCTTGCCAGTCGTTGATTGCAAGTGCTTGTAGGTCTGTATATGTATTATCTCTCCACCGTATTCTTGGTCTACCTCGGGGTCTATGGTAATTTATTTCCTGAGTGTAAGCGAGTCTTGTTTCCCTATTGCACGGTACATTAAAAAACAAACAAGCAAACAGATAATCTAAGAATAATATGCACACTGTACGGGCTGGCGGCATGATGTCCGGACGGACGGACTGACGGACGGACGGACTGACGGACGGAATGTCAGACAGACGGATGAAAGGACGGGTGGAATTATGTTAGACAGACAGACAGACAGACAGACAGACGGATAGACGGGCGAGTGGGCGGAATGATGTCATGCATACAGACAGTCAGTCAGACGGTCGGACGGACGGACTGACGGACGGAAGGTCAGACAGACAGATGAGAGGACGGGTGAAATTATGTTAGACAGACAGACAGACAGACAAACAGACAGACAGACGGGCGAGTGGGCGGAATGATGTCATGCATACAGACAGTCAGTCGGACGGACGGACGGACTGACGGACGGAATGTCAGACAGACGGATGAGAGGACGGGTGGAATTATGTTAGACAGACAGACAGACAGACGGGCGAGTGGACGGAATGATGTCATGTATACAGATAGTCAGTCGGACGGACGGACGGACGGACTGACGGACGGAATGTCAGACAGACAGATGAGAGGACGGGTGGATTTATGTTAGACAGACAGACAGACAGACAGACAGACAGACAGACAGACAGACAGAAAGACAGACAGACAGACAGACAGACAGACAGACAGACGGGTGGGCGGGCGGGCAGGCAGGCAAGCAGGCAGGCAGACGGGTGGATAGGCGAGCAGGCGGGATGATGTCAGAAAGACAGGCATAAACAGAGACAGAAAGGGACACAGAAATATAGAGAGGGGAGGGAGGGAGATAGATATAGAGCATTCCTGTTGACAAAATGAATCGGCGCATTTGTTTGAAGCTGTTTCACTAATTTGTCACATCCTCTCGGAGCTTTGCCAAAAAACTCACAATCGACAATAAAACAAATTACGCGAAGAAAAATACGGAACAGCGATCTCCAATCAGTGTAGCTAATTAACTCTTAACTCTTTTCACCGCAGACATATAGTAGCACCTGCCCTAGTTGTTAATTTAATTGATTCGATGATAACTAATTGTTTCTCAATCTGTACTATCCTACACTTATTTCACTTCGCTCTGACCAACACATGTTACTTCACAGTAAAAAGATGAAGTATAACACCGATGGCTTGAGAAAAACTGCGGAGAAATTGAAAAACAACACAACAGTAAAAATGTGAAAATAATGCACAAAAGAATCCAGGAGCTTACTAATCAAAGAACACGTATATCAGCATTCTGCCTAAAGACAAAAGATGGAAGAGTCATAATAGAAAAAGATCAGATCTTACATGTATGATCAGGTTACGTGAAAAACTTTTATGACGACAACAGAGACGAACTCTACGATGTTCAAAATAATAATGAAGGACCAGCAATTTTGAAGATGGAGGTTCAGAATGCTCTTAACCATATGAAATCTGGCAAGACCCCCGGTTCAGACACCGTCACAACAGAAATGATTAATGCTTTAGAAGAATATGGAATAGATAAAGTTACCAGTCTACTTAATACAATATACGATACTGGAAATATACCTCATGAATTATGTAATTCTATATTTATTGCACTCCCAAAGAAATCAGGAGCCTTGTAATGTGATCAACATCATAATGAGTCACATCACGAAGATTTTGATAAGAATTATCATGCAAAGAATTAGGAGGAAAATACAACCTGAAATAGGAGAACATACATGTGGGTTTGTAGAAGGAAAGGGTACAGTAAATGCTGTGTATTTACTGAGAACCGTAATTGAACGATCTATAGAAGTAAACAAAGATCTACACCTTTACTTTATTGACTACACAAAGGCTTTCGATAAAGTGAGACATGTCGATATGATAAGGATGCTTGAAGATCTACAAATTGATGGAAAAGACCTTAAACTTGTAAAAAATATATATTGGAAACAACAAGCTGCCATAAGAGTTGATAATGAAGTAGGCCAATATCAGCCTATTAAGAGAGGTGTGAGACAGGGATGTGTAATGTCTACAGATCTGATTTCCCTGTACAGTGAAAGTATTTTCAGAAATATTGAAGATATGGAAGGAATCAACATTGGGGGACGATGCATCAATAACATTAGATATGCAGACGACACAGTCTTGATTGCAGACAATGAACAGGACCTGCAACATTTAGTAGATGCAGTTGTTACACACAGTGAACAACGAGGGTTAGAATTAAATTGTAAAAAGACACAGATTATGGTCGTCACTAGGAAGAACGAAATACCACAATGTAATATACAAGTAAATGGGAATATTCTTCAACAAGTGAATAGGTACAATTATCTCGGAACAGTAATAACATCTGATGGGAGATGCCTTGAAGAGATTGGAACAAGAATCGCCATGGCAAAGGTAGCCTTTAGCAAGATGAAAAACATACTGACCAATAAAAAGATGTCAATTGAAAAGAGAAAAAGAGTGTTGAGGTGCTACATAGAACCTGTACTTTTATATGGATGTGAAGCTTGGACAATGAGCAGCCGAGCTGAAAACATCTGATGGCTGTAGAAATGTGGTTTCTGAGGAAAATGCAAAGAATACCATGGACAGCCAGAAAGACCAATGAACAGGTCCTTCAAGAAACAAATGAAGATCGTAAACTGATTAGAGACATTAGACGCAGACAGTCAAAATTTTTGGGCATGTTATGAGAAGAAATGAATTGGAGAACTTGGTGACAACTGGTAAGATCGAAGGGAACAGACCAAGAGGAAGACCTAGAAGCAAGTACCTGGATGGCTTGGCCTCGTGGCATGGTCGAGACAGAAACACAGAGCTGATCCACGACTCTGGTGATCGAGTGAGATGGCAAAACATGACCGCCCACGCTTACCAGCATGGCACATGATGGATGGATGGACAACACCGATATTCAACCAGATCTAAGTATAACACCGATTTTCTACCAGATCTGAGCACTGACGAAACTGTTTATACTTTTCCTTTTTCGTCTTTTACAGGTGTCTTTACTGACTGGTATAGCTTTTCGGTCAGTCCTGCCGGCGTAGCTTGAAAGCTCGTCGGTAGGCGTCCAGTGGTTTTCCATGTATCACCTTGTACCGGGAGGGCGCGCTTTAGCGATGCTACTCTTGGCTTGCGTGTGCGTGAATAGTCCGTCTGTCCGATAGATATCTGGTTGATCCTGCCAGTAGTCATCATACGCTTGTCGTTCGTCATTACCCTTGTCTTAAAGCTGAAAATTAAAGGAATTGACGGAAGGGCCGTTTGCACGAGGCTCTCGAGAGCCAATATATACAGGGATAACTGGCCGTGGCAGCCTAACGTCCACTGCATCTGTGTCCGTCTCCAGTCGTCTTGCCATGCTCGCCACTGGAACCAGATGGACGCAGACGAGAGAGAGAGGTCGATGGAGTTGCGCGACCACTGCCTCGCTATAATCCAAACCAAAGCGCAAGTCATTCGTTCTTCATCAAATCAAAAGATGCAATGAATGAATGGTCCTCATCATTCGTGATGGACGAACATCCATTTTCTTCATCTGTGCTTGCGTTTTTCTGTGGTTCCACTTGTTATTTTTGCAGTGTTTAAAATACTTGATTTGAATATTTTCTATCCTTCTTCCACCGCTTTTCTTTCTATAGGTAGTTGTACAAATATTTCATTTAATTCTTTCTCATAATTGTCCCTCACTGTCTCGTCTTTGAGATTTTTTAAGTTTACTAATTCGCTTTATTCCCTGTGCGGTGAAAGTATTTTAAGAGCTGTTGACGATGTGAAGGGAATGTGACGAAGCCTGAGATGGATCCCAAAGCTTCGAGACTGAAGGAGAGCGTATCCCCACAAGAAGGAAGACATTCAGTGTCAAAGCCATGCACTCGTGCCTGGAGACATCAGTCGCCTTATTGAAATGACTGCTGATTGCCCACCGGGATGGAGACGCAGTCATCACCTCGCTTCTTCATGCCAGTTATAAGTAAACAACTCGAACGACGGGGCACATACAACAAAAACAACTACAACTACAACTATAACTACAACAACCCCACTAGCTGGGTCCAAAACCAGCAACTTTATGTATTTTGTGCAGTCATGCAGTTCATATAAGGTGAAACAATTTCCTGTATATCGATTGTTGTACTCTTGTTGAACTGCCAATCTTCATGTTGTAGACTAACTTTATTTGCCAGTTGTGCTGCAGATGTATGATTATATTTGTCGGACACGGCCCCGGCCTCCAGGCAACGTTTTCTTCCAGCTAATTCTTTACGACTGAATGATGTTACTAATTTCAAACATCAACAAATATTGCATCGTAAACTATCTAATATAACAGTGCAATTTTGTTAATATATTCAGTTGAGCTGAACTTTTTGTGAAAGCTTAAGGCAAACAAGCCCCATTCTCTACAATCTGAAATAATGATAGATACTACTTATAGTAATTATAGCTCCGAAGACGTGAACACAATATGACGAAAATATGTGTGCGTATGTGTGTGTTTGTATGAGAGAGTTAAGTGGAAGAGAGAGTATGAGCGAGAAGAGAGAAAGCTGGACTAGACAGGAGAGAGAACGAGAGTGATGGGAGAGAGTGAGGAGAGAGAGAGAGGAAAGAAAGAAAGAGAGACGAGAAAAGAAGAGAGGGAGGGAGAGGAAGAAATACGGAGGTATGAGCGACGAGGAGAGAAAGAAAGAGACACGGGAGAGAGAGAGAGAGAGAAAGAGAAAGAGAGAGAGAGAGAGTGGGAGAGAAAAAGAGAGGGTGAGTGTGACATAGGGATACGAACGAACGAACGAACGAACAAACTTTATTTTCAAAGGGTTAAGAATTGGGCACGCAGGCCCGTCTAACATTCTGCCCTTCTATCACTCTCTTTCATACATTATTTCATTCACACATCATTCAAGGCTAACAGAGAACAGCAACAATATAAAAGATATGCATTATAAAGGCATGGGTAAAATGCGAACATCAAAACTACAGGACTCAGTAATATTAGATAATGGTCTGACACTTGTTATTAGCCATGTGGAATATACTGGCTTACAAAAAGGGGACTGGCTGTTATACTAGGGTTTTGTTATTATTATTATTATCTCTATTATTAAGGGGGAAGGTAATCCGTACTGAGATAGTGTTCGAATAATTTGCTGTTATATGAATAGGGATTGGTGATGTCTTTGATTTCTTGTGGAAGATTGTTCCACAGCTGAGCTGCGGAGTACGTTAAGCTTGTTTTGTATAAGTCAATCCGGATACGAGAAAGCGAGAGGGGAGAGAGGAAAAAAAGATACGGGGAAAGATAGGAGAAGACAGAAGGAGAAAGACGGAGAAGAGAGAGAGAGAGAGAGAGAGAGAGAGAGAGAGAGAGGGAGGGAGAGAGAGAGAGAGAGAAATAGAGACGGATGAGAGAGAGGATGGAGAGAGAGAAAAGAGAGAGAGAGAGAGGAACAGTGGAGAGAGAGAGAAGTAGAGAGAGGAGTGTGAGAAAGAAGAGAGAGGGGAGAGCGAGGAAGAAAGACGGAGGAGCGAGAGACGGGTAAAAGAGAGAGAGAGAGACGAGTGAGAGAGAGAGAAGCGAGAGGGAGATTGGAGACGAGGGGGAGGGAGAGAGGAAGAGGACGGATAGAGAAAGAGAGAGGAGGGATAGAGATATACGGGGTGGGGGAAGAGAGAGGAATAAATGGGGGAAAGGGAGAGGATGAGAGATGGTGGAGAGAGAGAGAGAGAGAGAGAGAGAGACGGAGAGCGAGAGAAAGAGAGATGACAGTGAGTGGAAGAGGATGTAGAGAGAGAAAAGAGGATGATGAGTTGGGACAGACAGAAAGCGAGAGAGGGAAGTTAGAAGAGTGAGAAAGAGATAGGGGAGAGGGTGAGAGAGAGAGAGAGAGAGAGAGAGAGAGAGAGAGAGAGAGAGAGAGAGAGAGAGAGAGAGAGAGAGAGAGAGAGAGAGAGAATGAAATTCTACCAATGGCATATTTTCCAAATGTGTTCCACTGACATAGTTACCTTGCCTATAATGATATACCCTGTTTAACCTCTGTGATTTCACATCCTACACCACATTCAAAATGTTACTTACATCGATTAACTTTCCAGACTACGTACCACTTAAAGTCAGGATAACTATGTACCTCGTTTCATCCTGCCTACCAATTATATCAACACATCGTGTCTGCATTAGTTGAGCAACACTTGCATATAGCACTCGATCATTTTCTTAGCACTCTATGTGTGAACTGCATTCAGCGTCACTCAATTGCGTGTTGTTTATCACCATCATGTGCCATACCGACAAGCGTGGACGGTCATGTTTCGCTATCTTAATCGATTACCATAGTCGTGGATCAGCGTTGTGTTTTTATCTCGATAATGCCGTGTGGCCAAGCCGTCTAATGTATATGGTATATATGAGAAAGGAGAGAGAGAGAGAGAGAGGTGGGAGAGGGGATTCAGTATAATATCTGTGATATGAACACCATATTTAAATATGTGTATATTCAATGATAGACAGACATATATACAGACAGATAAACAGAGAGGTAGACATATGGACACACAGACAGAAACTAAGCCTCAGCTGCTCACATAACGTAGGTATAACAGTAGTAAACACAGCTGTGCCTCAGCTACCAGATGAGTGAAGTACTCGTCTAGATTGGGGAGTCGAGGTAGCGTATTGGCTAGATACTCGCCTGCTGTTTCAGTTTCTAGAGGTTTGAACCGCACTGGGAAGACTTAATATTTAAAACAAAAACATTGACCTGGACTCTCAGGTCGATGGGTACCAGGAAATGTCGTGGGAAATAAAGGCGCCAGGGGTGATACCGACCACTTAACCCACAATTGCCGATCGGTCTATATATATATATATATATAATCTCATCTCATCATGTTCCTCTTGTACCTTGCGGTGTCGAGGTGAAGTATAAACTTCGTGAGAGTGCCCGAGTATGGGCTTCATGTATCGATATTCCCATGGACTCTGCTATTCCCTCCGTCCAACGTTTACGTGGTCGGCCTCTTCCTCTGATTCCATCTGGTCTGTACATCATTGCTTGTTGTGGTATGCTGTTGACTGGTAACCTACTTGCATGGCCAAACCATTTGACTTGCTGTTTTCTGATAAAATCTAGTGCTGCTTTAATCCCCACTTTAGTCCTGATTTCTTCATTTCTGATCTTATCTCTTCTTGATACGTTGAGTATTCTTCTCAGGAACCTCATTTCTGTTGTTGTGATTTTTATTTTCTCTTTTTCTGTCATTGTCCAGGTTTGGCATTGGTAGCATAGAGTTGGCAAGAAGATTGTGTTGTGAAGTGCTTTCTTAGTAGTTATATATATATATATGTATATATATATATATATATATATATATATATATATATTATATATATATATATATATATATATATATATATATATATATATATATATATAAATATATATATATATATATATATATATATATATATATATATATATATATATATATAGGTGTGCGTGTGCGTGTGTGTGTGTATGTGTGTGTGTATGTGTGTGGATCTAACAGGTGTATTTTTAATGACTGTGCAGTGTTTGAAAATATTGCCGGTCCAAGTTTTGTATTTACTTTACCCATTGTGTTGCATGAATTCTACAGAGGGTGAATACAAAACTAGGACCTGCAATATTTTCAAACACTGCACAGTCATTAAAAATACTCTATAGCTTCATATACCCCCATACGTTTTATGTCGTGTAAAAGGGGCTGTTACTTACTCGTCTATACTGTTCACAAACATAATATCCACAGATAGAGCATAACATGGAGCACTGACATACGAATATTGAAGACATGATATCACTAGTCTGTCTTTAGTTTCCTGCACAAATGAACGCATCACGTGTTGACAATACCACAATCAGATACTATTAATGAGCACGACTTAATCTTGTCCAAATAAACCGCAATGCCGTTATTCTCTGCTCGGATATGCCAGTATAGCTCGACCAGCAAAAAGAAGGGCACGGGACATTGCATACCCCTCGACATGAGGGTGCAAGAGCAAGAGATATGGCAAGTGATCGAGAGTCTTTTCGCCGCGCTGTAATGAGAGCGACGTTCTGCAAAGAACCTACTACATAATGATGGTGACTGTTAATGATGATGATTATGATGATGACGATGACGATGACGATGACGATGACGATGACGATGATGATGATGATGATGTGCTGATGATGATGATGATGATGATGAAGATGATGATGATGATGATGATGATGATGGTGATGATGATGATGATGTGCTGCTGCTGATGATGATGATGATAATGATGATGATGATGATGATGATGATGATGATGATGATGATGATGATGATGATGCTGTTGATGATGATGATGATGATGATGATGATGATGATGATGATGATGATGATGATGATGATGATGATGATGATGATGATGATGATGATGATGATGATGATGATGATGATGATGATGTGTTGTCAGTCCAACAGCCTTTCCTATTCAGAACTTTACCCACATAACCATCTTTCTCCATTATGTCTTTGACTGCTATAGTTTCCTAGGCATCTATGAAGAAAGTAGTTTGCCATTGCTTTCCTTCTTTCCAATGACCATACTGGGGTGGGATCACAGCCAGAGTCTCTATAAAGAGATCTTCTGCCTACTATCTAGGACTGGAGAACTTGCCCACCAACTACATGTCGGCTGCTCTCAAGCTCACCCCACCACATTCTCACGTGGTTTCGCCCTTCCCTTTTGTTTGGGAGATGGCCAAGCGGGTACTGCACCTGGCCCAAGGGTGACCCAGAGGCTGGCTACAGAGGCCCTTTAACACGTCTTAAACTGCATTGGGTATATGGTGCTAGAGCCATAATTTAGAAACTAATCCGCATTCGGTGGGTGATGTAATTACCATTCAGGACATCTTTACTTCCCAAGTCACCATTTTCTCATATCCATGTTAGACGGGTCGACCAGGGAGCCCAAATTTGTTTTTAAAATCCACCTTTAAGTGGATTTGAACCCGTGGCGATAGTATAGCCACTACGCTATCACGGCTCTCTGTAGGGGAGCGGGTGCTTTGTGTTTCCTTTGATGGACGATACTCCCTACCCCACTATCCCATGCTCTGATTTGACTAAACAGATTCTCTCAGGAACCACATATGTATAAGGGGGAAATATTAAACATGCAATGGCTATTTTGATACATTTATGAATTTTGCAACAGTTAGTTTGAAGATTAAGTAGTTAATTGTTGTTATATCTGTGATGAATTCATCTGACTTTTAACACATCTTCCAACATGACCAAACAATACTAGCTAACGTAACTTGTGCAACATCGCCCGCATTGATTTGTTACAACGTACATAACACGAGACTTCTGAAGAAAACTGAAAACTCGTTGGTTGCGTACAGAGCAATTACTTCTCGCATGTTGATTTGTTAAGCATATTATGACGTAACATGAAGGATAACTTAGCATCTACCCATAAACTAAAATGCAATGCATTATGGCCCTTGCGTAATAAATCCTTTACTAAAAGCTGGCGAAATCAGCATAGTAAACACAGGAGAATCCTGTAACTGTCAGTACTCTACTTACTGTGTATTGGAAAATCCACAATGAGCTAAGTACGACAACCTTGTGGTTGTAGATTATTCCAGGCAAGTTGGAAGACTCTTCCGTCTGTCTGCCGACTCCAAACTGGAATCATTGATTTCCCGTTTCCCCCATTCTGACCAATCGCTTGGAAGAGTGGGAGTGCGTGCTGCCAGAGTTTGGCCAGTGCGATGTGGCCTAGATTTTCCTCACCGTTGAATCCAGTTGTTGCATTGACCAGATCTGGACAAAGTGTGGTATATACCCCAAAATGTCATCGATACCATTGAACTGTTCTATTCCTCAAGAATAGAAAACTATCACAACAGCTGCTACCCATCGATTTCTGTACAGGACGTTCTGTTCCTTTATCATAAATACCTCATTTCTAGCTCTCCAGTTCCTTCGACTACCCCATGATCTCTTGGTCATCCCCGCCCGTTTCTGCTACTGCGGATTTAAGTTCCAATCAATTCTGACTCGGACGGTTCTGTACTTAACGTTGTTATCAATTATTTTCGATTAGGCCACGAAACTTCTAGATGAACCAAGTAAAGCGGGGCAGTTTGGAAGTTTGGACAAAGTGTGGTATATACCCCAAAATGTCATCGATACCATTCAACTGTTCTATTCCTGTTTGCCAATGTTTCGATTTTTTCCTTTTACTCCACGGGAAGAGTCAAAGTTGTCTTGGGTTACACCAGCCAGTTAGCGCGAGTACAGCAGCTGCGACATCTACATTCTTTTGATTCTTTTCCATTTTTTTAAAAAGAAACACTGTACGTTTTAGTGATTGTTTGATAGTTTGATTCTTTGTTTCTGTTTATAGTAGTATAGCAGTAGCTCTGATAGTGGTAGTAGTAATAGAAGTAGTAGCCCGGGAAGATTAACCCGGTCAACAAATGCCCGCAGAAGTCGGATGTGTCGGCCTAATGTCGCAAGAACGCAGCTCTGCTGTAAACAGACACAATGCAATCACGTCCGAAATAAAACTCCGGATGAACGCAGTAGAAGTAGTAGTAGTAGTAGTAGTAGTAGTAGTAGTAGTAGTAGTAGTAGTAGTAGTAGTAGTAATAGTAGTAGTAGTAGTAGTAGTAGTAGTAGTAGTAGTAGTAGTAGTAGTAGTAGTAGTAGTAGTAGCAGTAGTAGTAGTTTTAGGGAGCACTAGTGTAGTAGTAGCAGCAGCAGTAGTAGAAGTAGTAGTAGTAGTAGTAATAGTAGTAGTAGTAGTAGTAGTAGTAGTAGTAGTAGTAGTAGTAGTAGTAGTAGTAGTAGTAGTAGTATAGTAGTAGTAGTAGTAGTATTAGTAGTAGTAGTAGTAGTAGCAGTAGTAGTAGTAGCAGCAGCAGCAGCAGCAGTAGTAGTAGTAGTAGTAGTAGTTGTTGCTGATGTAGTTGTAGTTGTAGTAGTAGTAGTAGTAGTAGCAGCAGTAGTAGTAGTAGTAGTAGTAGTAGTAGTAGTAGTAGTAGTAGTAGTAGTAGTAGTAGTAGCAGCAGTAGTAGTAGTAGTAGCAGCAGTAGTAGTAGTAGCAGCAGTAGTAGTAGTAGTAGTAGTAGCAGCAGCAGTAGTAGTAGTAGTAGTAGTAGTAGTAGTAGTAGTAGTAGTAGTAGTAGTAGTAGTAGTAGTAGTAGTAGTAGTAGCAGCAGCAGCACCACCAGCAGCGCAGCAGCAGCAGCAGCAGCAGTAGTAGTAGTAGTAGTAGTAGTAGTAGTAGTAGTAGTAGTAGTAGTAGTAGTAGTAGTAGTAGTAGTAGTAGTAGTAGTAGTTAACATAACACCCATGCGAGATGGAAAATGTTTGTTGCGTTTCTTTTACAGAACGTAGCAGTCAACCCAGCATCTTTGGGCTGTTTGTGATTCCTGTGAAAGTTTACGCTCAATAGTTTGCGATTGCTTTCTGAATGACCGACACTCATACTATTTCATAAAACATCAACGTAAGGCGGGCTGTTGCCAAATCGCCAACAGCTGCGTTTCGAACGCGGGTATGCGGGATGACGAATCGCCACGGGATGGAAAGAGCTGCAGTAATTACAATATTTTCACCAAATGACGCGGAGTAATCCACATAAATAAGTCCGGTGGCAGGAACTTGCTGTGGGGATGTCAAGTGTTAGAACCACAACATGTTGTAGACATAGTTGGCCAGTCTTTCCCACTCGTAGAGAACGTCGTATCGTCCGACTACGCCCATGCCATTGTAAGCATAGCGTCCTAACCAGTAAATCAACGCGCCCGCTAATGCTGCTAATGTAGGTTTAAAATGGATGCTATTACAGGGTGTATTTTTAACGTCTGTGGACTTTTTGAAAATATTGCCGTTCCAAGTTTTGTATTCACCGTATGTGGATTCATGCAACATATACTGCTATCATGTGTCTTATTTTCGGTAAAGATTTCACATTATAGCTCTATTCACAAATGGTGTTTTGGAAATACCCACCACGGTGTAATTGGCAACTATGGCTACGTTTCTTCATGTTGTCAAAGACTTTGTGCAGTTCCGGCAGTGTAATGTTATTCATGTTGTTGACGATTGAAACCTGAAGTTCTATATTATTGCGTGGGGATTGTTTTCGTTCCGTTTACCTTTAAGTGCCGCCCGGAAGTAATAATCCAGGGGAGTAAGATCCGGAGAGCGTACAGGTCAAATTCCGCAAGAGATTATGAGATTTGCAAAAATGCCACCGTTAAGAAAAACAGTTCCACCAAAAATATTCTTTCTTCAATAGTTAACACCATTGTGGCTGAGGTAAATTACTAAAACATCTGCATGTAGCAGTGATATTCTAAACTAACGTTCAAATGGCGCTTGAACACACGGTGAATACAAAACTCTGGAACGGCAATATTTTCAAAATGTCCTTAGTCTTTAAAAATGCACCCTATACTAGCAGCACCTGTTTCGTTCTGTTTGACAAACATTATGCAAATCATATATTCTAATGTTGCATGTCCTTTGCAGAAAGCTGCCTTCAACCCTAACCCCAGGTCGATTTATCGGCAATTTTACATTCTGTAGTTTGTCATTGCTTTCCGATTAAGAAGTCAACGTTGAAATCCAAATGATCGTTGTGAGAAATTAACCCACTACCCGGCCATAACCGCACCGGAAGTTTAAGCGCAGACACATTACGCCCCGCTACCACGTAGCGCTCTCATATGCTAATAGTTTTCACATGCATATATGTCTGTTGTCTACAGTATTCTCTAACATCTCCTCCACTCCCATTGACTCTGTCTCGCTTCACTAGTGTAGGAGTGCCGTTCATTGATTTGTTTAACTAGTGCCACAACAAGTTTTCCTGTAACAACAGATTCACCTTTTCGCCATTCGCGTTCCGGGAGGTTTATGTTTTGGTGAAAAGGTTCCTTTGGGTAGTCGCCGTTTACCCCTGGCGGTAATGATAGCTTTCTATCGATTGCAGGATCTGTTGTCGCCATGGCAACGCTCGCCACATTGTGGGCAACCTACTAAATGCAGATAATTCCGATGCCAAATGGCGGCAGGAGCCCAAATGTGAAAGCGGGATGTGCGTTTGTTTGAAAGTTGTGCTCCACAACTTAGGTGTTCGTTAGCAGTGAGTGTGAAGTAATTTGAAATTGTTAAGACCACCCTTGTTATTGGAGAAAAAGAACACTAGACATATGCCGGATTACAGACAGAAAGACAGACAGGCAAGCAGTCGGACATTTAGGCAGGCAGACAGAAAGACAGACAGTCAAGCAATCGAACATTCAGGCAGACAGACAGAAGACAGACAGGCAAGCAGTCGGACATTCAGGCAGGCAGACAGGAAGACAGACAGGCAAGCAATCGGACATTCTGGCAGGCAGACAGAAAGAGAGACAGGCAAGCAATCGAACATTCAGGCAGGCAGACAGAAAGACAGACATGCAAGCAATCGAACATTTAGGCAGGCAGACAGAAGACAGACAGGCAATCAATCAGTCGGACATTTAGGCAGACAGACAGAAAGACAGACAGTCAAGCAATCGGACATTCAGGCAGACAGACAGAAGACAGACAGGCAATCAGTCGGACATTTAGGCAGACAGACAGAAAGACAGACAGTCAAGCAATCGGACATTCAGACAGAAAGACAGACAGGCAAGCAATCGGACATTCAGGCAGACAGACAGATAGACAGACAGGCAAGCAATCGGACATTCAGGCAGGCAGACAGAAAGACAGACAGGCAAGCAATCGGACATTCAGGCAGACAGAGAGATAGACAGACAGGCAAGCAACCGGACATTCAGGCATACAGACACAAAGACAGACAGTCAAGCAATCGAACATTCAGGCAGACAGACAGAAAGACAGACAGGCAAGCAATCGGACATTCAGGCAGACAGACAGATAGACAGACAGGCAAGCAATCGGACATTCAGGCAGGCAGACAGAAAGACAGACAGGCAAGCAATCGGACATTCAGGCAGACAGAGAGATAGACAGACAGGCAAGCAACCGGACATTCAGGCATACAGACACAAAGACAGACAGTCAAGCAATCGGACATTCAGACAGACAGACAGACAGGCAAACAACCGGACATTCAGGCAGACAGACAGAAAGACAGACAGTCAAGCAATCGGACATTCAGGCAGACAGACAGAAAGACAGACAGGCAAGCAATCGGATATTCAGGCAGGCAGAAAGAAAGACAGACAGGCAAGCAATCGGACATTCAGGCACGCAGAAAGAAAGACAGACATGCAAGCAATCGGACATTCAGGCAGGCAGAAAGGAAGACAGACAGCCAAGCAATCGGACATTCGGGCAGGCAGACAAACAGTACAGAAAGATAGACATGTAGACGGGCTGGAGGTCAGACAGGAAGGTGGTTAAATAGAGAGCGTTGAGCAGTTACAAATCGAAGTCGCTTCAGATAAGTGTTGATCATATGGGAGTTGAGCAGTTACTAGTGGAAATAACTACTAAAAAAGCGCGGCGAGACAAGCGTTTAGCAGTTAAGGCAGAAGTGGCTACCAAATAGTATAGGCCGGCCAGCGTTGAGCTGTAACAAGTCGTGCCAAGTAAAGTAGGTAAAGCATCCTTTCACACACCTTTAGGGATATTAGGCATAGGGTTGCTTGAATCACGGTTTTCTAGACCAATCCATACTCCTCCAGTGGTGGTGTGGTAAATATCGCGCCAGTCACCATCACTTACCAAAAGATTTCCTCTCACCCATCGAAGGCTGGGTACACCTGGGAACCGTGGTCAATCTTAAACATCAGCCTCGATGCGCATCCGAATTCATGGCCACCGAACCGGCAAGCAAGCGTCTAATTACTATGCTCCGCTATCAGGATAACACAAGATGGAAGATGCATCTCTGAGATAAAAAACAGAATAGGACAAGTAACAACTGAATTATATCAAATGAAGAACGTTTTGTGCAATAAGTCATTGTCCTTGCAAGTTAGAAAATGAGTTCTTGCATGTTACATAGAAACAGTTTTAACATACGGCTACGAATCTTGGACAATTAGTAAATAGACGAAAGAATCTATGGAAACATTGGAGATGTGATTTTATAGAAGATTGCTGAAAATTAATTGGACAGCCAAAATGAGCAATCTGGACGTTTTAAAGGAAACTGGGTCGCAAAGACTACCTAGTCCTAACACAAACATCAGAAAGAAGCAGTTATTGTCTTTTGATCACGTTATGGGAGAACAAAACCTGGAACATGTTGTGACAACAGGAAAGATTTTAGGAAAGAGAGATAGAGGAAGACAGCGTGAGAAGATTCTTGACATTTTGTGTCCTGGCATTGACGGTGGTCAACACACGAATTGATCTGTGACGTCAGAGATCGTAATTTGTGGAAAGGCATGATCGCCCACGCCAGGTGGCAAGGCACTGGATGATGATGACCACTATATTGCTAGCTACCCATCGAGTGCCGATGGTTTACCAAAAATATGGTTCTAGCAACATAAGCCCCATGTGGCTTAAGGCGAGTACGGCTGTCCTTCGTGTACATTTACTCTCCACACGGTGAAGAAACGAAGACAACACACAGGACATTATAACATAACAAGGAGTCCCTAGAAATGTGAATTTGCATAAGAATTTTGATTTAACGGCAGTAAAATCAAACAAATATAAACGTCCTGGGAAAAATGGACCTGAAAGGAGGCAGCTGTTAAGAGATATATAACAGGCTACATTAACAAACATGGCATTTCTATACATACACACACACGCGCGCGCGCGCGCGCGCGCAAGCACGCACGCACGCACACCATTCTGGAAGGAAAAGTCAAAGATTGCTTCAGTGACCACAAGATTCCATGGTGGCAGTAAACTCTACCATGTGGTCAAAAATTGCTTCAGTTACCACAATATTCACTGGTAGCAGTAAACACTACCCATGTTGCCATGTTAGTTAGTTAGTTAGTTAGTTAGCTAGTTAGTTAGTTAGTTAGTTAGTTAGTTAGTTAGTTAGCTAGCTAGCTAGCTAGTCAGTCAGTCAGTCAGCCAGCCAACCAGCCAGCCAGCCAGCCAGCCAGCCAGCCAGCTAGCCAGTTAGTTAGTTAGTTAGTTAGTTAGTTAGTTAGTTACTTACTTACTTACTTACTCAGTCAGTCAGCCAGCCACTCAGCCAGCCACTCAGCCAGCCAACCAGCCAGCCAGCCAGTTAGTTAATTAGTTAGTTAGTTAGTTAGTTAGTTAGTTAGTTAGTTAGTTAGTTAGTTAGTTAGTTAGTCGACAGATCATCCCCATTGCACATTGAACCATTCAGTCCATAAGTGCTCGGATCCACTCCTCAGTAAATCCCGCAGCGTGTAGCGGCTCACGACACGAGTTCTGTGTTGGTTAATTAATCTTCTTTGGCTTCCTGCGTAATGTTCTTGTTTGGCCACACCTCTTCTAACTTGCTGTTCTCGCAGTCTGACATGGTTGTAGACTCACTGTCATCGCTTGGCTCTCGTAAACGACTTACTTCTTGTAGAGCATTCAGAATGTCTGCCTGGTCCATGGTTCGTCCGCCTTCCACAGCACCCCTACCTGCAAGCCTGTCAGCCTGCTCATTTCCTTGTACACCCGCATGCTCTGGCATGAAAATGAAACTAATCTTTGCCAGCCGAGACCGCTCCAGAGACAGCATCAACTCTCTTCTGACCCACCCCATCTCTTTCCTCCTGAGCATACTCATTGAGTTGCAAAGGAAACATGCCCTAGGAAATGTCTGTGTCTCGAGCCATATTATTGCTTTACTTACTGCCATGACTTCCATGACTCAATGCACTTAAAACTATGGCTGCAATAGACACAGAGCAGAGAATGCTCTTCACACTATACCAGCACTTGATCCTCTCAGTGATTGATTATGGACTAGGACTGCTCACTGTCTCAAAGAGTCAGCTGGTGAAATTAGAGCGCATACAGAATGAAGCGATGCGGGTCATTCTGGGATGCACCAGAGACACTCCAGTAGTGTGTATGCGTTACATCCTTGGTCTGCCTACTGTTGCTGGTAGGCACAAGGTGATACAAGCGAAGGCATACCTCAGAGTAGCTGCAGACACAGATCACCCGTTGCATGAGGCGCTGGACGTAGTTAAGGGTCAGAGACTGATAAGAGGGAAATCATGGATGGCTCAGGCGGAGGATACGATCAGACAGGTGTGCCCCTTGGAGAACATCAGGCGAGGAGAGGAGTGGGTCAGAGTGCCAGCTGTGCAGTCAGACTTGTGCAGAGTTGTAATAACATTGAGCCGGGAGTGCAGGGAGTGGCCAGCAGGGGCCACGGAAGTGGAAATTCAGCAACTAATTCAGGAAAATTCTCGCCCGGGTGATGTGATTATCTACACGGATGGGTCAGTGTTGAGAGGTAGGAGAAGTGCCTGGGGGTTCTTGGCAAAAACTAATGGTCGGCGTTTGGTGCAGGAGAGCCTGGCGTATGATGACACTACATCTAGCTTAAGAATGGAGGTGGAGGCGGTCAGTGCAGCTTTCCGCTGGATAGAAAACATGATACATACACACATTGTGATTGTAACTGACTCAGAAAGCATGCTGAGAACAGGCAAGCTTCGTGCAGAGTGGCTTGCTTCGCTTCGAAAATCACGGGTAGCAAGCATCACCTGGATCTTTTCTCCTGGGCATGCCGGTGTGCTGGGGAATGAACAGGCGGTCAGATTGGCTGGCTCGGCAAAACTTGGTGGAGTATTGATGCATGACAAGGCAGACGTGGTTGCGGCCTTGTGGGAGCACGTGTACACCTCGGAGTAGCAGATGGATCACCATGGTCTGGTAAGAATGAGACAGCGAGGTGTGACGAGGGGATCTGGCCGACGCTCGACGCTCAGAGGAAAGGCGAGACGGACATATAATCAGATTGCTACTGGAACTATTAGTGTTGGAACTCTTCGCTGGCTGCTGAGGATGGGGACGGAGCGCTTATGGGAATGTCCCGAATGCTGTGATGTCGGTTCCTAAATCAATCAATCAATCAATCTTCCATAGTCAGGCTACTTGTGGTCAAAGCAAAAGCACCAGACTCTTCCTTCACAGTTTTCCCTCCGGCCTGAGCTGCAAAGGCCCATGAACTTCTCACTCCTCGAACGACCGACCCATCCGTGTAAATGACAGCATCATCCTCTAAAGAATTCTCGAAGATCAGAGCCTGTACTTCCGCCTCCACAGCAGCTGGATTTTCTTGTCTGCATTTCCTGTTTAGTTGGATGCAAATTGAAAAGAATGAACAGATCTCTGTTGGCACATGTACCCACTCCTCCAGGTTCGAAGTCCTCAAGTGACACACCTGCTGAAGAATGTCTTCGGCTTGACCCATCCACGACTGTCCTCTTTTTAACCTGCTACCCTTTACCTTCTTAATCTCGCTATGCAGTGGATGTTGTGTGTTTGCGTTTACTCTCAGGTAGGCACGTGCTCGGCAAATTAGTACTCTGTCCCTCATGATTGGAAAATCATGAAGGTAGCGCGTCGCCCTGCATGCTGTATCTCTTGTACATCCAAAGATAATACGCATAGCTTTGTTATGTATCCTTTACATCCTTTCCATCTGCTTATGGCTGAGAGTCAGGATCGCCATCGCATACTCCAAAACAGAAAGGACAAGACCCTCGTAAAAAAGACATAGATGGCGCTGCTCGCAGTTTGCCACCGCCATCACCCGCATCGCAGCCAAACCCCGCTTGGCCTTTGTTATCTATGTCTATGTGCTCAGTATAAGCGAGGCTTCGATCAAATCGTATCCCCAAGTAATTAACTGCCTGCGTTCCTTCTAGTCTCTGAACCCAGATTTACAGTTGGCGTTGGGGTGTTGACAATATAGTTATTCAAAGATAACCATGTCACTGTTGCCTTTGTTGGGAAGACCATTGCCCCAGCTTCAATACACCAGGTGCTTATGCGATGTGGTCAAAGATTGCTTCAGTGACCACAAGATTCCTTGGTGGCAGTAAACACTGCACATGTGGTCAAAAATTGCTTCAGTGACCACAAGCTTCCTTAATGGCAGTAAACAATACCCATGTGGTCAAAGATTGCTTCAGTGACCACAAGCTTCCCTGGTCTGTAAACATTATCCATGTGGTCAGAGATTGCTTGAGTGACCACAAGTTTCCCTGATGGCAGTAACCACTACCGATTTGGTCAAAGATTGCTTCCGTGACCACACGCTTCCCTTGTGGCATTAAATACTATCTATGTGGTCAAAGATTGCTCAGTCATAACTGTCAAACTGTCATTTACTGCCAATATAGTACCTTGCGGTGTATGGCATAGGGGTCTTGAGCCTAAGGAATTAAGGCCGCCTGGCTAGTGCAGTCGCCGCGAACTGTGCAGGTTAGGATTTTCTTTTTGCCCCAGACAGAAAAAAATCCTACACCTTACCGAGGGATGAAACCAGGGTCTCCCGACGGAGAGTCCGGCGTTGTAGCCACTCGGCCAGCCGCTCCTCCAGTGAACGGAGATTTACATTACATTATAATAATCGTTTATTTGATTATGTACCATGTTTGGTCCAAACCGACTTTTTGTTCGGCACTGAATCAGTTAGAGAGGCTTGCATAGGGAAAATCCACTATATATAAGACTGGCAGATAAGGGAAGTCGATTAAGACGATCAATTATCAAATTGAAATGAATCAGTTAAAACTCTGTGACAAAAACCTGGGGAAACTTCGGCACAATCACCACCTACTCGATGTGTATATCACCATGAAGATGCAGCGGCCGACGAGGCGTTCAGACAAGTAGCAATGGAACAGCGGGAGATGGCTTGGAAAGCCGAAATAAAACATTCCTACCAACTGGGTGAACCGAGTGCCACATTTCCATTAACATACGAAAAACATGCATAACGTGAAAGCTATCAAGAAAATACAAAGTCAACATATCATCATCAAGTCCCATGCCGATAAACGTTGGTGGTCATGTTTGGCCATCTCACACGATCACCAGAGTCGTGGATCAGTTCTGTGTTCTTGTCTCAACCATGCCATGTGGCCAAGCCATCCAGTCAACGTATAACAACATTAGGGAGGTAAAGGGAAACTACCACATTCATTTACAAAGATATGCAAGCTGAAATCAAGATTTAGGCCGAGTACTGTTTACGGTGTCAGTTGGATTTTAATGTCGACTTCTAGTTCAAAAAGCACTTGGAAACTAAACAAAATAGCTGCATATCCTTTACAGGTACGTGACAGTCAAACCCTGTGGAGTTTGTTTGTTTGTTGTTGTTTTGTTTTTGTTTTGTTTTTTTTTGGGGGGGGGCTGTTTTTGATATCTTGGCAAGTTTACATTCATTACTTTGCCATTGGTTTCTAAACGAAGCACTCATCCCGTTGGAAACCAGCGCAAGGCGGTCTGCTTCCAAATCGCCCGCAGCTGACTTTTCAACGCGTTATGTGGGATTGCGAATTGCTTTCTAACCTCTTCGCCACAGAACCGGCTAATTACTCAACGTATAATTACTTGAATGATATATAGAACCAGTTTTGCTGTATGGCAGAGAATCTTGGAATGTAAATGAACAAATTAGGAAGAACTTAGAAGCAACAGAGATGTGGTTTTTAAGACGAATGTTGCGAATTCCCTAGGACTGCCAGAGTAACTAACAACGATTGCCTGAAAGAGGCTAATGAAACTAGAATACTATATGCAACAATAAGAAAGAGACAAACAGCTTTCTTTGGTCATGTGATGAGAAGAGAGGCATTGGAGAACATCGTGACAACTGCAAAGATCGAGGGGAAGAGAGGCAGAGGCAGACCAAGAGAAATGATGCTGGGCGGATTGAGACGGCGGCATGGAGGAATATCATCAGCAGAATTGATTCAGAACACCAAAGACCGAGATCTGTGGAGAGCCATGAACGCCCACGCCAGCCGACAGGCCTCTTGATGATGATGAAAATTACTTAGAAAATCACCCTGGGATTGACCACAGCGTCCAACACAGGACATGTAACATTTTTAGACGTTTAACAAGTGTCACATCCTGCGTACTGGATTATCTGTCATAATACAAGGTGCATTGTTAATTACTGCAGTGTTTGAAAATATTGCCGTACCAAGTTTTGTATTTACATTTTATGTTGCATGAACTCCACAGAGGGTGGATACAAAATTTGGAACGGCAATATTTAAAATACCACACTGTCATTAAAAATACACCCTATATATACAGGCCACACGACACATTATAATCCATAGGCACGGACACCCTGTTTAATGTTTCCTTATTGGGGAGGGGTATGTTGCACCTAGTTATGGACATTATAAAAACCCAGTATAATCTTGAATGCAGCTGATTCAAACTCTCAACCCGCAGAATTCAACGTGTTAAAGTTAGTTGCAAATCCTTTAGTTTAGTCGTTTAGTCGTTGGATCAACATAACGGCACACGGGTTTAACCCATAAGTGCTCCGTTTTCCTCCTAACTCAAACCTGAGTCTGGAGAAACTCAGCTCAGTGCACGAACTCCGTTGCATCGGCGAGGATCCTGAAATACTTTGGGTAGATTTTTAACTCGAAATTTTGCCCGGGCAGCGCCGTTAGGCTACTCTTTTTCGATTTCCAACTCCCAAGGGATTTTTTACGTGCGCAACAATACACACGGGCGTCCGATCTCACTACCCAGAGGGACGCAGAGGTGTTTCCAAGGCACCAGGGCCGGGTTATATACTGGCCAAGACCTATTGACGCGTCCTCGTCGAGCGTCCTGGGCAACAGGTCCCTTCGGGGTCCTGGCTAAAGTCAGTAGGATCGCCGATTCCTCCGAAGTCGGAGAGTGTCTGCCTGTACGGCGAGGAACCACCAGTCTGCACACCAATAAGCCAGACATGGGACAACGAATACTCACGCAAACCTCAGGTTCTGTATGACATCACATTGATGTTGGACAATAGGATGTATTCATCCGACATACAGGACTTCGCTTTGGAGCTCAAGCCAACGAACACAAGCAAGCAAGCAAGCAACTACCCAGAGACCACGGGAAATTTTATTACTGGAAGTCCACGTGGATTTTTTAAATAAACCCCGGTCCTCACCGGGGCCTGAACCCGGGACCTCCAGCACTCGAGGTGGACACCATACCTCGAGACCACTCAGCCCCCCTGCAAATCCTTTACAGGACGTCGCAGTCAACACCAGCTGTGGCGAAGTGGTCAAGCCGTTTGACTCGTGCTCCGAAGGTCGTGGGTTCGATTCCGGGCCGCGTCCTTCTGTTTACAAGTTAAATGTTTCGGAGACTCATGTGGGTCGTCGCTAAAAGCTACGGAGTTCGTGCTTTGTGCGACGCTTTCCGTGCTGCGGAAAGAGACCGATCCATATGGGATAAAACCCGGTGCAATGAAGTCGACCCTGTCGACTTTTAAGCGACTTTTTATTTTTTGGCTGTTCGTGATTTCTTGGCAAGTTTCGCCGTTCAGTAGTTTGCCATTGTTTTCTGATAGACCGGCACTCATATCTTTGTATGGGAACTCAATGCAAGGTGGTCTGCTGTCAAATCGCCTGCAGCTGTGTTTCGAACGTGGTATGGGGGATTACGAATTGCATTTGTAAACCCTTGGGCACGGAGCCGGCGTGTATAAATGTATAAATGTGTGGCTGATGCCATTATTTCAGATACGATAAACCATTACCCTCATTGGACAACAATCATCTTTAAATTGATATCCTGTTTGTGGCTGACTCAGTCTCAGGATTATTCATCTGTGCCAGGCGATGGACCCCAATGTAACTTATCTTCTGAGATTGAATGGAGCAGGGGTAATTCTATAATAAAAAACTAAATTATTTAAGAGATATCCAGATAACATAACATATTTATTAATAGATACATTAAAGTGGGAACGGGGAGGAAGACGAGGAACAAGAGAATTCAGAAGGATAAAAAGGGAAGACAGGTTATAGCCATTACGCCAATATAAAGATGATTTAGGACATTGCTTCATGATTGTCTTAATGTTCATTGCGGAATATGAATGTATAAACAATGTGACAATATTGGTTGACATTCCTGGTACCGGCTAAGAAACGACTGGCAGACTGTTGATAATGGATGATGCATTATATAAAGGTAAGATACCACACTCCGAGCGATCCTGTCACCTTGGCGAAGCAACGAGATTTACTACAACGTTCGATCAACCATCCACCAGTCACGACCATGAGAGTTGCACAAGCGCAATTTGTGAGTGTGATTGCTAGATTTGAACTCAAGCATAGCCCATGCATATGCTATTATAGAGTGTGTTTTTAATGACAGTGCGGTTTTTGAAAATATTGCCGTTCCAAGTTTTGTATTTACCCTCTGTGAGCTCATGCAACATAAAAGGTAATTACACAACTTGGAAAGGCAATATTATTTTTTTAAAACCCACAGTCATTAAAAATACAATACACCTTGTACTTCTAATGCACTCCGATCGTCATGTGGTAGATTCCCTTCGAGGTGGGTTTTTGTTTTATTGATCTGGGCACCCAGGTCGAGCCATCCTAAAAATGTGTACCAGAATATGTTTTGGGAATAAAGGCGGCCGACGTTATACTGACAATAGCATCCATCTAGTGCCGATCGGTCTACAGGCACAGGGTTCTACTATCTACCAAATACGCCACATGGCGTGAAAACGACTACGTGTGTGTCCATTTCATCGTCAGATTTTGGAGACAAGGGGCCCTGCCTATTTGTTATTCACTAGACGGCTCGAGACGGGTGATTCAATCACTATCAGACCGACGGATTTCTTTTTCTTCTTCTTCTTCTTCTTCTTCTTCCTCTTCTTCTTCTTCTTCTTCTTCTTCTTCTTCTTCTTCTTCTTCTTCTTCTTCTTCTTCTTCTTCTTCTTCTTCTTCTTCTTCTTCATCTTCTTCTTCTTCTTCTTCTTCTTCTTCTTCTTGAATAATTTGTTGATTCTCAATCTGATTTCATGTGTGGGACAGGATAACAATGTCTTTGAAGAAGTTCAGAACATGAAGCTGCTTTGTCGGAGCCAATTGCATTCTATGATAGCTAAAGTTGTCTTCATAATCTAAACTACAAGTATAATCAATAAGGGGAATGTAATAAACGTGACAAATGGCATCCCTGTCCCAGTCTGGTTTTATTGCAAACGTATCTCTACATTATCTTTTTCATCAAGAACACTGCATTTCATGTCTCTATAAATTTTCTTTATTAAGTAGGTAATGTTCTCGTGGATCACAGTGTGTCTCAACAGCCTGTTTATAGCGTGAGGAGTAGGCTATATATAACATCCCAAATTCATTTCAGTTTGTGTCTGTTTTTTTTTTAAATTTAAATTTCATTCTATTTTTATTTCAATGTTTTGCTCTATTTTTATGTGTAATATAGCTATCTGGTCAGTTCATGGTCTATTTGGTTGGGCGACTGCATGTTCATCCCTTGGTTGTTTGTCACTTCGCGGCATCGGGTCACTCCATAACTGATCCGTTCCCGTGCCAGCGATAACCACACGGAAGGCTCCACACTGTCACTCAAAACCACACAGTATCTCTGTTGATCCCTGAAACCTGGTTGTTATTGACTATACAGTTTTGTGTTGTCTAATTCTAATCAAATGATTCAGTTTCTTTTGGCCAGAGACGCGTAAAACAGTTAGTCCGTCGCCTAGTTTGTGTGATGTAAGCATGCTTTCTCTGTAGGCAAACATTGTGTTTGCGCCCATCGTCCCCTACCGCTCACTGTTATAACAGATTGAACAGAGCAACATCTTTTGATCGTCCGTTAAAAGTTGGATGACAAGATACTGTCGTGTCTCTATGTCGCTGAATAATACATTAAAATCATTATACACGGCGCACATCACCCGCACGTTGCTTGATTGCTGCATTATTGTCGCTTCAGGTTACTCAGTCTAAAGAGGGAGGGAGGGGCGCCGTGGGGCGGAGTGGTTATGGGATATGGCATCCGCTTCTAATTAGAAAAGTGACGGAGTCGAATCCAGCTGTAAGCGTGTGTTACAGCTCTCCTTTTGATCACGCGATAGTGGATTGAATGTCTAGTGTTCTCAGGCAAGGTGAAATGCAGACCTTGTGTGCATTTGTTAAGGTTAAACAACCCTACACAGTTGACAATTGTTAAAGTTGGGCCGTACAGGTCACCATACTTGCAAAACTACTGAGTCAACCGAGACAAAATATTTATAGTAGATAACGATTCTGGGGTATTCATGTGTATCATCACTAGTGCCTCCCAGCCCCTTGCCTTGTGTTGAGAGACCTTACTAGAGGAGACTAAAACTCCAGAATGATCTATTTGATGAGACTGGGGGAGATGTATGTATGATCTCTTGACGGAGACTAGATCACCTGTATTACTTAGAGAGGACTAGAGCCTGATATAATTGATGAGACCAAAACACTTCCTTGATATGCTGAAGGAAAATAAAGCTTAGTTTAGTTTAGTCGACGGATCAACATCACGGCACACGGGTGTAACCCATAAGTGCTCAGTTTCCCTCCTAACTCAAACCTGAGTATGGAGAAACTCAGCTCAGTGCGCGAACTCCATAGCACCGGCGATGATCCTGAACTACTTTGGGTAGATTTTTGACTTGAAATTTTGCCCGGGCAGCGCCGTTAGGCTACTCTTTTTCGATTTCCAACTGCCAAGTGATTTTTTACGTGCTCAACAATACACACGGGCGTCCGATCTCACTACCCAGAGACCAGGGGAAATTTTATTACTAGAGGTCCACGTGAAAATAATCCCGGTCCTCACCAGGGATTGAACTCGGGACCTCCAGCACTCGAGGCGGACACCATACCTCGAGACCACGCAGCCCCCCCCCCCCCCCCGGGAGACTAAAGCACTTTTATGATGTACTGGAGGTGACTAGAGCACTTTCATGATGTACTGGAGGAGACTAGAGCACTTTTATGATGTAGTTGATGTGACTAGAGCACTTCCATGATGTATTGGAGATGACGAGCACGTTCATGATGTACTGGAGGTGACTAAAGCACTTTCATGATGCACTGGAGGTGACTAGAGCACTTTCATGATGTACTGGAGGTGACTAGAGCACTTTCATGATGTAGTTGATGTGACTAGAGCACTTCCATGATGTATTGGAGATGACGAGCACGTTCATGATGTACTGGAGGTGACTAAAGCACTTTCATGATGCACTGGAGGTGACTAGAGCACTTTCATGATGTACTGGAGGTGACTAGAGCACTTTCATGATGTACTGGAGGTGACTAAAGCACTTTCATGATGTACTGGAGGTGACTAGAGCACTTTCATGATGTACTGGAGGTGACTAGAGCACTTCCATGATGTACCGGAGGAGACCAGAGCACTTCCATGATGTACTGGAAGAGACTATAGCACTTTCATGATGTACTTGAGGTGACTAGAGCACTTTCATGATGTACTGGAGGCGACTAGAGCACATCCATGATGTACTTGAGGTGACGAGCACTTTCATGATGTACTGGAGGAGACTAGAGCACTTTCATGATGTACTGGAGGAGACTAGAGCACTTTCATGATGTACTGGAGGAGACTAGAGCACTTTCATGATGTACTGGAGGAGACTAGAGCACTTTCATGATGTACTTGAGGTGACTAGAGCACTTTCATGATGTACTGGAGGAGACTAGAGCACTTTCATGATGTACTGGAGGAGACTGTAGCACTTTCATGATGTACTGGAGGTGACTAGAGCACTTTCATGATGTACTGGAGGAGACTGTAGCACATTCATGATGTATTAGAGGTGACTAGAGCACTTCATGATGTACTTGAGGTGACGAGCACTTTCATGATGTACTGGAGGTGACTAGAGCACTTCCATGATGTACTGGAGGTGACTAGAGCACTTTCATGATGTACTGGAGGTGACTAGAGCACTT
Organism: Cepaea nemoralis; assembly: GCA_014155875.1. NCBI lineage: Eukaryota > Metazoa > Mollusca > Gastropoda > Stylommatophora > Helicidae > Cepaea > Cepaea nemoralis. The sequence goes on along the minus strand of JACEFZ010027506.1, from coordinate 137,466 downwards.
TCATGATGTACTGGAGGAGACTAGAGCACTTCCATGATGTACTTGGGGTGACTAGAGCATTTTAATGATGTACTGGAGGTGACTAGAGCACTTTCATAATGTACTGGAAGAGATTAGAGCACTTTCATGATGCACTCTGAAGGTGACTGAACACTGATTGAGGTGAGGTGAATGTGAAACGAAGATGGCTGTAATCAATTCACATAATTTATCTGAAATGCTGTAATGAAGCTTTTATAACATGTAGTTTAGTCACCCTGATGACTGCTCATGAACTAATTCATGAGAAAGTTCCAAGGTGGTTTCCCCTTGATTTTTATATTCACATATTTTTTTTTTCTCCATATCCTATTTACAGGACATCGCTGCCAACACCAGCATTTTACTGCTGTTGTTGATGTCTTGGCAAGTTTTACGTTCAGTAGTTTGTCATTGCTTTCTGAACGACCAGCTCCCATACCAACACGTTAAAACTCCAGCGCGACTCGGTCTGCTGCCAAATTGGTGGCCGCGTTTCAAATGCATGGTAAGCGGCTCACGAATCGCGTTCGCAAGCCTTTCAGCCATGGAGACCGGCATATTCACATATGGAATTTCTAAATAACATGGAGACATATCTTTTAGCAAATGGAGAGAAGCATGGAATCAACTGATCAGGATATTAGTCTATTATAGTCTAAAAACGGGTTACTGTCTGTTAGCACAACAATCAGGGAGAGAAAGCGTTGGTTATGACAGTCCTGTGATATCATATAGCAAGTTTGAAGAATGTCACACTAATGGCACTCCACTGAAAGGATTCTCAATGCCTTGCCAGTTGTCTTGCCTTATGCACTGCAATTCCCAAGGTGTTTTCAGTGTCTCGTAGACATATTCGTAATGGTCAACCTTTACCTCAAACATTGTAACGCCCAAAGTGTTTTCAGTGTCTCATGGACATCTTCGTACTGGTCAGCTTCTGCCTCATTGTATTGCCCAAGGCCTTTTCAATGTCTTATGGACACCTTTGTGCTGGTCAACCTCTGTCTCATACATTATAATGCCCAAGGTGTTTTCGGTGTCCGATGGACATCTTCGTACTTATCAATCTCTGCTTTTTCTTCCAGGAACCACACCATCCATCTCGGGCGTGAGACAGAGAGAGATATGGGATATGAGAGAGACAGAGAGGAGAGAGAAAGAGAGAGAGAAAGAGAGAAAGAGAAGAGAGAAAAGAGAAAGGGGGAGAAAGAAGAGGGAGAGAGGGGGAGAGAGAGAGAGACTGAGAGAGCGAGAGAAGAGAAAAAAGAGGAAGGGGGAGAAAGAAGAGAGAGAGAGAGAGAGAGAGAGAGAGAGAGAGAGAGAGGAGAGAGAGAGAGAGAGAGAGAGAGAGAGAGAGAGAGAGAGAGAGAGAGAGAGAGATGGAGACAGAGAAGAGAGAAAGAAAAGGAGAGATTAGTTAGTTAGTCAGTCGAGGTTCCAACTTCACGGCAATGGGTCGACCCCATTATGCTCCATTCCTGTGACAATGAATATCACACAAAATGCTCCCCACTGTCCAATGTGAAAAGTGGAACAGACAGGAGTCTCGGCAATCCAACAACCCGCACAGATACACTGTGAATAATGCCGCCGCCAGAATGCCAACACAAAAGTCCTCCACGAAAACCATAGTTCATCGTCGATGGACTCGGCAGTCACTGACCCGGGTTTTCTCACATGGCTCTGTCTCTATCCGCAGGGCGACCCACCGAAAGCGTCACATTAAGCACAAACTCCGTAGCTCCAGCGCCGACTCCCAGGAGTCTCCTGAAAAATGCACCCGTGAACCGAAAAGGCAAATCAGTCAATTCAGCAACAGCCGGTAGCTATTGTTCCGAACATGCAGGTTCGGAATATCACAGCTCACAGAGTCGCGCCACGCCACGCACTCACTCAGTAGCAGGGCGACGGAACCATGAGAGGAAAAGAAAAAGGAGAACTGATCTGGGATAACAAGGAAAGGAGAAAAGAAGAGAGGGGAGTGAGTGGGAAGAGGGGAGAGAGAGAGGAGATAGAAACAAAAGAGTAAGAGAGAATACAGAGAGATGAGAGAGGGAGAGAAGAGAGAGAACGGGAGAAAGACGAAAGAGAGAGAGAGAGACAGAGAGAGAGAGAGAGAGAGAGAGAGAGAGAGAGAGAGAGAGAGAGAGAGAGAGAGAGAGGAGAGAGAGAAGAGAGAGAGAGAACGATCAAATGAACAAACTTTATTTTCAAGGAGTCACAAAGTTGGCACGCAGGCACGTCTTACATTCAGCCTTTCCAATCGTTCATCTTTCGTACATCAATTAACTATTTTGCATGATACATTCACAGTGCGGAAAAAAACCATTGTCAAATGGAAGTTGAAAGAGAGACATGGAGGGAGAGAGATAGAGTATGTATGTATGAGCAAATGTGTGTTTGTGAATGTGAGTAGATATATGTGTATGTGAGGGAGTGTGTATTTGTGTGTAACTGAGTGAGTGTTCAACTGCGAGTTTGTGTAAATGATGTATGTATGCATGTATATGTGTATATAAGCATATATGTGTTTATGCAAATGTGAATGTCTGTGTGTTATATGTGTGGTCTGCCTGGCTCATAACATGGTAATATTCATTGTTTATGTCCACATCATTCATTTGACAATGTGTTTTTTTTCTATGTGAATCTAACATGCATAATAGATAATTGATGTAGGAAAGATGAGTGGTTGGAATTGCCAAATGTGTGTGTTTGTGCATAACCAATTTGTGACCCTTTGAAAATAAAGTTTGTTCATTTTGTTCGTTCACTGTGATGTATAATATGTTAAAGTTACTTCAGTTGCCACTATATATGTACAGGAAAATTCTGCCCAGGTCAGTCACAAGGAAATAAACAATGTTACCTTTTGTTGTTTATTATAATTACACTGATTTACACACATTTTCATACCTTAAATTTTAGAGCTGTTCATGGGCAATTTTGTGTTACCGATTCCAAAAATGTAATCAAATTTTGTTGAGTTTCACTGTTGGGACACATAGTTTCACTATAAATAGGTTGGGATTTTGAGTTCCACTGTAGGGATGTAGGGACACTGAGCTCTTCTGTAAGGATTTAGGGACACTGAGTTCCACTGTAAGGATGAAGGGACACTGAGTTCCTCTGTAAGGATGTAGGGACACTGAGTTCTTCTGTAAGGATGTAGGGACACTAAATTCCACTGTAAGGATGTAGGGACACTGAGTTCCCCTGTAAGGATGTAGGGACACTTGAGTTCTACGGTAAGGATATAAGGACACTGTAAGGATGCAGTTCCACTGTAAGGATGTAGGGACACTGAGTTCCACTGTAAGGATTCAGGGACACTGAGTTCCACTGTAAGGATGTAGGGACACTGAGTTCCACTGTAAGGATGTAGGGACACTGAGTTCTTCTGTAAGGATGTAGGGACACTGAGTTCTTCTGTAAGGATGTAGGGACACTAAATTCCACTGTAAGGATGTAGAGACACTGAGTTCCCCTGTAAGGATGTAGGGACACTGAGTTCTACAGTAAGGATGTAAGGACACTGTAAGGATGCAGTTCCACTGTAAGGATGTAGGGACACTGAGTTCCACTGTAAGGATGCAGGGACACTGAGTTCCACTGTAAGGATGTAGGGACACTGAGTTCCACTGTAAGGATGTAGGGACACTGAGTTCTAGTGGAAGGATGTTAAAAGTTAGTTGCATGTCCTTTTACAAAACATACCAATCAACCCCAGCATTTATTAACTGTGATTTCCAAGGCAATGATATATTCAGTAGTTTGCCATTGCTTTTAAAATGGCTTATGTTCAATCACTGTGGCAATCAATGTAAAGCCATCTGTTCCCCACATCACCTGCGACTGGCTCCAAACCCAGTATGTCGGGATTGTGAAACTTCATTGACTACCCCAAAGCCACAGATGCTAATAGAAAATGTTGAGGCACTGAGTTAATTAACTCTGGCTTTCTGGAACCTTCTACAGTGGAGATTATATGCTCTAAGGTCAGCATTATGAATAACAACAATAGTCTCCTTACAACATAATGATGGTCTCTATGTTCTGCTAGTTTCTTTCATGTTTAATTGTTTGTCTCTTGCAGGGAACAATCTTGCAGATTAAGGAAGTTACCAATCCACATTTGGCTGCTTCTGGACAACACATGTGTTCAGTGTTGATTATTCATCAGATGTCCGTATCTTGACACAAGATATTTTACATCTTGACATAGTGCCTGTGCCAGATGAAGGCATATTCTACTTTTTATACTTTGCTTTTAGTTGTCTGCTGCTGGCAAATTACAAACAAATGCAAACCTTCACTCCCTGGGTATTTCATTTTTCCATCAATGCTACAGAATGTTGTTGCTAGACTTGAAGAAGGAATTGCCTTGCAGAAATATTGTACTCAGCAAAATTACAGCCTCTGGCAGTGAAAGATGTTCTTAAGTGTATATTAACCTAGACAATAAAATAACTTGTTACCGATTACTTCTGAGCGACAGGAAGACAATCCAAATGCCGAATATCTTCTCATTGCTTCAAGAAACAACCACCAAGGACAATTCCAGTCAACATTTCCTTAAAGCCTTCAGGTACATGTCATCAACTTAGCCTTCCTTCAGGTACGTCTCCATTCAATTCTCCTTCATCAAAAGACAAAACTATTGGTTTACTATTCTGAAGATAAACTTCAGCAGATTTTTCCACAGCATACACGTTAGGATAATCGCTAGGAGGTTACACCGATGTCCTGATCACGGTGGGACGAGGGTTAGATAGATGCCTGCGCTAAGTCAGTACAAGACTGGCCATCTATTCCTGTGTGCATTCAGGCTTGCAACATTTGATGATCTAGCACTTCACATCTATTCCTGTGTGCATTCAGGCCTACAACATTTGATGGTCTAGCACTTCACATCTATTCCTCTGTGCATTCAGGCCTACAACATTTGATGGTTTAGCACTTCACATCTATTCCTCTGTGCATTCAGGCCTACAACATTTGATGGTCTAGAATTTCACAGGCCCATAGTAGGTTCTTGCTTCGGGACTTGTTTTGTATTCTCCAGACTCTCTCAGTCTAGATATTGTTTTGTGTTCTCCAGACTCTCTCAATCTAGATATTGTTTTGTGTTCTCCAGACTCTCTCAACCTAGCTATCGTTTTGTGTTCTCCAGACTCTCTCAATCTAGATATTGTTTTGTGTTCTCCAGACACTCTCAATCTAGATATTGTTTTGTGTGTTCCTAACTCTCTCAGTCTAGATATTGTTTTGTGTTCTCCAGACTCTCTCAGTCTAGATATTGTTTTGTGTGTTCCTAACTCTAAGTCTAGATATTGTTTTGTGTTCTCCAGACTCTCGCAATCTAGATATTGTTTTGTGTTCTCCAGACTCTCTCAGTCTAGATATTGTTTTGTGTTCTCCAGACTCTCTAAGTCTAGACATTGTTTTGTGTTCTCCTAACTCTCTCAATCTAGATATTGTTTTGTGTTCTTCAGACTCTCTCAACCTAGCTATTGTTTTGTGTTCTCCAGACTCTCTCAATCTAGATATTGTTTTGTGTTCTCCAGACTCTCTCAATCTAGATATTGTTTTGTGTTCTCCAGACTCTCTCAGTCTAGATATTGTTTTGTGTGTTCCTAACTCTAAGTAGATATTGTTTTGTGTCCTCCAGACTCTCTCAGTCCAGATATTGTTTTGTGTTCTCCAGACTCTCTCAGTCTAGATATTGTTTTGTGTTCTCCAGACTCTCTAAGTCTAGACATTGTTTTGTGTTCTCCTAACTCTCTCAATCTAGATATTGTTTTGTGTTCTTCAGACTCTCTCAACCTAGCTATTGTTTTGTGTTCTCCAGACTCTCTCAATCTAGATATTGTTTTGTGTTCTCCAGACTCTCTCAATCTAGATATTGTTTTGTGTTCTCCAGACTCTCTCAGTCTAGATATTGTTTTGTGTGTTCCTAACTCTCTGTCTAGATATTGTTTTGTGCCCTCCAGACTCTCTCAATCTAGATATTGTTTTGTTTGTGTCCTCCAGACTCTCTCAGTCCAGATATTGTTTATGTTCTTCTAACTCTCTCAATCTAGATATTGTTTTGTGTTCTCCAGACTCTCTCAGTCTAGATATTGTTTTGTGTTCTCCAGACTCTCTCAATCTAGATATTGTTTTGTTTGTGTCCTCCAGACTCTCTCAGTCCAGATATTGTTTATGTTCTTCTAACTCTCTCAATCTAGATATTGTTTTGTGTTCTCCAGACTCTCTCAGTCTAGATATTGTTTTGTGTTCTCCAGACTCTCTCAATCTAGATATTGTTTTGTGTTCTCCATACTCTCTCAATCTAGATACTATTTTGTGTTCTCCAGACTCTCTCAGTCTAGATATTGTTTTGTGTGTTCCTAACTCTCTCAATCTAGATATTGTTTTGTGTCCTCCAGACTCTCTCAGTCCAGATATTGTTTATGTTCTTCTAACTCTCTCAATCTAGATATTGTTTTGTGTTCTCCAGACTCTCTCAATCTAGATATTGTTTTGTGTTCTTCTAACTCTCTCAATCTAGATATTGTTTTGTGTTCTTCTAACTCTCTCAATCTAGATATTGTTTTGTGTTCTTCTAACTCTCTCAATCTAGATATTGTTTTGTGTTCTCCAGACTCTCTCAATCTAGATATTGTTTTGTGTTCTCCATACTCTCTCAATCTAGATACTATTTTGTGTTCTCCAGACTCTCTCAATCTAGATATTATTTTGTGTTCTCCAAACTCTCTCAATCTAGATATTGTTTTGTGTTCTCCAGACTCTCTCAGTCTAGATACCAGGTAATACATCACCAGTACTGTAAATATCTATCATCCACTTGTGCAAGAAATAACAAATGTTAAAGTAAGACTTTTAATTATGTATTTGTTCTTCTTTTATTTCTGTTTATTTAGGTGTTCCAGACATTATCAAGTATAATATAATTATTTATTTACAGTTGTTTTGGCTCTTAATGTATTTCCAAACTAAAAATGGGTAGGTTTAGCTTTTTGTTAATTTAATTTCCACCCTCCCCAAGCTCTTGTTCATAATGTGATGAAATATTACTGCACTAGACGTTTATGAACACAATTATCCAATAATATACCACTGATCAATTAATGCTTCATTACAACCTTGCTGATTATGTCAATACTTTCAATATATTATACAATTCTACAGATAACAACAACATGTAACTAATGCTAGTGCTTGCCGTAGTAAGGGAATATATTTAACAGGACAGGTCTGCTGGTAGAAAAGCTTCCTATTCACAGTTTCATTATCACTTTGAAGGAAGTTCAACATCAAAGTGTATGTATTTGCTGACAACACAGTGTAACTAAACAACATGTAACTAATGCTAGTGCTTGCCGTAGTAAGGGAATATATTTAACAGGACAGGTCTGCTGGTAGAAAAGCTTCCTATTCACAGTTTCATTATCACTTTGAAGGAAGTTCAACATCAAAGTGTATGTATTTGCTGACAACACAGTGTAAGGCCAGTGCAGGGGTTTCACATACACTCGTATTATTGGTTTCACAAAAGTAAAACAAATCAATTCAAAACACCCAATGAGCAATATTTTCCCCATTTATATGACCATATAACACTTTCTCTTTGTGTTGATTGACAATTGTATTTTTACAGCTTTACTACAGTTAAAGCCCTTTCATGGTTGGTGTATAGCTTGTGGAATGGGTGCTTGGATCATAGACCCCTTGTCAAGGCACATCATCTTTCATTCACTTCTACCTGACAGGTTAAGAAATTATGAGACATGGTTTCTTATATACACAACTAAATATCATATGTTCAAAATCTGTTCCAGAGAGTGGTTGTCTTCACGGCCTACTAAAATCTTTCTGATGATTTTCAGTCTTCTTGCCTCGTGCGCTCTCATATTCAAGGTGTCTGCAATATCCTGTGCCCGTCTACCTGCTGGTCGATTCCTGCCTCATGCCATCTCATGTTCAAGGTGTCTGCATGTTCCAAATGCTTGAGGTCTTGTTCTAGACTGTTCAATCACTGTATTTCTTGTGGCTCTGTTGATATTGTCCTATGTATGAGCTGTTAAACATCTGTTGTACTTGCCTCTATCAGACTCCACCTTCTCAGCACAGCCTACCCACTGTAGTACTAATGGACGGGGTAACTGTTATTGAACAGATACTACAGAAAAATGTAATGTACATTTCTCATTCTTCATTCCTCTTTCAAGGGGCTATCAATTATGTACCTCAGAGGTCAGTGTGTCTGAATTCGGCATGTATTTATGAAAGCTTTATTTCCTTTAAACCAGTGGTTCTCAGCCGGTGAGGAATAGGGTTTCCAGGGGGAATTAAGATCACAGATTGGCAGACTCAAACTGACTTCACGACCACACAAAGCATGATCGTCCCCCTTTCTTGAAGTGTGTGTGTGTGTGTGTGTGTGTGTGTGTGTGTGTGTGTGTGCGCGCGCACACACACACACACACAGAGATAGGGTGTGTAAAGGGGGGAATAACATTTAACATTTTTTAAAAGGGGGGGGGGGGGGGGGGGGGGAATGACATTCTGAACATATGGTGAAAGGGTGCATGGACCAAAAAAATTTGAGAACCACTGCTTTAAACAGAATGCATCCAGGGCTCTATATACCCATGGGTAGTTTTGCTGTTCTTAACAACTTTGCCAGAGGAGAGACCTTATGGCCTACTCTTAGTGGTTTACAACTGCAATGGGATTTTTAATGTGAAAAACTTGCACAATGCACCTTCTGTTTTTTGCCCTTATCTGAGAAAACTAGATACCAGATCTCACTACCCAAAAGATCAGGGGGTGAAATTACATGATTAGATACCAATGGTTCTTGAAAACTCATCTCATTTCATCTCATCATGTTCCTCTTGTACCTTGCGGTGTCGAGGTGAAGTATAAACATCGTGAGAGTGCCCTATTATGGGCTTCATATATCGATATTCCCATGGACTCTGCTATTCCCTCCTTCCAACGTTTACGTGGTCGGCCTCTTCCTCTGTTTCCATCTGGTTTGTACATCATTGCTTGTTGTGGTATGCTGTTGACTGGTAACCTACTTGCATGGCCAAACCATTTGACTTGCTGCTTTCTAATAAAATCTAGTGCTGCTTTAACCCCCACTTTAGTCCTGATTTCTTCATTTCTGATCTTATCTCTTCTTGATACGTTGAGTATTCTTCTCAGGAACCTCATTTCTGTTGTTGTGATTTTTCTTTTCTCTTCTTCTGTCATTATCCAGGTTTGGCATTGGTAGCATAGAGTTGGTAAAGTGCTTTCTTAGTAGTTATTGATACATGTTCGTTCTTTAGTATTGGTGCCATTTGTCCAATGAGTTGATTTGCCTTATTGCACCTATTTTTGATCTCGTCTTCTGATCTGCCATTTGATATTATTATACTTCCTAGGTACTTGAAACTCTTTACTTGTTTCAAGGGATGTTCATTTAGGTGAATTGTTGAAAACATCCCCAGCATTATGCAGGGATCAATCCCTGTTTCCTTCTGAGCCTGAGGCGGAAACCATGACTTCTCACTCGACAAACAGCAGACATACAACATCACCATACATACCCACTGTACCAATGGTGGGAGTATCTGCTGCCGACCAACTACCAAAGACAAATGAATCTAAACAGTGACTAGAGGACTCGACAAACAGCAGACACATTCAGCCATTTATTTTTGTTATTTTTTAAGCAGACAACAAAATAACCTTCCTAACAACCAAAACACCACATTCAATATACTACAGTGGTAATTCAAATATTTCTTCAGAAGGTTATTAATCAAAAGGCTATCATGTTTTGGATGTGATATTTCTGTTGTTAGGCATGTAATTCTGTTTCTTGTTTTTAGTTTCTTGAAAATAACTTTGGCTGAAACATTTGGTGTTGTATGTTGTTTGTTAAGCTCCCTAATAACATGTTGTTTCATTTTTGCTTAGCTAATGCTAATGCTCTTCTTCTTATTTTCCCTGCCCTTGTTGTCTTTCAGTGTCAGGACAAAATTTACTATATGGACAAAGCTGCATACAATTTGATGTTTCTTGCTTCTGCTATTCCACTAATCTATTACTTGCGAGGTTGTCAATTCTATCTTCGGTATACCGTTTGGGTAAGGTTTTGTTACATTACTGGACCACCTGACTTTCTGCCTGTTAATAAAATCCATTGCCGACTTTATTCCACGTGCTTTCTGACGTCATCACTTCTGATCCCGTCTCATCTTGTCATATTAAGTATTCTTTAGAGGCATTTAACCTCTACAATTCTGCTTGTATTTCTTGCTGTCACTGCTGAGTTCCGGCACCGCTAGCATTACACTGGTGGGAGGATGGTCTTGATCAGTGCCTTTAACTGATTGTCTGGTATTAAGGACTAGTGGTTTAGACAGGGATCTAAACTTGTCTGTATCACTCATACTTTGCCACTACAATCTCTGCCTCAGGTAAGGCACAAGCAATTATGTAGCAACCCTGCCAAAGGACTGTGAAGTGTTAGGCCTTTACAAATGCTAGGCCACTGAGTGTAATAATGTGTGGGAGTTCTATTCCTCCCTGCTTTCTATTCCCAATTTCCAGACAATTCAGGTAATTGTACTGTAACCATTTTATGAGGCTGTACTGATAGGGGAGCCGGCTTCCTGGCCTAGAGGTTATCGACTTTTCTCCATAATCTCGTAGGTAACGTAACAACGGTGAGAATCAGCAGTGGTTTGAATCGTGTCGGTAACTTACGGGGTATGTGAGCCAGCCGCTCAGAAAGCAATGCCAAACTACTGAGCGTAATCTTGCCAAGAAATCAACAATCAGCTGAAAGATGCTGATGTTGACAGTGATGTCCTGTAAAGGATATGCAAAACATTTATTTATTTACTGATAGGGACACACTGGGTAAAGAACTACTACCACTACTGGGTAAAGAACACAGGCCACTGTTTTGGTAATCATGTGCACTAACCATTGTGTCATCACACCTTAAAACATTGTTAATCATGTTCATTTCAAAACTGTATGAATCACCATGATTTACGAGATTTATTACCGATGTGTCATCTGGCATGACATCTAATCAATAAAAACTGAAATTACTAAGACATTCATACGCTCTAGTGCACTTTAGCTTTTAAGCAATCCTCTAATTTCATCATTCAAGCTACAATGGCCAGCAATCTGGGTATAATAAAAGCTCATTCACAACGGCAAAACCAGACGTGCAAAACATGGCTAACATAAAGCAAATTACAATATATTTCAGCATAAATGGGTGCTAAAAAATATCTGTTTACACCGTGGACGGGGGGAGGTGTGGGAAGGAGCAGAGACAATAGAAAGAGAGAAGAAGAGAGAAGAGAGTGAATGGAAAAGGGGAGGAATGGAGAGAAGGAGAGAGAAAAGAGGGGCATGATAGAGGTGCAGGAAGACAGAGAGAGGGGGAGGGGGAAAGAGGGAGAGGGAGGGATAGAGAGAAGAGGAGAGGGAAGGGAGAAGGAGGGAGAGAGAGAGAGAGAGCAAGAGAGAAACAGAGAGAGAGAGAGAGAGAGAGAGAGAGATAGAGAGCTATACATATTTCATACATTATTTGATAAATCTCACTTAACAGCTGTAAAATTTAAGTCAGCATATTTCTCAAAGGGAGTGCAATAATTTATAAATCAACAGGCAAGCTGAACCCTCCGTTGGAGAACTAAAGCAACAAAGAATGTATATACACAACAGTTAAGAGGCCTTGAAATCACAGGGATAATAACAAACTACTGATGTACAGCACAACGATGAAAACAAAATAGGAACACCATACAAACAGAGGCATCATTAAAACATGTAGGAAATAAAACAATGGTGATGGAATTATGTTACGTTGCAGCTCAAGGACTGACATGCTCAGCAAGACAATAAAAGAACCTGTAGTATACAAAGTCTGGTCACCGCACACAGTAAATATGTGTGGTTATTACATTCCCATTGGAAAGGACACAGACTTATTCCTTTAATTCTGGGGTCTACATTGTGAAAGCTGACTCCACGGCCAAGGTGTTACGGATGCAGTTCGTGATCCCGCATACCCATGTTTGAAACATAGCTGTGCGCGATTTGGCAGCAGATCACATTGTGTTGGTTTTTTACGAAAATGATATGGGTGCCAGTTGTTCAAAAAGCAATGGCAAATTACTGAACGTAAACTTGCCAAGAGATCACAACAGCAAACAATGCTGGTGTTGACTACGACATCCTGTAAAGGATATGCAACTAACTTTTAAACATTGTGAAGTGGTTAAGCCGCGAGCCTCGCACTCTGAAGCCTCTTGGTTCATTTCCATTCACCTTCATTTGGTTTGTAAGTGCACTTTTCTCAGAGACTCCCAGGTGTTGTTGCTAAAGCTATGCAGTTTGTGCTCTGATGCTTTGTCAGATTGCTCTGCGGAAAGAAACCAAGCCCTATATGATAAAACCTGTTGCAAGGAAGACAATCCTCTTGTCTTTAAACTCATTTTTTTAAAAACCCCTGTCTCTAATTCCCAGCATGTGCCATTATAAACACTCATTAAAGCACAAATTAGCAACAGGCATCAGGGGATATAGTCTCTAAAATATATACAATGCCTAAACTAACCAACTGTCAGCATTGAAGTAAGGTAGAGTCACAAATTAGTATCAAAATAAGTATCCACACTATGCTTGTATATGCATGCTTTATCAACTAATCTGAAATAAGTATTCACACAATTATACACCTCATAAATAGTTATAAAATACACTCAATTAAGTGGTAAACAACAATGGATGTTAACCAGTTCTTAACTGAACGGCTCCTAACATCCAAGTTTAACTTTCATGAAGGATGAGATGTTTTATCTTTGCCTTTCATTTTCTTCTGTTACGGATTTTATAATTGTGTAAATATACTAAGAGATTTGTAAAGATACAATGGTAAATAGACTACAATTGAAAGATTTACTGTAGGGAAAAGATGAAGTCAGATAAGAAAGAGGTGAGCAATGATACAACAAGGATGATAATGTAAACAGATGGATGAATAGCAAAATGTCACAGTGTTGGAGACCCATTAGTGCTAACCTCGACTGTTGGAATGGCATATGATTAACTGAACAAATGACTGAAAAATATGCAAGAAAATAGGCTATTAAGGCAAGATCACATTATTAAACGAAGAGGTCTACTGTTTAAAGTGTTCTAGCGAAACCCCAGATAATAAGAGCAATGGGGACAACAGGGAAAGAACAATGAGGTTCAGAATTATGTAGAACTGAAGATAACTGCTCAGAATAGGGGTCAGTGGGGTGTCATGAATAAAGAACTCCAACACCAGCCGACAAACTGACTAACCTGGTGATGATGAAACAAAGATAAATTGCGGATGATATTTTATAAGACTCAACACCACATTTATCTTCTTCGTCTCTCTTTTGAGGGAAATGCATCACATCTAGATATGCACCTCAAAGGCCATTGTGTCTGACCTTGGCACACATTTGTGTAAAGTTGCTTCCTAGAGACAGATTCCATCCAAGTTATGAACACTTCATGTAGGTAGATTGACTTTCCAAACAATTTTGTCAAGGCAGATAATGATACATGTAAAAATAACTTGGACAGTTCAACAACACACAACGATATTAGTGGCATCAGCTTCATTAAAATATCAGAAGACAGAGAGGATTGTCGAGCTGTCACATACAAGACTAATCACTCGAAGAAGTAATTTAGGTCACAGACCTTAATCAAGAAGCACTAAAATATTGTACACTATCAAATTCTGGTAAACACATTTGACCTTCTTAGTTCCAGTGAAATTCAAACAGGACAACAATTGCATTCTCAATTAGCTGCAAATACAACATAAAAACCAGACTAATTGAGACCACGACAAGAGCTTCGGTGTAAACGTTGTATATCCTCCCATCAGAAAACAATGGCAATCTACTGAACATAAAAATTGCCTAAGAAATCAACCTGGGGTTGATTGCAACATCCTGCAAAGGATATGCAACATTTTTTTTAACATTCTCTTGTGATGAGTTGCAAGATATAAATAATAACCAATAATGTGTCTATATGAATTTATATAGCAGAATTTGTCCAGTCTATAAATATTCTTGTATATAGAACTAAGTTTAGACTTCTTTATAACTAAAAGATTATAAAAGGTGAGGAATCTACTGCTATACCGTCCTGACATACTGTATATAAGATGCTGGACTTAATGCTTCACATAACTGGCACTGGGTGCATGATGTGGTCAGTATCTTGCCCGCTGCTGCAACACACTACCCCCAGAAAATTGTCTGGAACTGAAAATTATCTGTTGGGTCAGTCCTGGAGATATGTAATTATGATAAAATCCGGCATCAAAGAGGTTGCCAGGGACGTGACTAGCCATTATGGTATTGTGGCTCCCCTTCTATAGAGATCTGTGTAACATGTGGTTTAACTTTGTACATTTAGTCATCATCATTATTTTCCACTTTTGCCGTCAAGCTTCGTGGAGAGGAATAATTAACGCTCCAGCGCCTTGTGGGTGGCACTAGATAGTGTCATTCCGTGTGATTGTACAATGTCTTTGATGTTGTCAATCCATTTTCTTTTCAGGCGTCCTCTTGCTCTCATAGCAGATGATCTTTGATGTAGGGCCAGTGCTGGTAGTTGATGGTGATGCATTCTAATGAGAGGGCCAAACCATTTAATCTTCTGTCTTTCAATATATGTGGCACAAGATATTGATTCCACTGTCTGTCTAACAATATTATTTCTTATTTGGTCTCGGATAGTTAATTTAGCAGTTATCCTCAAGCATCTCATCTCACAGGTGTTGATTTTGCACAAGTACATTTACTAAATTATTAAAATACAAACAGAAGAAAACAGCAGAGGCAAAATGTCACAGAGAGTCAATGTAAATAATGGCTTGATCCAGCTGTACGCAGGAGCTGCCTGCTGTACAAATTGACGACTGTTTACTGTCACGCTGACAAAGGCTGGTAGACTAGTCCAGGAATATGGTGGTGGATCGTTTCTGCTACGATAAATTGTGTGGAGGGCTAAAGTTCTCCAATTCTTCCCAGACAAGCTCTGAAAACAATATGAGTTATTATGTCAGTTATGCTGCATGCTGAAGCAATCATACATTGTGGGGCTTCCCCATTGAATGGGTTCTGAAACTGAAATAGTTTTTGGTAATGAACTATCTGCACTATTAGCCCCATATTTCTTTGACTGGCACCTTGCTGTCTTGATAGACGATAGTTTGTTAAATAGTTATACCTCTCCATAACACAAAGCTTGGTCTGAATTTAGAGACCTTGCCCATGCAGCATTATCTCTCTCTCTCTCTCAGACTGTCTAGGTTACTCCAGTAGAAAGGTAACATAATACATCTGGACAAGCTGCTGCCGGATTCACAAAGCAATGCTCTAACTGCCCACGGGTCGGAGCTTTCATCTTAAGCAAATTGCTGACCAGGACTTAGGGCCTGGTCTGCCCTGCCATGACATTTAGTATTTAGGTTGCATTCACTCACACCAGTTTCAGGCGTGTACCCTCCAAATTGCGCTCCTCCATGTTTGGCACAATGTGGAGTGTCAGGTTTTGTGAGCGCCACTCAAAATTTGGGGCATGCTTCTTTGGGAAACTAATATTTAAAGTTCACAGACATGAGACATCTGGAAAAACCCAAAGGCCATTTAAGAAACAAGATCAATCAATCTCTAGATATTGAATGGCACTTAAAGATTGGAAGCCATAGTGGGGAAAGTGACTAGAGCGTTTGCCTACCAACATAGTGCTCTGGGTAGAATCTCCAGTGGTGGCAGGATTTCTTCTCACTAAAGCTCAGTGTTAACCCATCTACTTACAAGAGAATGTTCAGAATATTCTGGAAACAAGAAAGGAAAGATGGCAAGGAAAGGAGCTGGTCACCTAACATCACACTGTGATGAGAAGGCTTGATACATCACACCCCTAGGGCAACATCTACATTGATACATCACACCCCTAGGGCAACATCTACATGGATACATCACACCCCTAGGGCAACATCTACATGGATACATCACACCCCTAGGGCAACATCTACATGGATACATCCCACCCCTAGGGCAACATCTACATGGACACATCACACCCCTAGGGCAACATCTACATGGATACATCACACCCCTAGGGCAACATCTACATGGATACATCACACCTCTAGGGCAACATCTACATGGACACATCACACCCCTAGGGCAACATCTACATGGACACATCACACCCCTAGGGCAACATCTACATGGACACATCACACCCCTAGGGCAACATCTACATGGATACATCACACCCCTAGGGCAACATCTACATGGATACATCACACCCCTAGGGCAACATCTACATGGACACATCACACCTCTAGGGCAACATCTAATAGACACATCACACCCCTAGGGCAACATCTACATGGACACATCACACATCTCTAGGGCAACATCTACATGGATACATCACACCTCTAGGGCAACATCTACATGGACACATCACACCCCTAGGGCAACATCTATATGGACACATCACACCCCTAGGGCAACATCTACATGGACCACCTTCAACTATTATTTACTTTATACAAGTACATTATTTACTTTATACACATATATTATTTACTCTGAAAAGCCCTGGTGCATGCAGCCAATAAAAATAAAACAATGCATGGACAAAATGAGGTATGAAAGAACTGGAAAAAGAAACATGGTTCTACACTGCTGAGGATATAGATAAATGAAAAATAGGCTATCCCTATTTAAAAGGCCCTCCAGGCTTCACAGAAAGAAAAGGAAGAATATACAATCAGAAACCAAAACACACACATTCCCTTCCATGTATATAAGGTTTGGCAAATAAATAAACTCACAAAACACAATGCTAACTGCATGATTAAATAAACATCAAATGGTGTGACAGTCAGGATGAATGTGTAGGCTATTAGAAAAAATGCAACCGCAGTAAACAGTAAGAACAAATAAGTTATAATGCATTGAATTTTAATTATAAATATAATGTTTCAGTGCAATCTCACTCACTAACATTGTTACTAGGTTTCAACTATGCTACATTCCTGACAGGATGTTGCAGCACTGACATGCTAGAGTCAGGTTTCATACTGAATACCTCTCTTAATTTCTCTGTGGAGCATTCTCACAGACAGCAGTCTGTCTGGCTGACAAAAGGAAAACCAGCCTTGGTCCCCACTACAAACTTTGAACACTGAAAAAGCAAGAGCAACTGAAATGTCACTGCAAATGGCGCAGGCATTCTTGTGTTGCCACACATCTCAGGACCTGATGTTCTGCATCAATTCTATTGATGATATTTCTCCCTGTCAGTTTTAGATCATCCAGAACAATTCTTGGTCTGCCTCTGCCGCTTCTACCTGTAGTCTTTCTAGTCATTATGATGTTTTTCCAATGCCTCTATTTTCGTCACATGACCCAAGGACACTGTTTGTCTCATTCTTATAGTTGCAGGCATGTATTAGTTACTATGGCAGTCCAAGGTATTCTCAACATCCGTCTCAGAAACCACATTTCCAATACTTCCAACCTCTTCCGAATTTGTTTGTTCACATTTAAAGATTCACTGCCACACAGCAGAATAGGTTCTATATAACATCCAGCACACTTTTTCTGACAAGGTTCAAACCTGGTAGATGACAAATTTTCTAGAGAAACCTAATGATGTCAAACTCCTACTCATCTCTAGATCATCATCGGCCCTCAACGCCACTGCCGCCGCCATCATCATTATCATCATCATCACCAACTAGCTAATCTTTCACAGAATATTATTCTAATCACAGTACACTGAAACGACTATGATCGCTAGGTTGCAGATTAGAATGTCTATTCTTTTTGGACAAGAGCCAAATCATGGTCTTACATACACGCCAAAATACCCAACTAGATGGAAATCACAAAGTGTAGGCCATAATGTTAAGCGTCTTGCAAATTTTCTTACAATATGAAAATCAACCAACAACACAGGGGTTAATGGATTTGCAAATTCCAGTGCACAGAGATGGTTGGGCTCTACCAGGATTTAACATTTAACATATACTTTTCCTGCGAGGAAGGGTAATGAAACAGTGAGAAAGTAAGAAAGACTGAAAAAGCATGGAAACAAATGAACATTGTACAAAATGACTCAAGTCAGGAAATAATGACTAGACATAATCAACATGAAGCTTGACAGATGATATAATTGAGGATTCACCTAGATATTAACACACACACACACTCATGCAACACCAACAGTGGACATACTTTTCCATTCATTGATGGAAAGGTCCATATCCTCAAATGACTGGTCATATTTCTCTGCTGTCGGTTCATCATTAGGGTCTGCATACTGCTTCAGGTACTCATGGGCCAGCGCTTGGGTTGCATTCAGCCTTGTGTTCGTGTTCAGATCCAACATTTTCTCAAGAAGGTCAATAGCTGTGTGGAAAATATCACAGAATGAAACTGCAACCTTCTTAATTTAAATGTGTTTGACTCTTTCAATCTAAAGTGAAATATGATTGGCTCTTCCCTATAAAGTCCCTCCCCCCACCATGTGTTCTATAAATGTGTACATTCGTTCAGAGCATACAACAATAACCAAAGTTGAGGAGGCAGGTTAAACGAGACCGTATTTGGAATGTTTAATTTTTTTTAAAAATTGGAATTAGAGCATACTAAAGTAAAGGGAGCCATGATAGCATAGTGGCTAGATGCTTGTGGGTTTGATCTACATCAGGGCAGACTCACATATCTTAAAAATTGACCCAGTTCCTCCTAGGTCAACACAGCCTTAAATAGGTACCAATAAATGACTTGGAAATTAAAGGCAGCCGATTGGTCTATACAAATATGAGTCTAGCACCATATACCCAAAGTGCCTAAGGCATGTAGAAGGGTAATTTATTGACTATACTCAAGAAATCTGGCTATAAGTGAAATATGCCTGGCTTCTCCTTATGGGTTCCACACATGTGTGGTAAAATGTTTACATTTGGTCAGACTCCGGAAAACCTCTTGATCATAAGCAAGATGTCCCACCTCTAATACACACTTCTGGAGATCATCCACCACATCCTGTACCCATCTTTTCTTTGGCCTTCCTCTTCCACTCCAACCTTCTTCAATATTCAGCTCTTGAAGTATGGATGCATTTGTTCTTTTCTTTATTCAAGATATTCTTAGAACTTGTCTATAACATTTATATTCAAAGGCATTTATGTGATGTTCAGCTTGTTTAGTAAGTGTCCAGGTCTCACAGGTGTATGTTGCAATGGGAAAGATGCATGCTCTTAAAAATCTAATTTTAGTAGTTCTATCTGTCCCACTCCACAATTTATTCAGTTCTTTTAGTCTCTGAAGAGCAACAGATAATAGTCTTTTAACTTCTTTCATTGTGTCACCATTGTTGGTAATCAATGACCCAAGATATTCAAAACTTTTCCACCACCTCCAATTTTTCCTCATAAACATATACTTTTATTTCCATAGTAGTTTTACATGTTTGCATTATCTTTGTTTTTATTGTGTTAAGATATAAGTTGTGATTTTCACTATTTAATTGGGTTGAGGTTTTTAGGTTTTCTAAACTATTCTGCGCTGTGGATAACAATACTGTATCATCAGCATATCAAGTCTCTTTACAAGTCATACATTTGTGGTTTTTCATAGTCATTATTTACCCCCTTGGGCATCTGCTGCAAAAACCTCCTGGAACTGAAAGAGTTAAAGGCTGCAGTATAACTCTGATAGGAATCAAGTCTTCAACAAGTACAGTTTGGCTGTAAAGTGCTGGTGCAGGTTTACACATATTGTCTTCTGTTCCGGCCAGTTAATACATTAACCCTACTCTACCCCAAGCATCACACAGGTCTGGAAAGAACAGTGATGGAAGACATGCCTCCTGGAAGAAGAAGCGGGAATCAACCACCACAAAGATGAACATTGGACATTGAAGACCCCTTGGGAATAAAAATGCATGAGGCATGAGAATCAGAGCAGGATCAAGAATCTCTCTGGTGTTCCATGATGAAAGCGATACTATGCACAAAACCTGCTACATGATGCTCCCACAATTTTACTTAAACCTCTTTTGCTCCAAACTGCTAGTATTTTCTGTTTACTTCTTCGCATCTAGCCATTTATATAACTTCAGTAACAATCCAGGCACTAAACAGTTATGTGTGGGGCTGTTTTTGTGTATGAATGCAAACACTGGACAATTAGTAGTAAAATTATGGGGACACTAGAGGCAGTAGAGATGTGGAGTTTTAACAGAATGTTGAGAATATGATAGACAGAGAAAACAATATTTAGATATCCCAGCTGAACAAACAAACAAACAAATAAACTTTAATTTCAAAGGAATTAAGAATTGGGCATGCAGGCCTGTTTGACATTCTGCCCTTCTTATGTCTTTCCTCTCATACGTTATTTCATTCATACATCACTAATGAAGCTAATCTTAGACAGCAACAGAACAATATGCATTAAAACACATGGAAAATAATCAATAATACATGACTCACTAAGGCAATTTTTAACATGGCCATTATAAATACTAAGGTAGCTGTTATGTACCATACTTATGGGAATGTTTATTATACTAGTTGTTTGCTGAAACATTATCAGATCACTCATAAAAACATTCAGGGGAAGATAAATGAAATGTATCCAGCAAGTTAACAGAAGAGGTGGAAAAGAAAGATATGCCTTATATGGGAAAATACTAGAGATGAGAGGCAGAAGGAGAGAGAGAGAGAAAGATGCATGTGGAAAGCATAAACAGGTGGGTAATAAATAACAATGTCAGCAACATCAACTTCCTTAAAACAATGACAGGAGGGGGAGGAGAGTAGTGATCACCAGTCTCTGCTCCAGACCAAGCTTCTGAAGTAGTGCCTGAGAATACTCTTGGTGCTGATGTTTAAAACTGTGTTAGTGATTTGTTCACTGTTGTAAGATATTATTCAATAACCGTTTAAAATTGTGGTACTGATTGATTCACTGTTGTAATATATTATTCAATAACAAATGCCTGATACTGTTGTTGATGCTGATGTTTAAAATTGTATTAGTGATTTGTTCACTGTTGTAAGATATTATTCAATAACAAATGCCTGATACTGTTGTTGATGCTGATGTTTAAAACTGTGTTAGTGATTTGTTCACTGTTGTAAGACATTATTCAATAACCGTTTAAAATTGTGGTACTGAATGATTCACTGTTGTAAGATATTATTCAATAACAAATACCTGATACTGTTGTTGATTCTGATGTTTAAAATTGTGCTAGTGATTTGTTCACTGTTGTAAGATATTATTCAATAACAAATGCCTGATACTGTTGTTGATGCTGATGTTTGAAAATGTGGTACTGAATTCTACACATACTTATAAAAATAAGTAAAAAAATAAGTCTTATGTGGCTCAAATCTGAGCCAACGTGTAAAACAAGAAATTACCCTTAGTATGTTTAATTCATTGTCTCAGGGAATTGCTGATTTATTAGTTTAAATGTCGAGGTTTAAAATGTTACCTCATTGTGTACTATTGTTTAATATAATGAGCAGCGAAAAGTTCACAACACCAATTAAATTTCTCGCTGAACTATTGAAAAGGTTAGGACAATGTTCCATTTGATATTAGATAAGCCAAACATTGATGGAGACAGTGAACATGCAAGGGGCAGTGCACATTTGCAGCAATTTTAGTATGTTATAGAATAGTGATATATGAACATCTCAAAACACTTCTGTTTGTTTCAGTTAGGCAGAAGTAGGGGTTAACATCTTTCTCCGTAATCCCATATATTCTTGTAAGTAACATAACCTGCGATAGAACCGGTGGCGGTTCTTGCCACGTTGGTAACTTACAGGGTATGTGAGCCAGTCACTCAGAAAGCAATGGCAAACTACTGAGCGTAATCTTGCCTAGTACATCAACAGCAGTTGAACAATGTTGATGTTGACTGCAACGTCCTGTAAGGGATAAGCAAACCAAAAAAAAAACAAAACAACTTAGCTAAGTAAATGAAAACAAAGGGCAGAAATTAGGCCCAGGTTCTTGGATTATTTCAACTCATAACTGAATATGTACTACACGTGAAACTTAAAGGAAAAGACATGAAATACCTTGCATATCAAAATTTGGCTGTAAATTGAAAATTTCATATTTTACATAATGTTTCCACTTTATCATCTTGTAATCAGTTGTAACCTCTTCTTCTTCTACTTTCACCCTTTATCCCGGTTGGGATAGAGGCCTTCAACCAATTCCCTCCAAGTCACTTTTCCTTAGCTACCTACATGCAGCTCCACCCATGTCCTGCCCATTTTATTCATTTATGTCTACTTCTTTTCGTAACCTCTACAAAACTGAACGAACACGACAATATCTGTAGTTATTTCAATGGCACATTAATTTATCTTTAAAATGATATAAAATTCAGAAGTTAAGTTAGTTGCATATCTTTTACAGGACATCGCAGTCAACCCAGCATTTTTATGCTGTTCATGATCTTTTGGAAAGTTTATGTTCAGTATTTTGCCATTACTTTTTGAACCACCGGCACCCTTACCATTTTGCAAAATAACTAATGTAAGGCAGTCTGCTGCGAAAATTAATCAAATATGCTTAAATTTAGCAAAACTGTAGCTGGAATTAAAGACACAACACTAGCTGAAAAATATGAACACATTAATTCTGGCACAGTGTATTTTATAATCCAGAGTTAATATGTTAAGACATGAGAACCTAATGATGATTCAACCAGACATGTAACACATACCAAGAGGGTTTGCTCCCCCAAACACTTGCTTGAAATCTTTCTTCTGCATGTGAGGCAATGATTTGATGAACATTCTTGCCTGTAACAGAAGGATGGACACCTTTGTTTCACTGTCTTTCTGAGCTAGCTGTCTTAATTTTTAAAAAGAAAGGACCCCCATTTAACACATCTTAACATCTCAGCTAACACAACCCATAAGGGCAGAATGTCAAACGGGCCTGCGTGCCCAATTCTTAACCCTTTGAAAATAAAGATTTTAGTTCGTTCGTTCGTTCTTGAGGTACAACTAGGATGTGGTGTTAGCCCCATATCTTTAAGAGACCAATCAGCACTTTAAAGACTCATCTCATCTCATCATGTTCCTCTTGCACCTTGCGGTGTCGAGGTGAAGTATAAACAGTGCTTGTGTATGGGCTTCATGTATTCCTGTGGACTGCTATTCCCCCTGTCCCTTGTTTACGTGGTCGGCCTCTTCCTCTGCTTCCATTTGATCTGTACATCATTGCTTGTTGTTGTACACTATTAGTTGGTAACCTAGTTACATGGCCAAACCATTTTACTTGTTGCCTTCTAATAAAATCTAGCGCTGCTGTAACCCCCACTTTAGTCCTGATTTCTTCACTTCTGATTTTCTCTCTTCTTGAGAGACTATGTGGTCAACATCATGCCACCAGCTTTACTTCCCAAAACAAATCCTGGTACCCATTTCAGGCTGGGCTGATCTGAAAGCCCAAGTCGATGTTAAAAACTTCAATTTCAACCAATAACCATGTTACTCATAATAACTTCTTAGTATTTATCTGTTTGTCTATTTCTTCAATCACCTTAAATTCTTGTCTCTAGTAACAGTAATATTATCATGTTAATATAATTCTATAAGTAAGTGGTGAGACTTATTAGCTGGGGCTTGCACTGCCTATTTCATGCCAGTATGATACAGCACCAAAATTATGTCCTGATGATATCACATCTTTTTTCTATTTTCTGCAACCCAAACTTAATATCATTCCAACTTCTCTGATTTCTCTTTGTTTTATTCTGTTCTGATCTTTGTTTAAGCCATTCTATTCTTCATCATCTTATATTGTAAACTTTGTAACCTAAGCTTCTCTCGTAGAGTTTCCTTGTTCAGATTTCTTGTATTTAAAAAGATGGGCTGGTAGTTGTGTTTGTGGGTGGAGAGAGAGAGAGAGAGAGAGAGAGAGAGAGAGAGAGAGAGAGAGAGAGAGAGAGAGAGAGAGAGAGAGAGAGAGAGAGAGAGAGAGAGAGAGAGAGAGAGAGAGGGGGGGAGGGGGGAGGGTAGAAATGTTATACTAGAAAGCGGCATCCGTGAGATTAGTCAGCTGCAACTATTTCCCTTCCAAGACATTACCTAAGAATTACAGACACTTCTGTCACTGAACATTTTAGCTGTTATTTACACTTACATTCACCTGAAAACTTATTTTCCTTGGGTGCTAAAGAAATGTGTCCAACAAAAATAACCAAATTAAACTTCATACATTATTCTCAACTGTTTAATTGTATTCCTTCTATTAATGTTTGTTCCTTTTCTGTATAGCATCTGTACCATTATTGGCATGTCCCAGGAGACTTTTCTGGACTGAGAACTAACAGCTAATGCCCAAGCATTTGCCACGTAGTGTTAGGTGCATGTTCTTTACAGGACATCAAATCAACCCAAACATTTCTCAACTGTTTGTGATTTTCTCCGTGGTGAAGGGCTTACGAATGCAAATCGCAATCTTGCATATCAAGTTCAAAACGCAGCTGCAGGCGATTTGGCAGCAGACTGCCTTACATAGGTTTCCATACAAAGGTATGGGTGTCGGTCGTTCAGAAAACAATGGCATATTACTGAACGTAAACTTGCCAAGTAATCACAAACAGCCAAAAAATGCTGGGGTTGACTGAAGCCCTGTAAATGGTATGCAAATAACTTGTTTTTAACTTTGTGATTTTCTAGGTAATTTTACATTAGGTAGTTTTCCATTGCTTTCTGAACAAATGACACTCATATTGTTGTTAAATATCAATGCAAGGTGATCTGCTTCCAAATCGCCTGCAACTGATTTCAGATGCAGTATGTGGGATTGCCACGTAGTGTACAGACTAGGATTATTCTTTTAATCCTTGAGCCTTACTGAAAATTTAACACATGTCCCACAATACATGAGATGGACTTTCTTAGCCTTCGACCATCCACTTCTAAATTATAAAAATTAAGAATACTGATGACAAAAGATGATACACTGGGTGTGTTAAACATTCATTAAACATAATAGGATTCATTCATTCATTCAGTAGCATGTCCTTTGCAGAACCTCACTCCCATAACCTTCCAGAAAACCTCTCGATCATAAGCATCCCGCATCAGATACATATAATAGCAGAATACATTAAATCAGCACTTTTTCTACTGCATAAAAGGACTAACAAAGACACAAGTTAAGGTCTAACACTAAACTAGGATCAACACATATTCTTACATCATTACTCTTAATTTCATGCATCAGCTCCTCACTGGGCGTGCCTACAAGTGACAAAATTCTTGTGAGCTGATCAATATCTGCAATGTGCATAAGGAATAATAGACCACATAAACAGTGCCAAAATCATGTCTTTCCTTTGTGCACTTAAATGAGGATTAAAGATTATTATGTCCGAATATTGAATTTAAGAAACCACATCACTGCCCTCAGGATATTCCCACGCATTCGCTGTCCCTCTCTTCAAAAGCCACCAAAAAACTCCCATGCTGATAATTCAAGTGGCAACTTGATTAAAATTTCATCTGGTTTTTCCTCTACATGTGGACTCTCTACTCAGTCCCTTCTGAGCCAGTTTCTCCCAACATGGCTACTCCATCTATTCAACTGCACTCTCTACCTGATCCCAGAGAGCCTTCACCACATCACCTGTATCATACAGCAGTTCACCTTCCAGAGAGGCAGCAGGTAATCTATCTGCCATTTCATTCCATCATGTCTCAGTGCTAGAGCTCTTTGGAGTGAGGCACTGACCTGTTGCAATCTTGTTATATGATTGAAGCCACCTGACTTATTGTTTTTAATGTAGTCTAAAACTGATGCCACCTCTGATCAAATCGTTTCTGATCTGGTCTCTTCCTTCTAGAAAATTAAAGACACAGCCCTATCTCTGCATGCAGAAAAGGAAACACTATAAGGGACCTCAAATGTAACCTAATCAATTCAACCGCTGAACAGAGTGGAAACTCTGTCTGCTACATTTAAAATATTAAAAATCCACAAGTCTTCATTTGTTTCATTTTAATTTATCAACAAAGTGAGTATAACATTATTGTAAAGACACAAATTACACTTTACAGTAAAATATAAAAAGGATACGATCTGTGCCAGGAAAGAGGGGTCGTCCGACCATCATTTCTGCCATTATACAGCCAACAGACCAAATATCCACTGCAGAATGAAAGGATAAGATAAATTATTTAAGGTGGTATTAAAATAGCTATGATGCTATAGAGCTGATATGAATAAATACAAAATATGGCTGGGAAGCTCAACAAAGAAACACAGAGAAACAAGCAAAAGTTTCAAACAGTCTTCATCATGAACAAAAACACACACACACAAGCAGTACTTAGCAAGGAAACTGAAATGTAACAATCAGACAAGCTGCCAACAACTGCATGCAACAAAAGAGAAAGAAGGAAGCTAGCTACTAAATAATGCTATTGATCCCTGTCAATCCACAGCTTTTACTCCCACTGCACCATGCGTTCTCCTTCTCCATGCCCGACAGAGATGCTTTCAATTTATTACAGCTTGTAAAAATTACATTATGAAAGATCAGAAGTGAAAAAGTGATCAAAGAGGTAATAAGAATAGCCAAAATTTTTTTAAAAAGCTTAATAATTATATTAACATCTTAATAGCTTATAAATAACAATAGTTAAGTGCTATATACTCTTAATACTACTGTGTGGATGAGAAGCATGGACAATAAATAAACAATTAGAAAATAAAATAGGGACTCTAGTGGGGATATACAGAAGTGTGGCGAAGGTGAGAAATAGTAGTTACTTCATGTCTTTGTGTGTGGAGCAGTTTAAGGTTAATCAAAACAATTAGCGGAGGTGAAAGTAATTGATAGTTTATACTGAAATTCAGGTATAGTTCCAAGATGGTGTCCTATTAAATCTTTGGCGAGCTTGGATGAAATGGTAAATATATGGTTAATCAAGTGGGAACACAGATCAGTGTCTAACCAGCCTTTATACAGCTGGAAAACAAATGTCATCTAGACTCTACATTGGGAATGGAACCAAAGTTACTGTGCTGATAAGCCAGTGTTCTATTCATTATGCCTGTCCACAACAATAAGAAAATGCATTCCAAAACAACAACAAAAGAAGCTGGAGACTGATGTAGGCATTTAAAGTGTAAGGACCATCATCACATTTTGTAGGCTTGAATGCCTGCAAGAATAGCTGGCCAGTCTTGCCTTCTCATAGTGAACCATGAGAGATAGTATCAAACCCTTATCTGACCACACAGATATGCCATTGTCAGCATTATGTCCTGACCATTACACCAACACGCCTGTATTCCAAAGCATGACCAAAGAAATTCTGCTAATATCCCGATAAACAACATAACTGATAACTTATCTGTCAAAAGTATGGTAGGTGATCAGATGACCATTGAGACAATCAATACATAAATATTTCCAGAACAGGTCCAGTGAAATTCTGTTAACACCACTACAAACAAGTTATTCATTTAAAGAAAGAATGGTAGGTTATATCAGCTGAACATTGAGACAAACATTAAGAAAATAAGCACGAAAACGTATTTTCAAAACACTACTAATTAAATTATGTTAGCATCACTACAAACAATATGACTGGATGTATTTGTCCATCACAAATGATGATGACCATTTATTTCATCCAGTGGGGTTTGGAACCGTGAGTTTACGATGGCTGGTAAGACCTATTTTGGCTCAAAATGTTCTTTGACAATGTGGGCAAAGAATACTTGACGTTCCATGAGGAGAATCTCCTGCTGTGGTTTTTTTTTATCCAGCCTTTTTTTCACAGCTCTTGCAGTCCTGTTTGCTTCACACGTTAGTTAGTTTGTTTGTTAGTTAGTCAACAGATCATCCTCATTGCACATCGAACTATTCAGTCCATAAGTGCTCAGATCCCCTCCTCAGCAAATCCCGCAGTGTGTAGCTGCTCACCACACCAGTTCTGTGTTTGTTTATTACTCTTCTTTGGCTTCCTGCGTAGTGTTCTTGTTTGGCCACACCTCTTTTAACTTTCTGTTCTCGCAGCCTAAGGAGGAAAGGACTTATCTTGAGTTCAAGAAGCTGAAGCATTAAACAATCCAATGGTACTCTGTTGTACGCGTCCTCAAGATCAATCGCTGCAGCAAATGCTTCAATGCCTGAGTGGAAACCTTCATGGACATCATGGGCAAAGACTGCTGCATTGGTCCAGGTTTCTCTTTTTGGACGGTACCCTCCCAGGGTAGGCGGGAAAACACCTTGTCTCTCTAGCTGGCTTGATATTTTTCTGGCAATTAACTTCTCCAGCAGCTTGCATATTGTGTTCTGCATGATTATTACTTGATATCCCTGAATTTTTGTGTGGTCTTTGCCAGGCTTTGGCAAGGGAATCAGATAGCTGTGTAACCACTCATTATACTGTTGTTGTACATGTCTGCTAGTTTCTCTAGCTCATTGTCGATACACCTATTGATGTCGTCATATCTTATGCCATTTTGCCCTGGAGCGCTGTTTTTTTATCGTCGAAGCACAGCCATGATTTCTTTCACTGTCACTGTGTCTTCATCCTAAATGTTCTGGGCCTTGCACCTATCTGAGGTCACCTCCTTGGCAAGATTTCAGCCTCCCATGTCTGTCTGGTTGCTCTGCTCTAGATAGCGTTCGAAGAAGGCTTTGCCCTTGTTCTCGTCAGTCCTCTGCCAGATGAGGTCTGCACCTTGGAAGTCAGGAATACTCTTATTTTTGACTACCCCACTCATGCTTTTATGTAGTCGCCAGAACAATTTTAGTGACTTGTCTGTGCTTATTCTTTGACATACCTCTGCCAATTTGTCACTTTTAACCACCTTAACCAGTTTTTTTAAATAGTTTACTTTCGTGTGCATCACTCTTTCTAAGTGTATGCAGGGACTAGGATGGGCAACTCTGTTCTTCTTGGCATTTTTGTTTCCTTACATCACTATGCTTATCCATCCAGGCCTTTTCCACCTCAAAATTCCACCAAGATGGCTACTCCCAGCTTTTTTTCCCTGCCCTGAAGCTTTCTGCGCTTGTCGTACGTTATACACCTTGCGTAATGATGTACGCCACAAATTTCGGTCTTTAGCAGTATTCTCTCAAACAACCTGATGAATTCCAAAAGCTTTTAGTGAGATCTTCAGAGTGTCTTTAAAGTGTTTCCTCTGGCTGCCTTGGGGGCATTTACCACAGCGCAGCTTATCATAAAAAATTCATGACTACAAATAATATCACTGACAACTTATCCATTTAATGCAAGAATTGAAGGCTACCGCAGCTGACAAACACTAACACAATAATAACAAAAGCCTATTTCCAAACACACAACTATTTACATTATGTTAATAGCACAACAAACAAGATGCTAAATGATTTATCCATCTTAAGCAGACATAGAAGAATGAACCAGCTGAACATTAATATACACAAACAACATATACCAGCACATGCCTGTCTGGTTGTAATGCATCCAGTTCAGCATGATCTCTGGGGCCCTGTACCATCTAGTTGCCACATAGCCAGTCATCTCTTCATCTGTGTGCCGGGCTAGCCCAAAGTCCAGAATCTAAAGCAAGGTTCAGTTACAAGTTAGACACATGCTTAATACAGGCAGGGCTCAGACGAACACACATTTCTTTAACAATTATATCATCATTTCAGTTATCTTGGCTGATTGGATAAGAGCTCTTATTCTTAAACATCTGGTGTGCTGATGCTGGGGTCACGAGTTCAACCCCTACACCAGTCAGTTGAACTAAAATGTTGTCATCTTGTCCTTGACTTGGGGACATAAATTACAAGTACCTCTGAAGTTGGAGAGGGGTTGCCTGATGGTGAGAGACATTGGTAATAGGGAAAGCTAATCCACACGCAAAAATCAGTCCAGTGCACCATAAGCAGTAGCAGTGTATGGATAACGCTTGAGTTCAAAGCGAGCGAAGGCAAACACAATCATGTATGTATTTATACAGCAAATTGTTATGTGAAAATTATATCATCTTGGAGGAAGAGTGGCTTGTGGGTACAGAGCCTGTCTGTAACTTGAAAGATACCAGGTTATTATCCAATTTGAGTAAAGTGTTTACAAACAAAACAAACTTGCTTTTTAGGCAAGCATGCTGACCACTGCACTATCGTGGGCCCCATCAACATCATATAACATTCCATACATTTAAATCTGTAACATCACACATATATATATATATATATATATATATATATATATATATATATATATATATATATATATATATATATATATATATACACACACCCTGATTTATTGGTAGTGGGTACAGACTCTTATCAAATATGGGCACAAATGTCTGCATGTGCATGTTGCGCACATTAGACATTTCTTAAGAGCTGAAAACCACAAACAGTAGGATGAATAAACTGCTATCACAGCTAAACAAGCTGTTGTGTCCAATACAGGAGTCTCCGTGGCGAAGTGGTCAAGCTGTCTGCCTCAAGCTACAATAGTTGTGGGTTCGATTCCGGGCTACACCTTTTGGTTCATGAGTGCATGTTTCTTGGAGATTACTGGGGGTTGTCACAAGGAGCTATGAAGTTCATGCTTTGTGCGACAATTCTGGCAGGCCGTCCTGCGGAAAGAGACCGAGCCATATGGGATAAAACCTGGTGCAATGAAGTTGATCCTCTCGACTTTTAAGACTTTTTATACGTTTTTTTAAATGAGAAAATCAACCTACAAAAGAATATTTACAGTATTCTCAGAAAGGAGATGGACAATGCCAAGTAAATCTCTTGCCCTGTGAAAACCTGAGATAGTTAGGCTATACTTATGTCAATGATTCCATCTGGGTACATGCAATGAGCCATGACTGTATTAAAGACTACTCTGATTTGTTACATATCATGTGCCTAAGACAGGACAGATGAGCACTGGTGGTGGTATTCGTGTGCAGTGAAGGTGACTGGAGATCTGCATGGTGAAGTGGTCAAGGCGTCTGCCTCGTCTTCTGAAGGTCATGAGTTCATTGCCGGACTGTGTCATTCAGACCAAAAGTGGAATGTTTCCAGGAGACCCCTGGAGGTCATCGCTGGAGCTACACAGTTCATGCTTTTGGTGATGCTCTCCGCGGGTGGCATGCCATTCTGGGGAGGGAGGGAGGGAGGGAGGGAGCCAGATGGGATAAAACCTGATAAAATGAAGTCAATCCTCTTGCCTTTAACCGTTTGACCTCTTAGCCAGAGTGATGATTTACAAACTTCACATTTCTTTAGCAAGAGATAAATGCCCTGCATGTGACAGGCTAAACATGTATCAACATTCATTTATGCAGTCAGTCGTTGTGGCATGGTCCCGACATTATCACCATATCAAGTCTCATTTATGCAGTTAATGGTTGTAGCCCAGTCCCAACATTATCACCATATCAAATCTCATTTATGCAGTTAATCGTTGGAGCCCAGTCCCAACATTATCACCATATCAAATCTCATTTATGCAGTTAATCGTAGCCCAGTCCCGACATTATCACCATATCAAATCTCATTTATGCAGTTAATCGTTGTGGCCCAGTCCCAACATTATCACCATATCAAATCTCATTTATGCAGTTAACCGTTGTGGCCCAGTCCCGACATTATCACAATATCAAATCTCATTTATGCAGTTAATCGTTGTGGCCCAGTCCAAACATTATCACCATATCAAATCTCATTTATGCAGTTAATCGTTGTGGCCCAGTCCCAACATTATCACCATGTCAAATCTCATTTATGCAGTTAATCGTTGTGGCCCAGTCCCGACATTATCACCATATCAAATCTCATTTATGCAGTTAATCATTGTAGCCCAGTCCCGACAGTATCACCATATCAAATCTCATTTATGCAGTTAATCGTTGTAGCCCAGTCCCAACATTATCACCATGTGGCCCAGTTTCCACAATAACAAAATATAAAGTTGCACTTATGCAGTCAAGTGCTGCCCAGTTCCTACATTAACATAACATCATATAAAACCTCATTTATGCACTCAGTCATTGAGATCCAGTCCCAACCTCAACACCATATAAAGTCAGTAAAGGACTCTTTTTATATGCCTTTAGGCACAATGAGCACAAGGTACTAGTCCCATATTTGTATACACCAACCAGCACTCTAGAGGTGATGTGGCCAATATCACAGCGAATGCCTTTACTTCCCAAGAAATTTCTAGGGACCCATTTTATACTGGGTCATCCTGGGAGCTGAGCTCAATTTTTAAAATCTGCCTTGATACGAATTTGATCTCATGACTATCAGGTTGATAGGCAAGCATACTGACTACTGCACTATCGTGGGCCCCATCAACATCATATAACATTCCATACATTTAAATCTGTATCTTAAAATAAGAGTTGCCACACATAAATGTGTGCATGCTTTATTATGTTTGTTTTTGTTAACATCTCCATGTTATAATATCAACAGACAATATGTAAAACAGATACAATAAAACAAAACAAACCTTCAATTCACAGTCTTCATTTACAGCTATATTACTGGGTTTTAAGTCCTGGAATTGGAAGGAAAATAAAATCACTCATTAAAATCATATTATCATGTTTCTTTGCATACTATCATGTTTCATTGAATATAAACATTGTGCACTATGCTTCACAAATAGAACATATGTTTACCAAACAGAAAATATATTTACCATACATATAATATACTAACGAATCAGAAAATATATTTATTAAACAGAAAATATGTTTACCAAATGAAAAATATATTCACCAAACAAAGTGTATTTAGCAAACAGAAAATATGTTCACCAAACAGAAAATATGTTCACCAAACAGATATATTTACCAAACAGAAAATACATTTACTATATTATGATTACCCAACAAAAAATATGCTTACAAAACAAAACATGCTCACCAAATAGAAAATACGCTTAAATACAGAAAATATGCTGAAAATATCACTGAAAACACATCCTTACAAGCAATGAGTAAGCCTATACACTACAATGAAGACATGCTAACTATAGGTGAGAAATAGATACCAATTATGTTAGTGGGTGTAGGAAACAATCGAATTGACATGTCAACTCCACAAAATTATAAGTCTCGATATAAAACTATTGATACAAAAGCATATACAATTCACTTAAATTGCAAATTTAGATAAGAAATGATTCATGATTGCATATAAAATTCATGGAAGTTGATAGTCTTGATAGAAATCACTTGATTAATGTGTACAAAATTAATTAAGTTGTGAGTCTAGACAAGAAATGCTTGAATCATGTATTAGATATTCACTGGAACTGTAAGTCAGGATACAACACAATGTAAGTATCAACATCACTGAAGTATAAATGTGATAATAAGCATCCCGACATAAACGTACACAATTTTACATATCAGAAAGAGCTTGACAAATTATACAGCAAAATATTCCACTTAAAGTGTGTTCATACAAAACACATGAAGAATCAGTTGAAAAACTGAATAAACAAACACTTCACATATAAAGCAGTACTAACAGGCACTAATGCACATTTTATTTTATAGAAGTAAATGTTTAAGAAATAATCCATTTACTCACTCTATGTAAAATTCCTGCTGAGTGAATGTACTGAAATAAAGATAGAATGATGGATTAATTGCAACAAACTTCTTAAAAGAGAGGAAACAATATAAACTGATCAAGAAAAATCTTCATGCAAGAAATATATCATATTAAAATGTGAATGTTAAGAACCAAAATATAAATGACATGTACTTTGTCAACTACTATAACTCCAGAATACAAGGGGCTTTCAGAAAGTAATGCACCACAGCATTTTTCTCAGCAGATGTTTAGTAAAAATAAAAGAATATGAAATTTATACACAATATACATGATATCAGTATCAACATCTGGACTTTATCCAAATTACACCTTCGCAAAATCAACACCTGCAAAATGAGATGCCTGAGGAGAGCTGCCAACTTAACAATCCGAGACCGAGTAAGAAATGCTACTATCAGACAGACTGTGGGATCAACACCTTGTGCCACATTTATTGAAAGACAGAAGATCAAGTGGTTTGGCCATGTTGTTAGAATGCAACATCAGCAACTACCATCACTGGCCTTACATCAAAGATCATCTGTGACGAGACCACGAGGACGTCCAAGAAGAAAATGGATTGACGACATCAGAGACATTGTACAACCACACGGAATGACACTATCCAGTGCCGTCCACCGGGCGCTGGAACGCAAATTATTCCTCCCCACGACGCTTGACGGCAGAAGTGGAAGATGATGATACATGATATGTCATGTGAACATCAGTATTATTCAACATAATCCCCATCAACGTGTAATGATGTGCCCAGGTTTCGTCACCTGTAATAATTTTAGCCAAAAAGTTCTCTCCATCAGCAATTAAACACTCCAACAATTCAGAAGAAATTGCTTTCCTTTGAAATCAGTGGTCATTTGTCAGACTTCAAGGAACTCATTTTGTGACAAACCTTAGAAAATCCGAGAGAAACTGCATTTGCACTACCATCGCTGACTGACAGCTGTAAGGCCAATTGTTGAGTAGTGACTTGTCTATCAGTAAGAATAATGCACTCAGCACAATTCAACATTTCTGCGTTGGTGGCTGTGGCAGGATGTCCACTGCACAGTGTCGATCAAGCAGTTCTATATCTCCACTTCCTGATTCTTTGATTCTCTGATCCCAGCGACTGACTGTACTCCTGTCAACTGCAAAACTTCCATAAACATCACATAGATGCTTGTGAATGTTCACAACAGTTTCCCTTTAGACCAACGAGAAATTCTATCACAATTCACTGCAAGCTGCTACCACACTCCCTTTCAACAGTTAGCAGCCATATTATTTGGCCAGTTAGGTTGCAATTCTCATATTTGAAGTGTGCAAAATGGCATGCTTCTATGTTCATTATTAGTTGAGAAAAATCATGTGGTGCATTACTTTCTGAACACCCCTTGTACAATATATATAATTTCTTAACACAACTATATTCCAATGCTTCATCGTTATAAATACAATGATAGTATTTAATTTTCTACCTGTCATAATGCTGCATATACATTTTCTTACCTGTTACAAATGAATCTACAAAACAACAATGTTACAATGTAACATTTATCAATTCTCATAAAATGCTGTCATAATATTTAATTTCTTAATAGTCATAAAACATGTTTATTGTCATAAATAGGACAAAAATACATAATTTGCCGACTGTCTTAAAACAGCTACAATATATCATGTCTTGTCGCTATTTCATTTAGTAACTACCTCATTTACACAAGAAAGCCGTAGAAGTGCAGTGGCTAGTGTGCTTGCTGCCAGCTTGCTGGTCATGTGTTCAAATCTCTCTCAAAGTGGGTATTATTATTAATCGACCTGGTCTCAGATAATAAATTTGGTTTTCTTCTGCAACTATGGACACACAACAGCACAATCATCCTCATCATCATTATCATCATCATGTGCTATGCCAATGGGTCGCTTTAAAAAAAAAGTTGACTTTTAAGCGACATTATTATCATCATCATGTGCCATGCCAATGGGTGTTAGCAGTCATGGTTTACCATCTCACACAATTATCACAGTTTTGAATCAAGTCTGGGTTCTCATCCTGATTATGCTGTGTGCCTAAGCCATCTAGGCATTTTTCTTTATGGCTCCCTTTTGCTCTTTTTCCATTAAGTTTGCCTGCTGTCACTAACTTTTCAATTTTATTTCTTATCATAGCATGCCCAAAAAATCTTGACAGTCTATGTCTAATTTCCCCAATCAATTTACAGTTTTCATTTGTTTCTTGCAGAAATTTACGAGGGCGAGTCAATAAGTAAGTCATACAGTTCTGTGTGATGGCAGGTAAATGTGGTTGGTGTTTTCTACAGGTGTCATTAGGTGACAGCAACATCAAACTTTATATTCCCGTTCATCAGGTGGCACCAGGTGTCTCATGCGCATACGCAGCGTATAAACAAAATGGTGACTGTACTTACGGGGTGTACAACCAAAGAGCAATGTGCTGTTGTGTGTTTTTTGTGGGCAAAAGGACTGCCTGCAAAGGACATTCATAAGGAAATGCTTCCGGTTTATGCTGACAAATGTTTGTCCCATAAAGCGGCACATAGCTGGGTAGAAAAACTTTCTCAAGGACGCTCTAAATTTGTTGATGAAATCCAATCTGGTCGTCCTGTTGAGATTGCAACAGAAGCATCCGTGCAGCGGGTGGAGGAGATGATTAGAGGTGACAGGCGTGTAACGATAGACTCTGTAGCATCTGCAATAGGGTGCTCACATTGTTGAGCATACAGCATAATGCATGATCGACTGAAATTTAAGAAAGTGTGCTCAAGGTGGGTACCCAGAAAACTGAAGGAGGAACACACAATGAACTGATTTGGCCTGTCCTTGCATCATCTCTGTCGCCACGAAGATGAAGGAGAAGACATGCTGAACAGGATTGTTACTGGGAACGAATCATGGGTGCATCACTACAAGCCCAAATCAAAGTGTGCTTCAATGCAATGGAAACATCCTTCTTCGCCTTGTGTCCAAAAATTCAAGGTTACGCCATCAGCAGGGAAGGTTGTGCTGACAGTGTTCTGGGATTGTCAAGGCGTACTTTTAACCAATTTCAAGAAGAAAGGTGGCAATGTGAATTCTGAATCGTACTGTGAAGTTCTATCGATGCTTCATTATGCAATTCAAAGAAAACGTCCAGGACTGCTGACTAGAGGAGTGTTGCTTCTTCATGACAATGCCAGACCACATACGGCTCGATTAACTCAGTAGAAAATTAACCAACTAAGGTGAGAAGTTCTGGAACATCCACCTTACAGACTCGACTTAGCCCCTAGCGATTTCCACCTTTTTGGTCTACTGAAAACCCACCCTGGCGGGAGACATTTCACGAATGACGCCGAACTTGAATGTGATGTGAAAACGTGGTTTAGAAAACAGAGCACACAGGTCTATGCAGCCAGTTTGGGAGGACTGATAAAACGATGGGATAAGTGCATCAATGTTAGTGGAAATTATGTTGAGAAATAAAGGGACAATGTAAGTATAAAAATAAACTGGTTTCAAGTTATCATAATTAGTTATTTTTTTAATGGCCTTTTGTGACTTACTTATTGACTTCCCCGCATATGATCCATTTTTTTGTCTATCACTAACATTAATAATGCAAAAGAATATATCGACAGTCCAGGTCAAGAGACATTTTAACAACAATGAATTACATAGAACTAAACAGGTAAACATCACATTTTTTTGGTCACGTTATGAGAAGAAATAAACTAGAGAACTTGGTGACAATTGGCAAATTGAGAGGAACAGAACAAAGGGAAGGCAGATAAGTAAATACCTGGATGGCTTGACCACCTGGTATGGTCGGAACAGAACACAGAGCTGATCCACGACTCTGGTGATGGGGTATGATGGCAAAACATGACCGATCACACTTACAGGCATGGCATATGCTGATGAAGCAGGTAAACAAACAATGGAACACCCACCTTAAGAGCTCTGAGAATTTGATAAACAAGAAATTGTACATGGTCATCACTAAGCCTCTGTGTCTTGAGTATATTGTTGAGGTCAGCACCCATCAAAGGGGTCACCATATACCTATGATGAACACATCACATGTAACAATAGACATGACAGCATAACAATATACTAGTAAAAATAGATAACTAAATAGCCATGTCAGAGATGAACATATTATGTGTAACAACAGACATGACAGCATAACAATATACAAAACATAACTAAATAGCCATGTCAGAGATGAACACATCACATGTAACAATAGACATGACAATGTAACAATATAATAACTTTTCAAAAAACTAAATAGCCATGACAGAGATGAACATATGACATGTAACAATAGATGTAACAGCATAATACATCAATTTTATAAAAGATAACTAAACAACCATGTCACAACCGAGATGGATATATTACATGTAACAATAGACATGACAGTATAACAACATACTAATTTTTAAAAGAAGATTAAATAACCATGTCATAACATGTTAACACATTACATGTAACAATATACATAACAACATAATATACTAATAAAAAATAATATTAAATACCAAAGTCAGGACACAGATAAGGAAACATCCAGATATCAGACAAAACCAATGTTCATCATCATCATCATCATCATCAAGTGCCGTGCCGGCTGGTGTAGGCGTTCATGGCTCTCCATAGATCTCGGTCTTTGGTTTTCTGGATCAACTCTGCTGCTGATATTCCTCCATGCCACCGTCTCAATCCATCCAGCATCACTTCTCTTGGTCTACCTCTGCCTCTCTTCCCCTCGATCTTTCCAGTTGTTACGATGTTCTCCAATGCCTCTCTTCTCATCACGTGACCGAAGAAAGATGTTTGTCTCTGTCTTATTGTTGTATATAATGTTCTAGTTTCATTAGCCTGTTTCAGGCAGTCGTCGTTAGTTACTCTGGCAGTCCAAGGAATTCGCAACATTCGTCTCAGGAACCACATCTCTGTTGCTTCTAATTTCTTCTTAATTTGTTCATTTACATTCCAAGATTCACTGCCATACAGCAAAACTGGTTCTACATAGCATTTCAGCACTCTCTTTCTTACATTCAGTGACAGTGACTTATTGCATAAGATACTCTTCATTTTCTGAAATGCAGCTTTTGCCTGCCCTAATCTGCTCCTAATCTCTGTTGTACATCTTCCATCTGATGTTATAAATACCCCTAGGTATCTAAAATTATCAACTTGGTTAAGGATTTTCCCTTCTATTTCTATGTCACATTTTGGTGTCACCATTTTCTTTGATATTACCATTGTTACTGTTTTCTTGATATTCAAGTTGAGTCCTTTCCTTGCACTCTCTGTTACTACAACGTCTAATAATTGTTGTAGGTCTGTTGAATTATCCGCCAC
Source organism: Cepaea nemoralis (assembly GCA_014155875.1). NCBI lineage: Eukaryota > Metazoa > Mollusca > Gastropoda > Stylommatophora > Helicidae > Cepaea > Cepaea nemoralis. Next base: position 98,337 of record JACEFZ010027506.1, on the reverse strand, counting down.
CAATACTGTGTCATCTGCATAGCGTATATTATTTATATTATAACCTCCAACTAGTATTCCTGGCATCTCTTTGATCTCTCTCATTATTACTTCGCTATACAGGGAGAAAAGATCTGGTGACAAGACACACCCTTGTCGTACTCCTAGCTTTATCTGTTCGTAACTACCCTCTTTATTTCCCATTTTAATTGCTGCTACTTGGTTCCAGTAAATATTCTTTATTATTCTTAAATCTTTTCCATCAGTGTTGATATCTTCCAACATTTTAATCAGTTCATCATGTTTTACTTTATCAAATGCCTTAGTATAATCTATGAAGCACAAATATATGTCCCTCTGTTTCTCTATTGACCTTTCTATTAGTGTCCGCAATGTATAAATTGCATTGTTTGTGCCCTTTCCTTCCACAAATCCATACTGTTCTTCACTAATTTCCATTTTTATTTTCTTTTTGGTTCTTCTCATTATGATTCTGAGTAGAAGCTTAGTGATATGGTTTATAAGGTTAACTGTACGAAAATCTTCACAATCAATTGCTCCTGGTCTTTTTGGTATAGCTATAAATACAGATTTCAGCATATCACTGGGTAAATATCCACTGCTGTAAATAAAATTGTATATAAATAAACCAATGTTACAAAGTAGAAAACTCAAGGTGTCAGCATCTCATTAAGAATGTTTCAGGTCCTCACTGCTGATGTAGAGTTTGTGTACTGTGCTGAGACTCTACTTATGTTATCTATGGCAGGATACTGAAGCACATACAGGGTTATCTAAATGCACATTTAAATGATCCTGTTAAAAAAAAGAAATTTCAGTGTACAGAGACTAAGGAAGTGTGATCAACTTTAAGTTTATGATCAAGGAAATTGAGAAATTAACTTATTTTTTTTTCATCGTATGACTACTTTGATTTACCATAATATTGTGTTAATATTTAATACTGAAGTAACTGATATATTCATGGCTGCATACAGATCAGAAGTGTTTCACACTGACCAGAAGTGTTTCACACACATCAGAAGTGTTTCACACAGATCAGAAGTGTTTCACACTGATCAGAAGTGTTTCACACAGATCAGAAGTGTTTCACACAGATTAGAAGTGTTTCACACAGATCATAAATGTTTCATACACACCAGAAGTGTTTCACACTGATCAGAAGTGTTTCACACTGATCAGAAGTGTTTCACACTGATCAGAAGTGTTTCACACAGATCATAAATGTTTCATACACACTAGAAGTGTTTCATACACATCAGAAGTGTTTCACACAGATGAAAAATGTTTCACACAGATCAAAAGTGTTTCACACAGATCAGAAGTATTTCATACAGATCTGAAATGTTTTACACAGATCAGAGATGTTTCATACAGATCAAAAGTGTTTCACATAGGGAGTCTCTGTGGCGAAGTGGTCAAGCCATTTGACTCAGACTCCGAAGGTTGTGGGTTCGATTCCGGGACACGTTCTTCGTTTCACGAGTGAAATTGTTTAGAGTCTCCTGTGGATCATCGCTAGAGCTACAGAGTTTGTGCTTTGTGCGATGAAAGAAATGTTTCATACACAGCAGAAGTGTTTCATACAGATCAGAAATGTTTCACACAAATCAGAAGTGTTTCACACAGACCAGAAGTGTTTCATGTAGACCAGAAGTTTTACAAGAAATTACTCTGGAAACCAAACAGAAAAGATATGACAACGATGATGGCTGATCACTCCAGCTTATAGTGCCATAACCTAGTATATTTCATGTCCAATCCATCTAGAGACGACTGGAAGAAGTTCGTGAGAGTGCATTGTGAAGGCAGAGGACAAAGTTTGCTAATGACTCCTTGCAGCCAACCTTCAGCAGGAAGGTGGCACTTGATGATCACATGTCACATCTGCCACAGGATTACTTTAATGTTACGTGATGAAAGACATGATCAGCACATGCTATTCTAGAGAGGTGAAATGTTTACTCACACATCACTGAAGTCATCCAAAGTAACTGTTGGGGTGAAGCAGTCCATTAAATTGATTACCTGGAACCAAGAAAACAAAGCAGAAGAATAATATTAACTCTTAGTGCCTTGAAGTAACAAATATTTCAAGCCAAAATCATGGAAATAGTGGCTGCAACATGTGGAGGACTGAAACTACTTTTACATCATGGCATGAGGGACTGCCACTTGTGAAGACCTCACACTATTTGTATATCATTGGCATGAGTGGCTGAGCCTTGTGGAGACCTCACACTATTTGTATATCATTGGCATGAGTGGCTGAGCCTTGTGGAGACCTCACACTATTTGTATATCATTGGCATGAGTGGCTGCTACTTGTGGAGACCTCACACTATTTGTATATCATTGGCATGAGTGGCTGCTACTTGTGGAGACCTCACACTATTTGTATATCATTGGCATGAGTGGCTGCTACTTGTGGAGACCTCACACTATTTGTATATCATTGGCATGAGTGACTGCTACTTGTGGAGACCTCACACTATTTGTATATCATTGGCATGAGTGACTGCTACTTGTGGAGACCTCACACAATTTGTATATCATTGGCATGAGTGACTGCTACTTGTGAAGACCTCACACTATTTTTATATCAATGGCATGAGTGACTACCACTTGTGAAGACCTTACACTATTTGTATATCATTGGTATGTGTGGCTGCTACTTCTGGAGACCTCACACTATTTGTATATCATTGGCATGAGTGACTGCTACTTGTGAAGTCCTCCAATTTTTTTTTTTTTTTTTGCATTTGCTAACTTTGAACTCAAGCATATTCCCTATACAGCTACTAATTCTAGTGTACTAGACTGATTTTTGTGTGTAGAATAGCTTTCCCTATTACCAGTATCCCTCGCCATCAGGTGAACCCACTCCGACTTCTGAGGTACTTGTAATTTACTTCCCAACGTCAAGGATGAAACGTCAACATCAAGTCAGTGTCCAACTGACTTGGCATAGAGGACACATTTAACTTGGGAATTCCACAGTTAATATATTCCGGTATTAGACAGACTTTATCCTGTTAAAAGTCATATAACATTTATATCCTGGTTTCTAAAGCTGGCGGGACATCGCCTGTTGTTTAACTATATTTATGTAATGGAGAGTATTGGGAAATCCCAGATTACCAAAAACATAGGTACAACAGATTTACATCCGTGGATGACAATGTAAAGTAACCTAAAAAGATGACAGATTTACACCCATGGATGACAAAAGTAAAGTAACCTAAGGTGATTTTATGCCTAAAGCTCAATGGGAGCTGTGGTATTATGCCTGTATGTGATGTGGTCCTAGGGCACATGATAGATAATATGGTCCTCATTACAGGATGGTCTCCTCGAATTTCCCAGAAAAGTCCCTGGCTGGGTTGAACCCAGAACCACAGTGATAAGCAAAAAGGAATCTCTTTAACTTCTGGATGTCAAACCCAGAACCACTGTGTCGATAACTGTGTGCACTAACCACCAGACTACTAATGCTAAACTATTTCGGTAAAGATATAAGTATTCACATGCATGTATGTATACTGGGTGACTCAATGAACATGCTCAAGAAAGTCCAGTCTAACCTCATATACATGAGTGGCTCAACACACTCAGCACATCACAATTAGTCACGCTAACTTTTATTTATGTACCAGGGCACTCAGGTGTGAAAGACAAGAAGTGAGCCGATCATGACAGTGATCGAAGGGGGAAGAGCAATGGATGGGCCAGGCATCATTAACACCATAAGAGACGCTGGATGAGCAGATGACTTTAGGGACACTTGGGAATCTGTGTCCTTGTCCAGAGAGAAGGAGATGGGAGTGAAGGAGATGGGAGTGAAGGAGATGGGAGTGAAGGAGATGGGAGTGAAGGAGATGGGAGTGAAAAAGATGGGGGTGAAGGAGATGGGATTGAAGGAGATGGGATTGAAGGAATGGGAGTGAAAAAGATGGGGGCGAAGGAAATGGGAGTGAAGTAAATGGGGGTGAAGGAGATGGGGTGAAGGAGATGGGAGTAAAAAAGATGGGGGTGAAGGAAATGGGGGTGAAGGAGTTGGGAGTGAAGGAAGTGAGAGTAAAGGAAGTGGGAGTGAAGGAGATGGGATTGAAGGAGATGGGAGTGAAAAAGATGGGGGTGAAGGAGATGGGATTGAAGGAGATGGGATTGAAGGAGATGGGAGTGAAGTAAATGGAGGTGAAGGAGATGGGGTGAAGGAGATGGGGTGAAGGAGATGGGAGTGAAAAAGATGGGGGTGAAGGAAATGGGGGTGAAGTAAATGAGGGTGAAGGAGATGGGGTGAAGGAGATGGGAGTGAAGGAGATGGGATTGAAGGAGGTGGGAGTGAAAGAGATGGGAGTGAAGGAGATGGGAGTGAAAAAGATGGGAGTGAAAAAGATGGGGGTGAAGGAAATGGGAGTGAAGTAAATGGGGGTGAAGGAGATGGGGTGAAGGAGATGGGAGTGAAGGAGATGGTTGTGAAAAAGATGGGGGTGAAGGAGATGGGAGTGAAGGAGATGGGGGTGAATCGAGATGCAGCCAGACATTAAATTGTTGTCAAGAGGAAAAGACATTGGATTAACCAACACAGAACTGGTGCAATCAGTAGATATGTGCTGGCGAAGATATTAAGGAGGAAATGGCAGCATCTATGGACCTCACCGGAGTGAGATGAAGATGATCCTCACTAACCACAAGTCGGATTAGAACCCTTTATCTTCCAACAGTTTTGCCATAGGAAGATAATCAGTCGCTAAAATCAGGAAGACACCTTTACAAATGGGGGTTATCAAGAGCCAAGTCTATCACCTATCTGTGCTAACAACTAAGCATTGGGGCAGAATTCAACTCCAGCCAGTGTTTACAATAAGTAGTGAAATAGGTTGAATTACAGTAAAGTACAAATCAATAAAAACGGAAAATGAAACAGGTCAGTTAAAATGAACGCTGCAACTAGAAAGCTTTGGTTAGCACTCAAAAGCAAAAAGTTACTGATAAGGCCTGGAAGCCTTAATGTCTAATACAGGGTCATATACGAAACTTTTAACAAAATATGATCCTCTCTCCCCTCACTCACCCGTCCTTCCCACTTCTGTATGTGTGTAACCAACCCTTTTCTTTGCCCTGTGCTCATCTCAGTTGTATCAGTGTCTTTTATTTTGTGTGTGCTGACGAAGGCATTCTGTCATTTGTATTTGTGTTCTTGCAAAACTGACCAGTTCGAAAATACTTTATGGTTTGTAAGTAGCACGGGTCTTGAATATTCCAAGTATTTCCCCGACTGCCAAACACCAAACAATAAAAATATAAGCGTAACTGATGCTAAACCGAGTCGAGGAAAAAAAAAGAGACAGCCGAGATGTCTACAGAAGAAAAATTGAACCGTTCCTCTTGTATTATGTGTAAGAAAATCAACCAATACCTATGTTAAATCCTATTTTAAGTTTTTATCTCTGTCAAGAGACATCGAGAGAGAGAGAGAGAGAGAGAGAGAGAGAGAGAGAGAGAGAGAGAGAGAGAGAGAGAGAGAGAGAGAGAGAGAGAGAGAGAGAGAGAGAGAGAGAGAGAGAGAGAGAGAGAGTGACTTCGTTATTTGTGCAACACCTGTTGTACGCAGTCACTTAATGAAAACCACCCTTCCTCACCCCAGTCCAGTGTATTTGTAATGACAGTGCAGTGTTTGAAAATATTGTCGGTCCAAGTTTTGTATGAACTTTACAGAGGGTGAATACAAAACTTGGACCTGCAATATTTTCAAACACTGCACAAGCATTAAAAATACACCCTATACAACAAAACCGCACGTAAAAATTCAACAGTGGTATTCTGAAGCCACAATTCACACAGCTATTCCTTTTAAAGCATGCACACTTGCCTGTGGCCCCGGTGCCCCCGTGTTCGAATCCCCCTCGAGTCGACGGATTTTTTCCCCAGTCTCAAATTGGTACCAGAACATTACTTGAGAAGTAAAGACATCGGTGTGGTAATGATCACATCACTCCTCCAGGGCCGATAGGATTGGCACCACATACCAAAAACGCCTCATGGCATGAAACGGGGCCCTTTAGATCACTTGAATTTATTTCTTTTATGGTAAAATGTCAAAAATTAAGCTGCTGGCCAACAATTCAGACAATAAAGAAATGCATTTCATCAGTAATATTAAATATGTGGATGCAAAGCGGGTCTGCGTTCTTGCAAAATGAGAAAACAGTATCAACACACAAGACATGCATTTGCATACTTGTTTAGGAAAGTTGAGTGACTGACCCGTACAATGCTGATCCAGGCCACTACAGTACTATGTGTATAAGCAATTATGTACATTTATGAATTCTGAAGACTTATGATTGTATAAATCGTATGTTAAATTTCAGCATTTTTAATAAAAATCCTCCCTCCTTGTCCACGAGTTTGAATCCGTATCTGGCGGATTTTTAAGATTGTCCTGAGCTTGCGGGTCTACTAGCAGAAAATAGGCTAATGTCCGGGGGAGTAAAGGTTATCAGAGTGAAACTGACCTCATCACCCACCAAGTTGGTCTGTAAAGATATGGGTCAAGCACCATATGCCCGGCGCGGTGACGAATGGGGTTACGAATGCTATTCGAAATCTTGCGTACAGTGTTCGGAACACAGCTGCCGGCGATTTGGAAGCAGACCGCCTTGCGTTGGTTTTCATACAATGGTATGAGTGTCGGTGGAACAGAAAGCCGTGGCAAACTACTAAGCGTAAACTTGCCAAGAAATCACTAACAGACAAAAAGTTATGGGGTTGACTGCCATGTCCTGTAAAGGATATGCAACTAACTTTTTTATCATATGCATAGACTCTCTCTCTCTCTCGCAAACACAGACGCACACACACACGCGCGCGCACACACACACGCGCGCGCGCGCGCACACACACACACACACAAAGGCTTTCACAGACATACGCACGAGCTAAGTGCAGCTCCGCAGAAATATTACCTAAACGGTAGGTGGCCTGAAACAACAACAACAGAACACGCACTGACACAAGCATAGTTACCTAAAACAGACCCACATGTAGCAGAAAAGAAAGGCATAGTATTCAAAGACACCAACAGTTGCAGAGACCTATGCTACTCGGAATACCGCCGCTGTATTTTAAACAATTAAATATGGCAATCTCGGCGGCAGGACAGACAGACGCTGCTAAAAGCCTTAGACCGATAATTTAGCAGGCGTCAAATTCCTGAATCGTAAAAGTAGGTAATTGTGCTTGCAGACCAAAATCATGTATGGTGTTTATTTTCGCTGACCAAATAGCACTTAATGGATGATAATGTTGGAAAAACGCTAGTCGTCTGTAGTCAACAGTTTAGGAGAACATTTGGTGGTATCCATTTTATTAGGCTGGGTAGACCAAAAAACAAAGCACAAAAGCAACCCATCTGCTAGAGATCGAACCTCTGGCAACTGTGAGAATTCTCTCTTTCTCGGAAGCTGACGGATGGGAGATAGGAAGAGAGAAATGGTGCAGCAGTCTCTGGCAACTGTGAGAATTCTCTCTTTCTCGGAAGTTGACGGATGGGAGACAGGAAGAGAGAAATGGTGCAGCAGTCTCTGGCAGCTGATAATTTTCTCTCTCGGAGGTTGGGGGAGAGAGGGAGAACAGAAAGAGTGCAGTAGTGCAACATAAATGGAAATTGTAAGCCACTGAATAACACACAGCTGTAGCTTTGTGATATTGTAAAGCTTTCACGTCAAGATCCCAGCTGCGTGGGGTGACTTGGTAAATTCAACAGGACTAATGATCTATAGTCTGTCCAGAAATGAATGCCTTCATTCACGATCAATTATTTAAAAAACTGTCTGTTGCGTCGTTATGAAATTTTCCTGCCGTCTTATATTTACCCCCACCCAAGGAATATGTCTTTGATAGGCCCAAAACCAACTTAAATCATGGAAAGCGGCGACATTTCTTTGATGTTTTGGTGAAAAACTAGTGATTTCTCGTTAACAAACTTGTTTTACAGTAATGCCCCGTTCCATTACGCGAGGCTCTTGTCATAAGGCCAATCCCATGTCCCACGAGAAAATTAACTATTCAACGCTAATGTTTCCGGGGGAAGACGTAATACATTTAATAATATGCACTTAATCTCTGACCCGTAAATTATATACCGCATATAAACACACTTTGAAATCTGCTGTATAATCTAAAGAACAAAAAAAAAATTGTTGGGTAGACATAATGATAAGGTTATATGCTAAATCTCAACATTTTCCCTCAGTTGGTTACTGAGATATGGAATTTTCCGGTCAAGGATATGCAGTCCGGTCCGGTCTATGCGGTCCGGTCAAGGATATGCACTACTGACGAGCTCAAACGAGAGCGAAACTCGAGTCTAGTGCTTCCACAAGGCCTTAGGTTCATACCAAAGTACGATCAGCGTTGCCTGTAGTAGGTGGTGCTCAATATTTAAATCTCAAATCCCGAAACAACCAAATAAACCTCTGTATTTGACTGTTTCTGTTTCCATAATATACGACATATTCTTCTGTATATCCACATCTCCAGGGCCTCTATTCAACTTTCTAGCTGGTCTCCTTGGCCAAGGTGTTAACGACATTGTTGGTAATCCCGTATATCCACGTGGGGAAAACAGCAGCTGCAAGAATCGGCAGCGGTTCACGACGCGCTAGTAGCTTACGGGGGTATGTGAGCCGGTCGTTTAGAAAGCAATGGCAAACTACTGAACGTAAAACTTGCCTAGTACATCAACAGCAGCTGAAAAATGCTGGTGTTGACTGCAACGTACCTTAAGGGATATGCAACATTTTTTTTTAAAGTTGCTTGTTTAATGTCCAATAATGTTTAATGTATAATAGTGTTGAATATACGTAACATATGACCATTCTCATTTTTAATGCGTTGTTAATCTCTCAGATGTTAATACCAATTTCATGCTGTTGAAAGCATTTTAGGCCATTCTTATTCTCTTTTTGATTTCTGTTTCACTTCTGCCTTCATCTGTTTTGGCCAAGATAGGAGAAACTTGTTACTTGCTCTAGTATCTCCCCGTTTACTGTGGTGTTCATTGATGACCTTTCCTTTCTATTGCTAATTATCATAATTTTCGTTTTTAGGATGTTAATATCTAAGCCACATTCTGCACTAAAGTAACTAGATAAATCCTTCAAGTTGAAATATGCATGTATTCGCACGGTAATTTCAATTATCTACCACGGTATATTTAATCCGACTATCATGTCTTTCTGTTTGCACAAAATTGGCCTGTGCAGATTAATCATAATGGCTTCTGAGATCTTTAACAAGCGACTATTTTGTGTATTAAATACATGCGAAACGCCAGTTTCTGAAATGTGTCGACCAGTCGATGACGTAGGAGGTTTATGGTGTGTCGGCTTGGCCAGGTTTCCATAATCTTTGTGTATTATCTTGTCAATCCAATTGAGTATGTGTTCGACCACCCTGTTGTTTACCTGCCTCTCTGTTCAGCCGATATAGGTAGCCTGGCATCTGCATGTGAATTGGTAAATGCAAATAGATTTGGCGTACAGAGGTACAGATTCGTTTACTGCTGGGGTGGTAATAGGTGTCGTTCTGTACCGAATAACTGGAGTTTCAGCATAGAATGTTCGGCCGACTGCTGTAGTGAGCCGGTCTTGTAGACGTTGCATTACGTCATCCCCTCGAATGCCTGAGGGTCTTTTATTCTAAATGTGCAATGAAGGTGTCCACTAGAATAGGACCAAGAGGACTCCCCATGGCCACTTCGTCAGTTTGGCGGTATGACGTTTTTAGAACATTGAATTTTTTGTTGGCGGTACATAGTAATAATAGCCTCTCCAGAATAGATGTTGGTGTGCCTAGTTTTAGTTGTTTGTTGGTTATCTCAACAGGCTGCAACAGAAAGCCATAAAGCACAGGCCGGGCCACCCTGAAAAGACCTTGCTAACGGGGCCGTGGCATCATTGATTGGTCTAGAAAGGTGATGATGTGTATAAATTCACACAGAAATAACAGTGCATGAACATTTTGATACATACAGTACACTCAAACTACCCACAAGGGAGTCCTCTTGGCGCTTATTCTTCTTTTCTTATCTTTAGATTTATTAATTGATGGTTCCATTTTTCAATTAGTTTTCTACGGGAAGGGGTAGCCAGCCCCACGTCAACCCGTCTTAGTGGCCTCTTGTAAGGCCTCGGTAACACACAAACTATAAGTGGTTGTTCCCTCTCCGCCCAAATGTTGCTGTTAAGTAGAAACTACAACAAAGAACACAGAAGAAACCCACATACGTCCTGTATTTGTGAGTAGATATCAAGACTGCATGTATGCTGAAAGATCCTAAGTCCACTGACTGCATAAACGCGCGACTCAACCGCTAACATAAACCAAAGGGCTGGTTCCAATGACTATAGTTTCTAGTATTCTCTAATGATGATTCAACACTCATTCAGTACCACTCAACTCACCGTACGGCGATCGATTCTCCTTCTTCTACTTCCATCTCCCAACAAGGGCAAATGACTACAAGCAAATCATGTCAAGCCTAGTATAGATGTGTTCATAACTAGTTGGATTCTCCAGCTAATGTTCTCTACAGGATGAGGAGCCAATTCCAAGCCAGCGCTCCTTAATCTCCTCTTACGACATCCAACATAGGCTTCAGGGCTGCTATTCTTTGCTTCCTTGAGGATACCGGTACCAAAAGAACGATACGGGGGAATCAGTTACTCTTTATATATCACAACGCACTGTCCTGTTCCAGTCCAAGGCAATTATTAGTTTACTCTCTGTGTTCTAGTTGGTACTTTAACCGTATCTGCCCTAGGTATTACTTTAACTCCCGCAGTTTCAAACAGTTATTACTCTAAGGCCTTCTGACGCAGAGTGTTGTTATATTATAACTGTTAGGGGCACATTGTTTTTTTTATATTACAGTACATGTTAAGGACACAGTGTTATTACAGTATAATAACTATTAGGAACACCGAGTATAACTATATTATAATAAGTGTTAAGGACACATAGTATTATTATATTATAATACGTGTTAGGGACACAGCAGAGTATTATTATTATAGTACGCCATTACCTCCTATGAACAACACTCTCTTTCAAATTAATTTCCGAAATGTGGCTGATTTGGACCCTAATTATAACTTCTCTTCTAAGGTTGAACTGGGTAGAGGTAATGGAACAATGACCAATGAGAGTATTATTATAATAACTATTAAGGACACAGAGTATTATTATATTATAATAACTGTTAGAGATGGGAAAAAGTCTTATTCCTCGCCACCCAACAGAAATCGGCCATGGGTATTCTGCAGTAATCAAATCATCCCTTATCCGCACAGAAGGGGCGACTACTTTGTACGCCTTTATTTACACATCCCGGTTAACTCCCAACTGATATTTCTGGCCTCAACTTAGAAGAACAAAGACAACAGATAAGTTAGCAATCAAGTTGAACATATTATGTGCCATGACTTTTGGGAGATAATGCACACCCTGTCATTCACTGTATCAGAAATAGGCCGCTTACTGTCCCACTTGGGTTCCACGGTGACATTTCAGTAAATTACATAGCGTGTCTGTGATATAAAGCTACAACAATACATCCCTCTCAGCGGATACCCTAATCCTTACATCACCAGAATAATGTTACCTTTCTACAGCTATATTTATCTTGACTCCGGCTTTCAGTTCAGCCGCTGGCTAATACTGCAATAGGTGGACAAATAAAGATACACATTTGTTTTTTCAGTAACGGGTTCATAAGTCTGGTGTAAAATTAGGCTCTGATGTAATCACACGAACGAGTGACTGCTAGAGATAAGATACAATGGTTATCACTCTGATATATTAATCAGATATAATGATTATCACTGCTGATATATTAATCAATTCTGATAAGTAATGAAGCCTATGTTTCGATTCTAAAATATCTACATGATGTCGCCGTTTTATATCAGTTGTCTGGTGTTTTGTACGACATATTATTACGTTAGTTCTCTTATTTACACAAGGCAGCTAATTTACAACATCCACAGGGACGCTGGGTGCGTGGGATCTCCTGAACTTTGTTTCCAATGAACAGTTAGTTGCCTGTCCTTCCCAGGACGTTGCGATCAACCTCAGGTTTATTTTCTGGACAATTTTACATTCAGTAGTCTGTCACTGCTTTCTTTAAAAAAAAATTAGCATTTAAGACTCACTGGACGGTGTGTGCAACGAACCGGGAAGTTATAGCATGAGCGTGTGAAACCCCTCGGTCACATTGACCTCGTGTTTCTCATTACTATGTTAATATCTTGTTTCTGGCCCACTTAGTGATGCTATCCTGTTTTAAACGGCTGTATTCTACTAGCACGCGTGTCTTCCACTCTCTGTCTAATACGGTTTTCAAGAAGGTGTTTTGTCTTTTCAAGTCTTGTAGCCACAAAAACATGTTGAGCTCATGCAGTCTTCCAAGTCTTGTAGCCACAAAAACATGTTGAGCTCATGCAGTCTTCCAAGTCTTGTAGCCACAAAAACATGTTGAGCTCATGCAGTCTTCCAAGTCTTGTAGCCACAAAAACATGTTGAGCTCATGCAGTCCTCCAAGTCTCGTAGCCACAAAAACATGTTGAGCTCATACAGTCTTCCAAGTCTTGAAGTCACAAAAACATGTTGAGCTCATGCAGTCCTCCAAGTCTTGTAGCCACAAAAACATGTTGAGCTCATGCAGTCTTCCAAGTCTTGTAGCCACAAAAACATGTTAAGCTCCTGCAGTCTTCCAAGTCATGTAGCCACAAAAACATGTTGAGCTCATGCAGTCTTCCAAGTCATGTAGCCACAAAAACATATTGAGCTCATGCAGTCTTCCAAGTCTTGTAGCCACAAAAACATGTTGAGCTCCTGCAGTCTTCCAAGTCTTGTAGCCACAAAAACATGTTGAGCTCATGCAGTCCTCCAAGTCTTGTAGCCACAAAAACATGTTGAGCTCCTGCAGTCTTCCAAGTCATGTAGCCACAAAAACATGTTGAGCTCATGCAGTCTTCCAAGTCATGTAGCCACAAAAACATGTTGAGCTCATGCAGTCTTCCAAGTCATGTAGCCACAAAAACATGTTGAGCTCATGCAGTCTTCCAAGTCATGTAGCCACAAAAACATATTGAGCTCATGCAGTCTTCCAAGTTATGTAGCCACAAAAACATGTTGAGCTCATGCAGTCTTCCAAGTCATGTAGCCACAAAAACATATTGAGCTCATGCAGTCTTCCAAGTCTTGTAGCCACATAAAGCGGCATTGAGAAATAAGTAAAGGTCATTCCCACGGTAGGGGTGTCAAGTGTTGGTTCTTCCCATTTACCCACAATCATGTGCCTTGCAAAGTGCCGATGGCGTTTATGTCTTTACACAAATATCGGTCACTGGTATGCCATCAATAGCTTGATGACGGTCTGGCATTACTTTTAGCTAGTGAAAGTCCTTACCGGACGAGGATGTCCTAAAACAGCCATTAACATCGTCGTCTGACTGAACTGCTTTGACATATAAAGACTTGAGTAAGTTCTGTGGTTTCACCTAGTCTTCCACATTCATCCGGTCGTATGTTACCTCTCCCTTTGATAGCAATTTCTTATTGTCATGACAAGTGAATGACAGGCTCAGCTCAGCTGGAGAACTGTCTACTTACACCAGTGGATACTCAAGACTCCAGTGTCCTTCCCAGAAAACTATTGAAAACTACCCATGTTACGAGGTCAGACAACCCCAAGCCGCACTGGTCTGGTAAACATTCAATTATATCACTTCTACGTATGGAAAAACCAAAGCACGGTGCTGGTTTGTCAGCGCACTTACCAATAGACTGCCAAGGCTCATGTGGTGACAATAAAACAAAGAAACAAATCAAGGCACTTGTGCTAGTTTACAAATAAAGAGAGGAGAAGTGACCGTGTTAGCGAAAAATACAGCGTTCAAGGCAAAAGCTAAAGGCATAAATCAACTGACTTTGGGGGAAACTCCAGAAACATGTGAACGTTCAATGACTCGGTCGAGATGAAAGTCCAATGCAGCATCGCCTAGTCTGTTGTGGACTCTTCTTACAAAAAGAAATGACGAATTACAGCCGTTTAGGCAGAGAGACCTGGATCCGTTTACTTTGCCTCACGCGCACTTAATAAATCGCTCCCTTTGCACCCCCACAAAGTTACACACACTCACACGTCTGGCAATAATGACATCTTGAGCATCCTTAACTCCCGTTCTTTCAGCGGTGATTTAAATCCTAGAAACTATCACTCAGGCTGAATCAGGTCGGGAGAATATTAAAGATTTTCTAGGGCAATCAAGCTGTGCCTTTCGAGGTACTGCTGCACCAGCAGGAATCAATGAGTTGGCGCATTGTCGTGCAGTACAACTGAACTGTTATTATCCATACTTCTAAGGCGTTTCTTAGGAGAACAACTTCAAGACGACAAATTATATCTTCATTGCGGTATCACTAAATGCATTTTGAAGTTAGATCAATGTCTCTGGTGTGCCTTATCAAATACAAAATATTACGTAGCATTAGTATGTTGTTCAGTTTTGGATGTTTTCAATTCGAAGGTGTTGCATGCATAACACAAACGCATTTCTGTCACTTCTGTTCGAGAGTAAATGAGAAAGTAACATCAGCAATGTTGTTTCATCACGGTCACGGGCATCTTATAAACATATAATTTCCCAGACAGAATCCATCAAAGTGCAATCGACTATTGGAAAAGGGAAAGAGGGAGGGACAGACAGACAGGCACGGCAATGAAGGGTGGGAGCGAGGAGGCAGGGAGAGAGACAGACAGAGTGGACTGTGAAAGGTGGGAGGCATGGAGGGAGAGATATAAAGAGGTAAAGGCAGACAGACAGACAAACAGACAGACAGACAGACAGACAGACAGACAGACGGACGGATGGACGGACGGATGGACGGACGGACGGACGGATGGACGGACGGACGGGGCTGAGAGGGCAGGAATGACCACAAGAGAGA
The DNA here is from genome assembly GCA_014155875.1 of Cepaea nemoralis. NCBI lineage: Eukaryota > Metazoa > Mollusca > Gastropoda > Stylommatophora > Helicidae > Cepaea > Cepaea nemoralis. Next base: position 83,316 of record JACEFZ010027506.1, on the reverse strand, counting down.
GAGAGAGAGAGAGAGAGAGAGAGAGAGAGAGAGAGAGAGAGAGAGAGAGAGAGAGAGAGAGAGAAGCAGACACGCAGACAGACAGAGGGTGTGGGACTTCGCACATGATGCCACAACGGAAGGAAAATTGTATTTCTGAACACCAATACTAATAATAATAATACATTTCTACTTTCTCCCTACACAAATAATCGCTTCTGTAACAAGTCACATCTGAGCGTGCAAATAACAGTACTTCAGCACTTTTCCCATACTGAAATTCCGATATATAAATTCATCTTTGTTGTTTTTACGTTGCCCAAGAGCAACATTATTTTTATTTTGCTGATAATGCTGCACGGTGACCACCCAATCTACAGCTCCTTCCAAATCAACAAAACAAGCCGCCAACAAACTGTGATAACACATTTCAATATCAGCAAACAAAGAGAGGTGTGTAACAACACTGTAATGTTCCCAAATCTGTTCCCATTAGTGACAATATAATGAGGAATTTAAAAGACATGAGAGGAATCGCTATTGAGGTTATACCAATAAACATCTGTCAACTGCAGCGAGAAAATGTTGTTAAAGTAAAATATAGAACATACATGCCAATTCGCATGTGAAAATAGAAAATAAGCAGACAAACCAAGTAGCATCTAGTTGTTGTGAAAATGCGGTGTCTGGGGGAAATGCACAGAAACAATGGAATGACAGAAAAATGAGGCAGTCCTTCAAGCACAAGAATAAAACTGTAAAATGATTCAGAGAAGTCAGCCGTTAAAAGTTAAGTTAGTTCATATCCTTTACAAGATGATGAGGTCAACACCAGCATATTTTGCTGTTATTATGTCTTGGCAGGTTTACGTTCAGTACTTTGCCATTGCTTTCTTAACGACCGGCACCCACACAATTTCGTAAAAACACCAACGCAACGCGGTCTGCTGCCAAATCACGCATGGACTTAATTGCACCGATTCAACCCCATATGGCTCGGTCTCTTTCAGCAGAGCGGCCTGCTGTAAGTATCGCACAAAGCACGAACTCCGTAGCTCCTGCGACGCCCCCAGGAATCTCCTAGAAAACTGCACTCGTGACCCAGATCCGCTAAGTAACAGAGTCACAATTGTAGGTATCTTATGAGAAGAAATAAAATTGAAAACAGTGACACCTTGCAACAATAATGGAAAAGGAAAAAAGAGTCTGACAAAGAGATAAAATTGGCCACATGGCATAACCGAGACACGAACACAGACATGATCCAAAACTGGTGATCATGTGAGATAACGACCACTGACCACCCACGCTTATCAGCATGGCACATGATGATAAATAGCAGAACTAAATAATGGATCGCTTGAAACAAAGACATTCGTGAGACAACGCACACAACAAAACAATACTGTGCCACACGAAGTGAGTGGTCTTTTGTTACCGATTTGTTTCTCAAGGAGGCACAAACAGAAGGAATAAAAACAACACCCCCGTAGATATACAAAGGTGTTTGTTGACATGACATGTTACAACTATGTGTTGTTTGTTACCAGTGGCGAACACTCACCATAGCAACCTGGACAAAACAATAGTTAACACGGAAAACTACCCACACGTACGGGAGTGGTCTCGGGGTATGGTTGTCCGCCTCGAGTGCTGGGTTATGTGGTCCCGGGTTCAAGCCCCGGTGAGGACCGGGATTTTTTTTTCCACGTGGATTTCTAGTAACAAAATTTTCCCTGGTCTCTGGGAAGTGGGACCCGTGTGTATTATTGCGCACGTAAAAAATCCCTTGGCAGTTGGACATCGAACAAGTGTAGCCTAACGGCCAGCCCGGGCAAAATTTCGAGTTAAAAATCTACCATAAAGTATTTCAGGACCCTCGCCGGTGCTACGGAGTTCGTGCACTGAGCTGAGATTCTCCGGACTCATGCTTGAATTGGGAGTAGAACGGAGCACTTATGGGTTACACCTGTGTGCCGTGATGTTGATCTGTCGACTAAACTAAACTAAACTAAACTAAACAACCCACACGTAAAACAATGACATAAAAGTAACCAAGAGTCGACAGTAAACCGAACATATCCCCTAATCACTCCTCCTCTTTACTCTGACTTGTTCAGTATATTTCAAAGTAAGATTGTGGAAGCATTTCGTGAAAAGCTGGTGACTATGATTATAAAATGCGACTCTGCACGTCACACTTTTAAACTCGGTGGTGGAGTGGCTTCTAGGTACGGTGCCAGCCTCAAATTAGAGAAAACGTGATACAAATAACACTTCATCCCCAAAAAAATGTATAATGAACTCATAGATAGTACAAACTCCCTGATCCTGTTGAAGGGATCGGACGTCTGGCTTTCTGAATAGTGGCGACAAACGAAAAACTTTAAAGAACACGCGCATTAAAAATATCTCGCCAGTTGGAAATCGAAAAGAGTAGACCAAATAATCCGCTGCCTAGACTTAATTTCAAAAATGAGAAAGTCAACCAACAAAGACAATACACAGCCCCGTTGCCCACTTGTACACACGCCACATGCCTAGTGCCATCACACAACAACAACAGTAGTTATCGCACTTAACAGTTAAAAACTTAGCAGCATATCCTTTACAGGATCCCGCAGTCAACTCCAGCATTTTTGGCTGTTTGTAATTTCTTTGTAAGTTTACGTTCAATAGTTTGCCATTTCTTTCTGAACAACCGGGAGCTGTGTTTTGAACCCGATATGCGGATTGCGAATTCCGTCCATAATCCCTTTGCCACAGCGCAGCGCCGCTGATCGCACATAATTAAATTAAATAAAAAAAACTCTTGTCCAGGCCTTCGTGTCTGGCTACACGCTGCTAGCCCCGTGTTCTCAACGACCAACGGTCACTCGATGCCGATGAGATTAATATCACGCGGGTCTCCTTTTCTTCTAGTCCCGTGTTCTCGACGACCAACGGGCACTCGTTGCCGATGAGATCAATATCACGCGGGTCTCCTTTTCTTCTAGTCCCGTGTTCTCGACGACCAACGGGCACTCGTTGCCGGTGAGATCAATATCACGCGGGTCTCCTTTTCTTCTAGTCCCGTGTTCTCGACGACCAACGGGCACTCGTTGCCGATGAGATCAATATCACGCGGGTCTCCTTTTCTTCTAGTCCCGTGTTCTCGACGACCAACGGGCACTCGTTGCCGATGAGATCAATATCACGCGGGTCTCCTTTACTTCTAACCCCGTGTTCTCAACTACCAACGGGCACTCGATGCCGATGAGATCAATACCACGCGGGCCTTCTTTTCTTCAAGCCCCGTGTTCTCAACGACCAACGGGCACTCGATGCCGATGAGATCAATACCACACGGGTTTCCTTTTCTTCCCAGAACATTTCCTTGTATCCATTTTAAGCTGGGTTGATCTGGGAGTCAACGCCATTTAACCCTTTTACAAATGCAATCACAAAAATGGTAGCTACTTTTATAACTGATTCGTGTGTATTCATTGGCACTCATGGCAGTAAAGGAACGTGGACACCCTGGACAAGATAATAGCCACCCATTGATTCTAGCCTGTCTTCTCAAAATGGCGCCTCGCTGAAGGAAGGAGTACATGGCCAACAACACAATCGTTATAACATGTGTTCATTAGCTAGGCCTATCCACCCAACTATGAAATATGGCCAGAATTATAATCCAGCCGTTGAAATAACACTCTAGATCTCATAAATATATTTTAACCAAGCAAGCACATAAGCGGGCACTCTCCCGCTGTTTATACTACACCTCGATCCCGCAAGGTACAAGAGGAACATGATGAGATGAGATGAGATGAATGCAACGTTCTGTAAAGAACATGCAACTAACCTTTTAAATTACCCCACTGGGATGGAGTCTCTTGACAATAAAATACCTGAAATATGTGGAGGTAACATTACCAACTTAGGACTCATCACCGCCAGTCTCTGTGCGATGTACTAAATTATGACCTGGCTGGGGTCTATTAACAATGAAATATCTAAAACCCGAAGAGGAAATAATACCAACCTAGTCATAATCTCCAACCGTTCGTGTGCTCTGCTTAATCATGACCTATCACATCCTAATGTGCCTCTCCGAAGATATGAAGTTCCATTATTGGTCTTGAACGCCCAGCTGGTTTCAGGGCTTGGGGAAGTGAAGGAGATTTCTTCAACACAGCCCCGTGGATATGGTAGTTTTGGTACGTAATTAAGAGGAAAGTCTGTAAACCACCCTCACTCCCATATAAGCAAGCTCTTTACAGGGTTGTACCGACCTGAACGCCATTACAACGGACTTGAGCGGTAAAACTCAATCTTCTAGGGAATTCACAGCCAAACAACCCACCAATATCCTGAAGTAGAGTGATTAGCTGCGTGCACGACTGCTTAGCCCAGTGGTTCCCAAGCTTTTCAAGCAGAGGGCCATATCTACTATTTTCGGTAGTTAAGCGGGCCACAAGGTTATAAAATTATAAAAGTCGTGCAATATCATTCTTACCTTTCTTAACTTTCGTCAACAAAATTCTAACACTTTAAAAGCAGTCAGTGTCAGTACTACACTGTGGTCATTTTTTTTTTTTTTTTTTTGGTTTAAAATCAAAAGTTCATTTAACAATACATTTTAATTCAGTTTCGAAAATCGCTATTAATGTAATTAATTTACGATTGTAACGGTTCTTCATAATCAGTTACTTAAAGTCCAGATGCCAGTTTATCAATGTCTTGGCATAAATCATTCGTCTCCAAAGTCTTCCAAAGAATTCACGACAAGCAACGTCTTCACATTTTCGCTTTTTACCATTGTTATATTTTAGATTTTCCACACTCATATTTATAGGCTTTAACGGAAAATGTTTGTGTGAAAAAAAAAATATAATTTCAACACAATACTACCGATTCTGCTAAACAGTTGGAACAGACGACAACATGGCGCCTTGCGCAATCTAATTGGTCGACAAGGCTGGGATATGGGAACTTCATAACGTTTCGTTGCGAAACGCTGACGGGGTGCACCGAGTGCATTTTTGAAATTATTAAAATATATACCGAGGCCTCGCGTGCCATTTTCTGACAGCTGGCGGGCCACAAGTGGCCCGCGGGCCGTGGTTTGGGAACCTCTGGCTTAGCCGGTTGGATTGTAAAGGATCGCTTTCACAGTACACGATCACTTCATCAATCAATCAACATGTGCCATGCCGGAAAGCGTGGGCGATCATGACTCGCCATTTCACTCGATCATCAGAGTCGTGGATCAGCTCAGTGATTCTGACTCGACCATGCCATGTGGCCAAGCCATCCAGGTATTTACTTTACTTCATAGGTCAAGTCTTTTCTCCACCACGGGGGTGGGTGGATGGAGGGGGTTGTTTAATGGGGAAAAAAGGGGTGGGGGTGTGGTGATTTAGGGAGTGAAGCTCTTTACATATTCTAGGTCACGGCATAATGAGGTGTTGTGTCCCGTCCCCTTTGTCGTCGTATTTTCTTCCCAGAAAATTCCTAGGAAATCGTCTAAATCATCCGGTACTTATTTTAAGAGGCTGGATCAACCCCCACAGCCGTACCGATCGGAAGAAATAATCCAGCCACTGTTGAGGACTGAACTCGTTTCATAAGCAAGCTTACTAAGCGCCGGCTTCAACCACCAACTTGTCATAGCCGTTAGTCCCCTCCAAAATATCACAATATAGCCTGTAAGCCACCCCGATATACATTCACAGCTCCTGCCGTCTGCTGGTGAAGAGAAACCACAATCAGGCTGTGTGTGGAAAAACGTGTGTCTTCACTGTTATTGTTCATTCCCTGAGTTAACAGTCTGAGGAGAATGTCGGGAGTTTAGTCGGCTGTTCGTTGACAGCATCGTTTTTATCGTTTCTTTACTTATTCAGTCTCTCGGTAGAGATTTGTTCGCAGCAGACGAGCATAATCTCCGGCGGGCCTATTCTCGCTGGTCGCGAGATCCGCACAGTGGAAGTATGGGAGATTTGCTTGCAAATAGACAGCAAATATCTCCTGCGGTAGCTATGGCGGGCCTATACCCGCTGGTCGCGGGGACCGCTATAAGTCAGGCGGGGAGTCTGACGATAGTGCACGCTTTCCACAGGTCCGGACACTTGTGATGACAGATGTGCGCGCCCTCATGGTCCGGGCTCGTACAAGGCCCTCACCTGTGGGACATGGCTGAACGCCTCTAAGCCGGGTCCCTTGGGTGTCAGGGTCTGGCCATAACTCGCCACCGGCTCGTGGTGGTGAGGTCTCGGTGGATTGACGCTGAGCCGCCAGCGTCTGCAGCCTACCTTGTGCCAGACGTATTGGTTACCCATTCCTCTGGAATACACAAGACTAGGCCGAGGGAGGGATCATGTCGTTTGGGCATCACATGATCTCTGAAGCTCTGCCCAGACATTGTGATGGAATATTGGCCACATTCCACTCACATACTTTGGTCTGTCAAGACTGCAAGGTGTCTACTACGTTGACAGCCCAATGAGACGATTATCTGTTCGAGTCAGGAATAACACTGCCGACACAAGCGTCATGTGCGTCTCGCTTCATTGGTTTCGAAGCCGACAAGATGGTTTTGTTTGATGAACGGTTGGAAAAAGAATAAACGTCGCAGAAGATTAAACAATTATCCTCATATCTCTACCTACTATGAATCAGTCTTCTTTCTCCTTTCGAACTTAACACCCATTGGAGTTTAGGCCATCAACCAACTTACTCCAAGCGGCTCTATTCTTAGCTACCCCATGTAGTTTTGTCTATGTCCTCTAATATTATTCATGTATGTTTCTACTTCTCTTCTGCTGCATGCGTTTTTCGGTCTTCCTCTGTTTCTTTAGCTTTGTGGATTCCAGGCGAAGGTCTTTCTAATTATATATGTTTTCAGGTTTTATCAGCGTATGTCCGTCCTATTCAACGCCGGTGTCTTGTCTTCATCTCTTGACTCGGTATTTCTCTAGTTCTCTCCGTGAGCTCCACGTTGGTGATTATGTCATTCCATCTTAATCCTTCTATTTTGCGTAGGCACGAAATAGCGAATGTTTGCAGTTTATGTGTAATCTTTTTAATCTAATCGTTCTCAATACTTCTGATTCCCGCATTAGTATTGATTAAGAATCAAACAGTGAGGATATTGATTGTCTCGATCAGATACAAAGTATTGCATGTAATACTCTATCTATAAAATGTTAGAGTTTAGAGATTCGACTTCATTGTATCGGGTTTTACCCCATCAGGCTCGGTTTCTCTCCACAGAACGATAAGTCTCCTGATGAAAGCGTCACACAAAGCTCTAACTACGTAGCGTCAGCAACCCTGCACTCGTGGTCTGAACGACGCCGTCCGAAAACGAACCCACAACCTTCAGAGTGCGAGGCAGTCAGCTAGACTACGTCATCGAAGAGCATTCCTTCCCCCTTCTATCCGTGGTATAAACTCTCAGAATATCGTGCGCCCTTGGCGTGGTTCGTGTCCCAAATGTACCAAACTCAACTCAGGGTGGCTGCAGTAGTGTAACTTTCACAAGTCCAGATTATTAACACAAACGGCCGGTATTCTATTCCAGCATGTCTACAACACGTATCTATTAATCTTTGCTGACAAGTTGTGTTGGCCCAGTTCTGTATGGATGCGACTGAGTAATAACATGTTGATGGAAATGGAGGAAATGGTGATGTGGTTTTAAGATTTGTGAGAATATCTCATGAAAGGCATTGTCTGAAGCACAGTTTGAGAATATCGTTGACAGAAGAAGTGGACAGAAGAAGTTGACAGAAGAAGTGGAGATGTGGTTTTAAGATTTGCGAGAATATCGATGACAGAAGAAGTTGACAGAAGAGGTTGACAGAAGAAGTTGACAGAAGAAGTGGAGATGTGGTTTTAAGATTTATGAGAATATCGTTGACAGAAGAAATTGACAGAAGAATTGGCGATGTGGCTTTAAGATTTGTGAGAATATCGGTTACAGAAGAAGTGGACAGAGGAAGTGGAGATGTGGTTTTAAGATGTGTGAGAATATCGTTGACAGAAGAAGTGGACCGTGTTTCACCGGGTCAAATGCTCGCGGTTACGTGAGATATTAGGCGTGTAATGAAAATTAGAAGCTTTACTGCATTCAATACCCTGCATCCATCTCTTACGACTGTTGATTAGAACACGCTGTTTTCACAACGTCTTCACTTCCAGTCAGCTGATACTGTTATGCAATCTAGCTCTTACATAAATATGTATAACGTGGTTGCTATTTAGCTATTTTGAGTCATTCGCGGTATTTATTTATTTATTTAGTTATTTATTTATATTTCACACGGGATAATATTACTTTAGAGTAACAATTGGCCAGAACAGCAAAATTTAAGGGAAGAATGGTAAAAGTAAGAGGCCCCGGGACTCACGCTCCAGAAACACTGTCTCTCTGAAAACCACATGGCAAATGAAATAAGGGGAGACAAACATACACGGAGAAGAGAATTAGAGACAGGGATGATTAATAGGACATAAAGGGATCTACAGGAGATAGCAAAAGATAGGACAGCTTGGCGTCAACTGATTATGTGTGTATATGCTCCAGTGGAGGATAAAGGGTAGAAGATAAACGAAGAGACCTCAGGACTCACACAGCGCGATGATGAAAGATAACTCCAACAACCCCTATCCTGAAAGTATCACGTTCTTGAAATTATACGTGTGTACGCCTCCAGAGCCGTCTCCGTGGCGAATGTGTTACGGACGCGGTTCGTAATCCCTTATACGCGCGTTCGAAACACAGTTGCGCGCAATTTGGCAGCGGACCGCGTTGCGCAATGTTTTTTTTAACGAAATCGTATGAGTGCTGGTCGTTCAGAAAGCAATGGCAAACTACTGAATGTAAACTTGCCAAGACATCAGCAACAGCAAAAATTGCTGGTGTTGACTGCAATCGCTCTATAAAGGATATGTAACTTGCATATGCTTGCTTGCTTGCGTTCGCTGGCTGTGAACTCCAACGTGAAGTCCTGTATGTCGGATGGAGACATCCTGTTGTCCAACATCAGTGTGATGTCATACCGGACTGAGGTTTGCGTGAGTATCCGTTGCCCCAAGTCTGGCTTATTGATGTGCAGACTGGTGGTTCCTCGCCGTGTAGGCAGATACTCTCCGACTTAGGAATAATCAGCGATCCTACTACTACAGATGGACTCAGGCGAGAGAGTGAGTTCGACTGCCTGCGCAACTCTTCCTCACTTTAATCCAATTCATCGCGCAAGTCATTCTTCGTCCAACTTTATATATCACTTTCAAGCGCTGTGGCGATGGGCGAGTGGCGAAGAGGCAGGCGTCGGTACGCTGGCAGCCGTTGTCGCAGACCTGCACACAGGCGGCTCAGGCCATATGGTCGTCTTCTACTGACCGGAGCAGCAGTGAGATTCGGCAGCCCCCTGAGCGACTGAGCAGCCCTCTATAGGAACACACTGCTCACCTCCATAGCACGAGGAAGGGGATAGAAAAGGTGCCCTTAACATTGTCTGCTCCATCATTACCTAACCAGCTAGCCGCGGTTGGTGGGTACCCTATATTGCGGTCGACATACAAACAAATTAAAAACAGGTAAAGCTAAAAGAGCAAACCATATTCCCTTGACAATCGGAACTTGGAATGTACGCACCCTACTTGATAGAGACGGTGCGTCGGGCCCAGAGAGACCAACAGCACTGATTGGGAGAGAGCTGGGCATGTAGAGCATCGACATTGCAGCCTTGAGCAAGACACGACTTGCAGAAGAAGGCCAAATCTGTGAAGTAGGTGCCGGCTACACATTCTTCTGGAGTGGAAGGAAAAGCAAGGAAAGACGCCAATCCGAAGTGTCATTTGCCATTAATTGGCAAAATAATTGGCAAACTAGCTGAATTTCCGAAGGCTATAAATGACAAGATTATGACCATCAAATTACCCCTGCTGAAAGGAAAGGAGCATGCAACCATCGTGAGTGTCTACGCACCAACCATGATCAATGAAGATGACGTCAAAAACAAGTTCTATGAAGACCTGCACATCGTATTAACATCTGTTCCCAAAAGAGATAAACTTATCCTACTTGGGGACGTCAATGCCAGAGTAGGCAAGGACACCACCTCTTGGAGTGGCATCACTGGAAAGTACGGAGTCGGAAATTGTAGCAGCAATGGACTCCTCCTCCTTCAGACCTGTGCCGAACGCGATCTCCTGATCACCAACACAATTTTCCATCTTCCCACGAGAAATAGGACATCGTGGATGCACCCTCGCTCTCAACACTGGCACCTCATTGACTATTCATCGTCAGGAGGGGTGACAGACAAGACATTCTGGTGACAAAATCCATGTGTGGCGCCGGATGCTGGAGAGACCATCGTCTCATTATCTCGAAAATAAACATACACATCAAACCACCACGGCGTCCTCAAGGGGTAAAAATGAAAAAAAAAAAAACAGCAACTAAATTTCACCAGCCTAAACAGCAAAAAAATGCAGCTGTGGTTTGAAAATATGCTGGAAGACCGCCTCAAGCCCAATGCTGCAGATACACAAGATGCGGAAACAGAGTGGAGAACCCTAAAGGACATAATTTACAACGCTGCTATGGAAAACCTGGGTTGGGTCCAGCCCCGCCCCCCCCCCCCCCCCGAACGCATAAAGACTGGTTTGATGAAAACTCCGAAGACATCAACCAATTGCTGGCCGAGAAATATCTTCTCCTCATGGCATATATGAATGACCCGAAGTCAACATTTTAAAAAAAAATTCCTCCAATAACATTCGGAGAGAAGTGCAGCAGAAACTTCCGCACATGTGAACAAAGCTGATGAAATTCAAGAGTTTGCTGACACACATGATATGAAAAACTTCTACGACTCATTGAAAGCGGTCTACGGTACTACATCATCAGGCATTGTTCCCCTCCTCAGTCCAGATGGGGGAACATTGGTCACCGACAAGAAAGAAATCCTTCAAAGCTGGGCAGAGAATTTCAGCAACATCTTAAATGCAACTTCCTTCTTCGATGATGAAACCATCAACTGCCTTCCTCAAGTTCCCACTAATGATACACTTGATGACCTGTCAACCATAGTGGAACTAAACAAAGCCATCCAGCAACTTTCCAGCGGTAAGGCGCCTGGTCCTGACTCCATCCCAGAAGAGATATACAAGGCAGGTGGGCCGGTCCTAATAGAGCGGCTTCACCAAGTCTTTACAAACATATGGGTGAACAAGACCATGCCACAAGATTTCAAGGACGCGTCAACAGTCCACCTTTACAAACGTAAAGGAAACCGCCAGTCCTGTGACAACCACCGAGGCATCTCCTTGCTCTCAATTGCCGGGAAGATACTCGCCAGAATTCTTCTCAATCGCCTCACAGTCCATCCCGATCAAGGTCTTCTTCCTGCGAGTTAATGTGGCTTCAGAAAAGAACGAGGAACTGTTGACATGATCCCAGACACTGAAGTTCTACAAAGAACGTCCATGCCCAGTATCCACACTCTACTAATGAAGAATCTGATTCGCTGGACTGGTCACTTAACTCGCATACCAGATCACAGGCTCCCTAAACGAATTTTTTTACGGCGAGCTGCGTTGTAGTAGACACTCCCAAGGCGGCCAGAGGAAACGTTTCAAAGACACTGAAAATATCACTGAAAGCTTTTGGAATTCATCTTAACACCTGGGAGACTGCTTCCAAAGGCCGAAATTCGTGGCGAACATCATTACACAAGGGGTAGTCACTTGTGAAGAAACCAGGACTGCAAGAACTGTGAAGAAAAGGCTGGCCAGAAAAACCACTGCAGGAATTCCTCCTCCTGGAAAGTCAAGCATTATTTGCCCACATTGTCAAAGAACATTTCAAGCCAAAATAGGCCTTATCAACCATCTTAGAACTCACGGCTCCATACATTCAACCCCACTGGATGAAATGAATGGTCATCATCATTCTTGATGGAGAAACAACATATGACAGACATGGGTATTAACATGAATATATCCCAAAGAAGTCATAAACTATAGGTTGCACAATTTATTGCCTGGCAGATTTTGCGGCATCTATAACATTATAGAAAACGATACAATAACTATATAGGACAGGGGCGGGGGCGGTTAAAAAATATATTGGGTATAAGTGAGCTAATGTAACAGCCTGGGGTGATGAAATTAAGTCAAGTATATCTCGTATGAAGCATCAATAAACATATACTGATTTGATTGACATGAAGAGGCGTGTATCACAAATAACTGGCCACTCAGGAGACAGCACAGACATCACAATGGTCACCACAAAGCACAGATTATAAGAAGACGACACATTGTGCTTACATTTTCATGATTCATGTGTTTCAACATGCGAAGTTCTCTGTATGTTCTCTTGGCATGGATGGCAGTCTGAAATGGGCGTGCTAGCTTTTTGATGGCCACTTTCACGTTTGTCTTCTTGTCAAATGCAGCTCTGGAGAATAAGAAAAACAAAGCAACTAGATTATTATTCTCTGATACAGCTGTTTTAACTAGTTGGTTTCACTGTAAAAGACCGTCTTCACCGCAAACACATACCTCCAAAATTGCTTAGTCTCTTCTCATGGACTACAGAAGGACAGTCTCAATACAGTGAAAGATCTATGAAGCACCATTAAAGACCTAAATACGCACCTACCAGAACCACACATAATAAGTACTCTTTCTCTTAGTTAGTTTCAAACATTTGAACATTTAATCTGTGCTCCAGTCTATATGTCCTACGCTGTTAGATTTCCAAAAGCCAAGGGAATACATGTATTTATATAAGCAACGCGGCAATGGGTCCCCCTGGTCTTTAATTATCACCTGAGAAAGCCAGGGGTTTGATTCTCTACTCCAGGATTATTGGCAGTATAACATCCTCGAGATTTTATTTTTTTTATAAATCTAATAGCTAGCATGCTTAGCTGCCGTTCCAGTGGTCATGTGTTCAAATCCCCATCAAGGCAATCTTTTTCAACTGACCTGAGCTCCCGGGCCGACCCAGCTGAAATGGGTTGGTACCAGGAAATTCTCAGGGAAGTAAAGAAAGCCGATATCATGTTGATCCCTCCACCTATCGAGTGCTGACTGATCTATACAAATACGGGATAGGACCATAAACCCTAACGTTGAAGCGGTGTAACAAGGCTCTTTAACTATAATCCTAAATATGCCACACACAAAAAGACACCGAAGCCTTTAAGTTCATATTAAATACCGAACAACTGTACTATCTACGAATATTTTCATAAACCATTCGACTATTTCTATCTCCCTATCTCACTGTGTCTACACAAGATGGGACATCAACGCTAACACATTCACACACATCACACACCCACATACATACAGAAACTCACTGTGCCTCTCTCTCTCTCTCTCTCTCTCTCTCTCTCTCTCTCTCTCTCTCTCTCTCTCTCTCTCTCTCTCTCTCTCTCTATCTATCTATCTATCTATCTCGCTATCTCTCTCTCTCTACACACACATCCCTCTACATGCAACTCTTTGTACACATATATTACTACGAGCGCGTTGACACATGCATGCACACACGCACACACACACCCAGACAACTACAGACATAATACGGGCAGCCATAATCAGACAGACAGACAGACAGACAGACAGACAGACAGACAGACAGACAGACAGACAGACAGACAGACAGACAGACAGACAGACAGACAGACAGACAGACAGACAGACTTCGTTAGAAATACAGATGCAGACAGACATAGTTACACATAAATAAAGACATACATACATACATAGTTAGACAGACAGACACAGAAATATCAACAAACAGACAGGCATAGATACACAGACAGACACACATAGTTAGACATATAGACAGACAGACATAATAACACAGGTAAGAAAGACAGACATAATTAGACAGACACAGACATAGTTAGACAGCCAGACATAGCTACACAGATAAACTGACACACAGTATTACAGACTGACTGACAGGGGCCTTAAGCCTGCCACTGCCAACTCATGAACAATCACTGCCTTCCATAGTGCTAGACTTTTTTTCGCATATCCTTTACAGGACGTTGCAGTCAACACCAGCATTTTTCAGCTGCTGTTAATGTCTTGGCAAGTTTTAAGTTCAGCAGTTTGCATTAACTACTGAGCGTAATCTTGCCCAGAAATCAACAATCTGAACAAACAATCTAAACATTACAGCATCAGCACAATGTCAATAGCAACAGGCTGTATTCCACAGTGATGAATTTTCAATTCCGCAAGCCCTCAGTGGTGACAAACAACTGGTATTGAGGGGGGGGGGGAGAGAGAGAGAGAGAGAGAGAGAGAGAGAGAGAGAGAGAGAGAGAGAGAGAGAGAGAGAGAGAGAGAGAGAGAGAGAGAGCCACTAAACGCATTGAATACCAACAGAAGAGTAATATTGCGGTGGAAACTGACATAGTGTGGCATTCCAAGAAACGTGAGAACAAACACGTTGTCAAATGAGGGGACAACACACGCGCATACGAATCAATCTATAAACTTCAATGAAAAGAGGGCCAACAGCTTGGCCGTTAAGAAGGAAGCCCACTACAGAGACATTCACAGATATATTCGTCGTGCAAAACAGGTAATAATCATGTTTCGTCTCTGGACAGTAAACAACAGAGTAGACAATCTTTCACGAAGACTCAAAACGGTTCTGTCACCAATGTGCACGTGTGAACAAACTACACAGACAGCTGAACATATCCTTAAAAATTGACACATGATAACTAAACTGCTGTATCATCTATGGTCACTCCATTCCATACGCACATTAACGCACAGCTGTTTGGAAGCCATCACGAACTCCATATAAAAAGCTAAATTCATCCTAGTAACATGACTCCTTGTGTATACATTATTAACCAGAAGCTGAAGAAACAAGAAGGAAATGAAATATAAGGTAAGAAATATATTATGTCTACTTTCCTGTCCAATTCTATTTCGGTTCTACATTTTTTACCCCATGCCTCTGTAAATTCTGTCTACTATATTACAAACACATTTCACACATTCCCATAAGAATCTGGATACGCCTTGTGTTGTCATCCGAATTGAGGTTCCGGTACTATAAAACAAGTTTTTAGCGTGATAAACATCAAAGAAATGTCACCGCTTTCCATGATTTAAGTTGCTTTTGGACCTATTAAAGGCATATTCCTTGGGTGGGGGTAAATATAAGACGGCAGGAAAAATTTCATAACGACGCAACAGACAGTTTTCAAAATAATTGATCGTGAATGAAGGCATTCATTTCTGAACAGACTATAGATGTTCTCATTTATCCACCAGCTGGCTGTCCGCAGATCATCACAGCCATGTTTCACCCCCATTAAGCCAGAAGGCCTGCACAGATCGTCGCTGTTATCGCACGTTGCTATCTTAATCAGCAAGTGCTTGAAGCTCCTGGATAAAGGGCCCTCCTCTCGACAGCAGCTTGAGATGAGTTATTCTGAAATAGCCACGAAAGAGCAAAAAACTGCTGTCACAGCACCTCGGCCTTTTCATGGTAATCTGTCTTGACTTTACTGATTAATTATAAATTATGAACGATATTTTGGAATCGAATGTTTATTAATTATACTTTTGTTTGCGTTCGCTCGCTCTAAAACTCGCCATCAGGCGAACCCACTCCGACTTTATAATTTACGTTCCCAAGTCAAGGGCGAGAATTCAACATCTTTGTCAAACTGACCGGTGTAATGGTTGAACCCGCTACCTTGGCATCAGCGCACCGGAAACTTAACAGCCAGAGTTCTTATCCATTCGTCCATGCTGACTCCCGAATGTGTATTTGTCCAATAAAGTGTGAAAAGTTAAGTCCTCACATATTCTAGGCCACTGCAAAATGGGGCGATGTGGTCATTTTCCATAATGCCTGTCTTTTGCTTCCCACAGAATTCCAAAAGTTATCCGGCATACAAGTTATTTTACTGGTTAAAGCCCTGAACAGTCCTGGTTGGAAAACATAATTCTGCCACTGCTGGGAACCGAACCTGAATCACAGTTTCGGTCAGCAAGACAACTAACCATAAGGTTGCTAACCATGCAGCTCATCATTATGTGCCATGCCGGAAAGCGTGTGCCACCATGGCTGGCCATCGCTCACGATCCTCAGATTCTTGTATCAGGTCAGTGTTCTTGTCCAGTTAATGCCTTCACGTCAAGCCATCAGGGTGGTTATCTATGTGTCTTCTACTTGCCTTTTTTTCCTACTAATGTTACTTGTTATCATTTGGCTTTCAAGAGATTTCTCCTCATACCGTGTCCAACACGTCTTGGCTGTCTACGTCTAATTTGTCAAAACAGTTTACGGTGTTTATTTCTTGAATGTCTTATTTGTTTTTGTATTCTCCTATAGTATTCTTTGCATTATCCACAGTTGGTTAGTTAGTTAGTTGGTTGGTTGGTTGGTTGGTTGGTTGGTTGGTTGGTTGGTTGGTTGGTTGGTTAGTTGGTTGGTTGGGTGGGTGGTTTGGCTGGTTGGTTGGTGAATCCCCTGGAAGACTGTCAACTTTCAAGTCCAAAGCATTGGCATTCAAGTCGACTGAGCTCCGAAAAGGGCGTGCATCAATCACACCGGAGTTAGTTTTGAGACTTTCCTCTTAGCCCGGCAAAAATATACCACACCAAGGGACCTGTCTTGCAGAGCTCTCATTCCCCTCCCCAAGCTCAGAAACCAGCGGGGTGGGCAAGACCGGCACCGGAACTTCCCATCTGCGGAAACAATTAGGATACAACCAGGTCATGATTCAGCACAGCACACACAAACTGGGTGGGTTTACGAGTGATCATCTTTCGTCAACTCTACACATCCGTATATCGCCTCTCTCCCACGTGGACATTGTCATAGTACAATGTTCCATGCAAACTAGTAAAAAGCGTTTATTTATTCGTGATTTACGACCCGCCAAGTATGAGTTTTTGTATGTTGTTGTAAACATGCTTTCATGTATCATAGCAGAACACAACATGGCGCCAGCTTTCAACCGGGCACTAAACCAGCACGTAGTCCTTATTTACATCCAATGCATCATAAAGTTCGGGAGAAGACCTACATGTGTAAACCTATTAAGCGACAGCCGATGCGGCTAGTTAAGGCGCTGTGCTTTTTGTCGTCATTCGCAACTGCGAGCGCTAACAAGACAAGTCACCTGAACAAGTCAAGAAGCCTGATATGGGAGAAAAAGATGACACGTTGTGTCACAGAAAAAACTGCAGTTTAATGATTCCTTGATAACTTACATATTAAAATACAAGGAAGGAGAAGGGTTAACAATCGTGTACTTCATTCTGAGAGGAGGACGAATAAAAGAGCATTGACCGACACAGATATGAAAATAGGATACAGGTGTTCGTAAAGTTCATTGCTTGACGATCTGACGGACACGGAGAAACGGGACGATCGGCCGACGGGAAAATGAACGGAGAATGCTTTGAAGTGCAAACGAGCGATGGACAGAGGACCAGCGTAACAGCGGAGAACGGAGCGCCGGACGTATACGTGATTTCACTGAACGTTTGATGTTACGGGTACGGCAAATTTGATTGTAGATCAAACAATCAACGGAGAATGGGACACGCAATATAAAAAGCTGAACATGGAGTTTCTGGTTAGTGTGATACCAAACTGGAAGGAAAGATAGAATTATGTGTCCTGTAATGAATAGAAATATCCTCCCTTATAATGGGATAGAGTGCTTGGCTGCGGATAAATTTCGATTCGGGGACTTACATTAATTCTATAGAGGCATTTATATAAGGTATTAATATATTAGTGTAATAGTAGCATAGGGATATAGGTGTTTGTTCTTAATGTGTGAAATTGCATTCGTTTATCTAGTCGTGTAAACTTTAGTGCACTCAGAAATCGTATGTCCGTATGTTTTTCGGAGGCTTTTCAGTATGGCTAGAAAAGGACTATCACATAAGAAAATTATATGAAGCAGACACATATCACCAGATTACCTATCTTCTCCACAGGTTCAAATCTCCTATTGAAATCATAGAAGAGATGAAGGTTACTACACTTGAGCAAATAAAGTACCTACTTAGAAACAACAAGAACATAGACATGTTTTAATACGAAGAAGTGATAACTTAACGTCAAATACAGAACACTGTATGCTCAAACAAATATACAACTAAAACCCTTAAAAGGAAAAGACGTTAACCTGTGGCAAGCAGGGATACTTAAAACTGCATGCAATTGCACTGTGCCGAAACATTAAACTTTGTTAACCATAGACATGGTGTAGAACAGTCATAGTAACTCTAGACAATGTCGGATAGTGGCGGTGTGTATTCAGAGGTGGATTATAATACCGTCCAAACCGGGAAATATATGAACTTCAGTGACTTACCAAATTGGATTATTTTCTGGTGATAAGACATTGAACAGTTGTTTTCGTCAAGAATTGGATTAATTCCCGACTCAAGCAGGAGGAGATCATTCATGGTGAGATCACTCCATTTCTGTGTGTGCAGTCCTGTGTTTTGGCTGACAGAAAAGACGAGAAGAACTAATGCACATACGAGATCAACCGTCCTATCTTGCATTCACACTAGCAGACAATACCAACTACATATACTCAATCCATACATACACCAGACATAGTTTTTTCTTAATAAATCTGTTATTTATTGTTGAAAGGAACTGTTGTCAGAGTATGTGTTGAGAGAATAACAGAGAGAGAGTAAAAGAAATAGATATATGGAAGGGAAGACAGAAGGGAGGGGTGTAGACAAAAGTCAGTCAATAATCCCAACAGATAATAAGTTTGAAGATGTGCTTGTTGATTCCAACTCTCTCCCGGGAAAACAAGTGACATAATTGGTGGAGCGAGCGGGGTAGAAAATAATACCCATATGACCTGGGCATAACAGGACATATGCATAGAGGGGTACCTGCATATTGGCACAGGCATAGCGGAGTACCTGCATGTTGGGACATACTGATTGGAATAAATATAAGTATATATTGATGACTTTTAATGGAAGGACGTCCATTGGATATATGGTGCCATTACATTTATGGTAGAAACATTTCATTAACGCTGGTGACTTTACAGTGAGAAAGTTCCAGACAGAGTGAATGTGGATAGGTGGTAAGACACATTACATACCTAGTCACACGGTCACACGTCTACATAAGTCTTTATCCTATATCTCCTCTTGTGGATGAGAGAGTGGTTGTGATGTACTGTGTGGTGTTGTAGATTAATAATATTAGATAGGCATAGATAATGATATAGGTTCTACGTAGATTATCTGTTTATAGGAAGGACTTCTTTATTGCTTGGAGGTGTCTGTACTCAACTTGCTGACTTACCTGCTTTAACTATGGCAACTCCTAAAGTAACTACAGCCGAACTGAGGGCCAACGGGGAGGCAATTGGTTTAGCTGGTTCGGAACTAACTGATTACATACAGGAACGAGAGAGGGAAATTCGTCAAGCGGAAAGAGAAGATCGAAAGGCCGAGTTGGGAGTGAGAAGAATAGAGGTGGAGACCAAACGAATGGAAATGGAACAAGAGGCCAAGAAAATGGAAATGGAATAAGAGACCAAACGAATGGAAATGGAACAGGAGGCCAAGAAACTGGACCAGGAGACCAGGAGACTGGGACTGGAACAGGACAACAAGAGGTTGCAAGCAGAGGAAGCCAACAAGATAAGGGAACATGAATACCGCATGCGAGAACTGGAGCTCAAGACACAAACGAAGGGAGAAACTGACGGGACAGAAGGAGGATCCTTTTCCCAGGGTTCACTCAACATGATTGGACAGGGTTACCATGCCATGAAGTTTCCCTTGGCGGTCTTTGATGAAAGTAAAGAGAAGATATACCAGTTTTTGGATCGGTTCGAGGCCATGGCAGTCGCTATGGGACTGGAGAGAACCCAATGGGCTCTTAAATTATCCCAGGCTTTACGTGGTTCAGGGTACGAGGTCTACACACGCCTACCACCAGGACAGGAAAATCAGTACGAGGAATTAAAAGCCGCTTTGATGAAACATTATGAAGTCACAGCACAAACGTATAGGAAGAAGTTTAGATCGTCTAGAAGAGAGCCGGGAGAACTATTCGCCGCCTACAGTCTGAGGCTGAAATCCTATCTCCAGAAATGGATGGACTTGGCAGAATTCAAGAGGGATTATGAGAGTCTCGAAGAGATGATGGTGGTCGACCAGATGCGAAAGCAAATGTCGAAACCTCTCAGAACCTTCTTAGGAGAACAAGGGGCGGAACAGATTGATGTTGTGAATAAGCTGGCGGAACGATTCGTGGAGGTACATGGGGAGGCTGCGGAACTCAGTATACAAACCAAAGGTCAGGAAAAACAAGAGAAAAAGAAACCTAAAAACTGGGAAGGAGAAAAAGTGGAACCTTATATAAAGCACACAGAGGAGAGTTCAGAGAAGGTGAAGGAAGGGAAACCAGAGCACCTCGAATTCTTCAGCGAAACGACAGTGGTCGGAGAAGTGGTGTTCATTCTGCAAAGTGCCATCTCATAACACGAAGGACTGCAGATCGAAACCTAAAAGTTCTTACTTCGCAGCATGCAAAGTGATTCCTACAACGGTGATCACAGACAAGGCTGAGGTCGGAGAAGGAGATAGGAACAAAAAGGACACCCGGAAACCTAGGAAGGGAACATGGTGCACACACTGCCGGTCGAAAACACATAATACTGTGGACTGCAGATGCAAGGCAGAAGACGCCAATTGCATAACCAACCTCGAGGAATCAAAAGAGGAAAGCAAGGAAACTGTCAAGGAGATGAAAGTCACTCAGGACCAAGAGAGACCACCTGTGGTCGAACTGATTAAAGTCAATGGCCAGCAGGTTGCTTGTCTCTACGATACAGGTTTGGATGGGGAAGCGGTGGTGGACGCCAGCTTGGTAAGCCCAGACCAACTTACAGGGGAGACCATAGAGATACAGCCGGCAATGAGGAGTGCTGTTACCATGACGCTGCCAATCGCCAAGGTGGAGATTAAATCCAGGTGGTACGTCACGGGCATTATTCCAGCTGCTGTATTATCTGACTCCTTATTTCCCATGATCATTGGCACGAAATATGTCTTTTTGGGAATGCCCAACCAGCCAGCCCACAAAGGAACAGTAGTCAGTGGATCTCACGGGAAGGAAAAAGAGGCAGAGACACTATGCGACAACTCAGGGATAGGAGAATTGCATACTGCCCAGAGGAAGGATACTACGTTGCGTCCTTGCTACAGGAATCTGCAAAGAAGTGCTGAGCCACCAGAACGGGGACAGTACTTTCTGAAGAATCAACTACTCTATCGGAGAGCTGGGAGGGGAGACAACCTACATGAGCAGTGGGTGGTTCCAGAGACCCACCGTCCTCACATTCTTCAGAGTGGACACACCATAGCCGAGAATCGACATATGGGCGTCCGAGAGACCTTGCAGCAAATTTCCGGCCATTATTGCTGGCCAGGAATGACCGGAGATGTACGCTGGTGGGTGAAATCTTGTTCGGAGTGCCAGAAAGCACCACCCAACAAGCGGACTAAGAGTAAAATAGCTCTTAAAGTGGAAGACAAAGTGGAAGTGTGGGGTCCAGCAGAGACCAATATACTCCAAGTAGGATGGAAAGGACCTTATCCTGTGGAAAAGGTTGTGTCCAAGAACATCTACAAAATAAGGATCGGGGAAGAGCAGAAAAATCTCCCTAGACATCGCATTAGGAAATAGGAGAGATCCGGGAGCAAAGCTTCGCACTTTATGGTGATGGCAGCCATTGGGACAAAAGTTACCAGTCCAGACGAAGACCAGAGATCGCCAGTACAACATAGGAGAGCCTATGGGAAAGTACGTGATAGGTCAGATTTACCCAACGACAGGAGGAGGGAAATCACAAGTCAGGGAAAGGACAAGAGTGAAAGTTTCACCGGTAACCAAGTTCAAAAGGGGTGGGTAACGTCGGGAAAGGCGAGAATACCCAGGACCCAACCGAAGATTGGCTGACCAGATACAATATCGCCCAAGATGGTCCTGGAAGCAAAAGTCCAGGAGATTTGGGAAAGACGACTCGGTCCAACGAGGACGAGGTGGAACATCCCCAGAGGCAAAGCCGGGGGAAACCAAGAGGACATGGAAGCAGTGTTACAATCAGGATGGGACAATCCGTCTGTGTTGTGAGCCATCGCTTACGCCAGTGGAAAGGAGGCCGACTGAACGTACCGGAGCGATGAGCCAACACTAGTTTCAGTCATGAGTAGTATGGTAGGGTGCATATGAGGTCGCCTACTGGATGAGGTGTTGATCCATGTGAGGATCCTATCATATCATCAACACGTGATGTTCATAGCTACTTCAGAGAAGCTCAACGCACGGTGGATGTGATGGACGTTGTTGTTGCAACAGGACTTCACAGTGGAATACATTTCTGGTAAGGAGAATGTAGGAGCGGATTTCTTATCTAGACATCCAACTCCAGAGGAAGAGGAATAAGTTGGAGGATCATAGGAATCAAAACTACAGGGATGAAGAGTCGACGCGGTCAACTCTCTTAAGAGGGGGCCTATGTCACAGAAAAAACTGCAGTTTAATGATTCCTTGATAACTTACATATTAAAATACAAGGAAGGAGAAGGGTTAACAATCGTGTACTTCATTCTGAGAGGAGGACGAATAAAAGAGCATTGACCGACACATATATGAAAATAGGATACAGGTGTTCGTAAAGTTCATTGCTTGACGATCTGACGGACACGGAGAAACGGGACGATCGGCCGACGGGAAAATGAACGGAGAATGCTTTGAAGTGCAAACGAGCGATGGACAGAGGACCAGCGTAACAGCGGAGAACGGAGCG
The DNA here is from genome assembly GCA_014155875.1 of Cepaea nemoralis. Taxonomy (NCBI): domain Eukaryota; kingdom Metazoa; phylum Mollusca; class Gastropoda; order Stylommatophora; family Helicidae; genus Cepaea; species Cepaea nemoralis. Next base: position 60,463 of record JACEFZ010027506.1, on the reverse strand, counting down.
CCGGACGTATACGTGATTTCACTGAACGTTTGATGTTACGGGTACGGCAAATTTGATTGTAGATCAAACAATCAACGGAGAATGGGACATGCAATATAAAAAGCTGAACATGGAGTTTCTGGTTAGTGTGATACCAAACTGGAAGGAAAGATAGAATTATGTGTCCTGTAATGAATAGAAATATCCTCCCTTATAATGGGATAGAGTGCTTGGCTGCGGATAAATTTCGATTCGGGGACTTACATTAATTCTATAGAGGCATATATATATAAGGTATTAATATATTAGTGTAATAGTAGCATAGGGATATAGGTGTTTGTTCTTAATGTGTGAAATTGCATTCGTTTATCTAGTCGTGTAAACTTTAGTGCACTCAGAAATCGTATGTCCGTATGTTTTTCGGAGGCTTTTCAGTATGGCTAGAAAAGGACTATCACATAAGAAAATTATATGAAGCAGACACATATCACCAGATTACCTATCTTCTCCACAGGTTCAAATCTCCTATTGAAATCATAGAAGAGATGAAGGTTACTACACTTGAGCAAATAAAGTACCTACTTAGAAACAACAAGAACATAGACATGTTTAATACGAAGAAGTGATAACTTAACGTCAAATACAGAACACTGTATGCTCAAACAAATATACAACTAAAACCCTTAAAAGGAAAAGACGTTAACCTGTGGCAAGCAGGGATACTTAAAACTGCATGCAATTGCACTGTGCCGAAACATTAAACTTTGTTAACCATAGACATGGTGTAGAACAGTCATAGTAACTCTAGACAATGTCGGATAGTGGCGGTGTGTATTCAGAGGTGGATTATAATACCGTCCAAACCGGGAAATATATGAACTTCAGTGACTTACCAAATCGGATTATTTTCTGGTGATAAGACATTGAACAGTTGTTTTCTTCAAGAATTGGATTAATTCCCGACTCAAGCAGGAGGAGATCATTCATGGTGAGATCACTCCATTTCTGTGTGTGCAGTCCTGTGTTTTGGCTGACAGAAAAGACGAGAAGAACTAATGCACATACGAGATCAACCGTCCTATCTTGCATTCACACTAGCAGACAATACCAACTACATATACTCAGTCCATACATACACCAGACATAGTTTTTTCTTAATAAATCTGTTATTTATTGTTGAAAGGAACTGTTGTCAGAGTATGTGTTGAGAGAATAACAGAGAGAGTGAAAGAAAAAGATATATGGAAGGGAAGACAGAAGGAAGGGGTGTAGACAAAAGTCAGTCAATAATCCCAACAGATAATAAGTTTGAAGATGTGCTTGTTGATTCCAACTCTCTCCCGGGAAAACAAGTGACACGTTGCAAGAACACCAAGAGCCACGCGGTATCCAAGATGTGCAGCGTGGGTGCCGACAAGAAGAGGAACGTGGAGAGCCTGCCTGCGAGCTGTAACAAAGAACCTGAAACTACAGCTACTACTGAAGCCACCACGAGGGAGACCGTCGACAGTCCACCACAGACAAGAGCCAAACCTACTGAGAAGCAGAGAGAGGAGAAAGACACCAGAGTTGGATACACCGACTTACCGACAAGCAAGTGGGTTATCAAGCGTATCCAAGTGGAGCTATCAGACGAAGAAATCTTGAAGCAGCTATGAGAAGAGAATCTCCACACCCGATTCTTGAAGGTGGAGCGGCTCCTCACCTACTCCAAGATTCCCACAACCTTGCCGGTGGTAACGACAGAGGGCAGCGAGATGCCGATCACAGTATCAATCAACAAGAGAATGCAGCAGCCAGAGAGATTCATCCCAAGGATCACCCAGTGTTCCAGATGTCAGAGGGTCAGCCACAGCAGAGCAGCCTGCCGCAGCACGACGGAAATCTGCCGGTACTGCGCCGATCAACATGACTTCAAGGAGTGTCCGCTGGCCAAGCTGGACACGGACTTCCGAGCACCCAAAAACAAAATAAAGTGCGCCAACTGCCTGGGCAAGTATGGAGCAAGATACTTGGACTGTCCGTATCTCCAAAGACACAGAGACGTCTTAAAGTTCGCCATCAACACAAAGACACTATACAACGAAGCAAGGCGGAGGTGCGAGACAGCCACGTGCATCTCACAAGCGGAAAAAGCTCAACTGCAAGACCAGATAGATGAGCTAAAGAAAGAGGGTTGGTCTTTAATCAATACATGTAGCTTGAGACCTAGTTACACCAAATGATGTTTGCATCTCCAGTTATCTACTATTTTAATCAGGGGTGAGCAAACTACGGCCCACGGGCCGCATGCGGCCCGGCAACTGATAATATGAGGCTCTCGAAGGCATTTAGAAATAAAAAATATTACTTCGTTTTTAAGTTATTTTGTTTAATTTTACAAAATTTCATGTACCGTTACGATTGTTTTAACATTTTTGATAAAATTTCTTTCCACTTTTTCTATTTTTGTAAACAGTCCTTGACCTTCGTAAGGTAATACTAAAATACGAATTTATCGATTTTAATATAGAGAAATATTTATCGACATGTAAAAAATTAATAAGGATGATTTTATGAAAAACATATTTTTCTGGTGAATAAAATGATTTATTTTGCTAGCCTGTAGCCGGTAACTGTTCACCCAGTTACTGAAAGCAGACAAGTAAGTGTACTTTCTCAGCCGCGCTGTTCCCAACTCACTGTACACAAGGTAAAGAAATAACCAGACAAGGGTAAGGGGGGGGGGGTGTGTGTGTGTGTGTGTGTGTGTGTGTGTGTGTGTGTGTGGTGGGGGGGGGGGGAGAGAAGAAGTCTAAGGCAATGGCATCATTAGAGAGTTCAAATCACACGGGGCGGCATCAGCCGAGGGATTGACACGATAATTACTGTATTATCACATGTTTGTGCAGTGTTTCAACGGACATCGATTTGTATGTAAGAACACCCTTAAAGCCAGCTATAACACCAAAAACATGTTTGTAAACCCACGTGCAGGCATTAAAATACGCCCAGTTGTGAGATTTGTAGCTTAACTGGGAGGACATTCCATTCTAATCAATTTAACAGGATCAGCAAAGGACATAATCCCTTTTCACACTGCGAGGAGTATTCGGTATATGGTGGTAGACCTATCCGCACTCGATCGGTGACTATAGTCAATACCACGCTGGAGAGGAGACCACGAGTCAGAAATCTCACTACAGAGGTGTCACAACCTTACACACACGATATGTACGTCATCCTGTGGGCTGAGGGCGGGGCAGTGAGTCCATTCCACACAAGGCTCACTTGGATTTTAACGTTGACTTTTCATTAGAAAGCAATTAAATTACTGCAATTACTGAGAAAATCAAACTAGGGTTGATCGCACCATCTTGCAAAGGATATGCAACATAGTTATGTGTTTATTATTAGTATGTTACCATAGTAGAGTCACGTACGACTTGCAACTGCCTCGCCATATCTCAACTTGTACTGCCAACAACAAGGGTGGTCGATTCCCTCCCCCGGGGTCAAGGCTGAATATTAATTGTTTTTGTTTTTTTTACCTGGCCCGTTAATTTGTACACATTCTCCAAAGCTGCAATCTGACACGCTGACAGGCGTCTTTTTTTCTAAAATATAAACGTTACAGGCACACAGGTCTATATCGCACAAAATTCACCATTCATTCCCGCAACAACAACAACAATAACAAAAAAACGCATCGTTATTAAACAAATAGTTCGCGTTTGACCAAATCCTATTCTAGTAATTACTAAAAGGTTTGTGGAGCTTTCGTAGCTGCAGTACATAGACAGTTATTGTAAAAACAGGCAGACTTAATCGTTCTGACACACCTTGTCGTACAAATAGACCACCTGATTATAATGCGGGGGGGGGGGGGGGAAGAGGAAAGGGGAGAGCTAAGGAAAAGGGGTAACCTGCGCGAGAATCGGTCGGTAGCGGTTCTCGCCGCGTCGGTAACTTACGGGTATGTGAGCCGGTTGCTGAGAAAGCAGTGACAAACTACTGAGCGTAATCTTACCTAATACATCAACAGCAGCTGAAAAATGCTGATTTTGACTGCATATCAACAGCGGAGTTGATCCAAAAAAACCAAAGACCCAAATCTCTGGAGAGTCATTAACGCCTACGCTAGCCGGCGTGGCACTTGATGATGATGATGATGATGATGATGATGATGATGATGATGATGATGATGATGATGATGATGATGATGATGATGATGATGATGATGATGATCTCAGAATCGTAGTAGTGGTTGGAAACAATCCTACAATTACTGTGGACTCAACCAGGGCCACGATAGTGTGTAGTAGATGCCCCAACTACAAACCGACCATTATTTTGTGAATCCCGTGAGTGATGTTCCAATCTTAGAGCGGGTGGCTTTGGGGTCTGAATGTCCACGCTATACATCGTCGGACGTGCTTGGTCATGGCTCTCTCTCTCTCTCTCTCTCTCTCTCTCTCTCTCTCTCTCTCTCTCTCTCTCTCTCTCTCTCTCTCTCTCCCAACATACACTGTGGGAAAATACTGCCAAGTGCGCATGCCTGCCAAAGATAAGCAGTGGCAGAATTATTGTCCCGACGTACGACCCTGTCTCTGGGTTTCGAACCGGCCTCATAGAAATGTATAAAAAATCACGTTCAGAATGTTCTGGGAATTGTCTGAGAAGGAAAGGCCACAAGGAAGGGAACTGGTCATGCTACCTCACATATCGTAGTCAGAATATGTGAAGGTCCGGGGTTCGGGGGGGGGGGGGGGCGTAGTGGTCTCGAGATATGGTGTCTGTCTGGAGTGCTGGAGGTCCCGGGTTCAAGTCCCGGTGAGGATCGGATTTTTTCACGTGGACTTCTAGTAACAAAATTTCCTCTGGTCTCTGGGTAATGAGATCGGACGCCCGTGGTGCGCACGTAAAAAATCCCTTGGCAGTTGGAAATCGAAAAAGAGTAGCCTAACGGCGCTGCCCGGGCAAAATTTCGAGTTAAAAATCTACCCAAAGTATTTCAGGATCCTCGCCGGTGCTACAAAGTTCGTGCACTGAGCTGAGCTTCTCCGGACTCAGGCTTGAGTTAGAAGTAGAACGGACCACTTATGGGTTGCACCCGTGTGTCGTGGTGTTGATCCGTCGACTAAACTAAACCGTGAGGGCCTAACATTCCACACTCTAAAGGCAGTATCTGCTATGGGACCAACTTGACCTTGTGTGTGTCTGTGTGTGTACCTGTGTGTGTGCGCGCGCATGTAGCGGCTTCTTGGGCCAGCGGCCTTTAACCCTTACCGGAGGGAGTCTCTGTGGCGAAGTGGTCACACTGCCTACCTCGCGCTCCAAAGTCTGTGGTTTCGATTCCGGGCTACGACATTTGGTTCAACAATTTTCTTGGAGACTCATCGGAGTCGTCACTGGAGCTACGGAGTTCGTGCTTTGTGCGAGGCTTTGGACAGGCTGCCCTGCGGAAAGAGACCGAGCCATATGGGATAAAACCCGGTGCAATGAAGTGGATCATCTTGCCCTTTAAGCCGTTTAATAATTGTATCCCTTGGCCGAGAAAAAAAGAAGAAAACTCCCGGCATACAACAGCAATGGTATTGGTGACGTCATTAAAGCAATAAAACCTGTTTCATGTATTGATTATTTTCCCCCGGGACGTTTTCTAAGCGTGTCACCGAGCGCTGTTATCTATGTCAATCAGAACATCACATCTGGCAACCTCATATAGGCAACACATATTAAACCAAGACAAAAAACGCTTAAACGGCCATATCTCAGTTATTGATCTATCATGCCGAAACTTGTCTCATTTCATCTGCTAAAGCAGAGATTGAATACCAATAGCAGTGACATGCTGTACACAAATACACGACCGGCTACTGAATCATGAATGAAACTGCTGTTGATATATCCACTTGTCAAAGGCTGCGTGCATTTGGTGTCAAACATGGGACTGAACAGAAAACGATACATGAATGGAAGACACAGACGTATATATGTTACCCAGGCAATGTGAAATGTCGGCTATTTGCATGTTTGTACCGTCCATGGCCCCCCTGACTAACTAGATTATTTATGTAGTTTCCTTGTGGGTTCATTGATTGTCAAAATCGATGTTTCTAAATGTCTAACTTTTTCTAGGATGTAAGTTTTGTGTATTTTTAACTGATCGTGGATAATGTTAACAATTACACGCAGCGCAAATAATATACAGAAAGTCTCCTCTGAAAGTCCATCATCAAATATCTTGTCGGCTGGCGTGGGTAATCCCCTTTGTTATTCGCAGCTCTTTGCAAAAATGCTTAACTGTTCTAATAGTTTGATTATTTCCTTGTATTATAAGCGCTCTTGTGTTTGTTTGTTTGTTTGTTTGTTTGTTTGTTTGTTTGTTTGTTTGTTTGTTTGTTTGTTTCTTTCTATCTTTCTTGTTTTCCATGCGTTTATTTCTTTTTCTTTTTTTTTTTTTGTTTGATTTGTTTTTGGTAGTTTATGATGCATAAGTTAAGATCTGTTTTTACTTCTACACCCCTTTCTAACAGAGTTATGAGAATGTAAATGGCATTGTTTTTTGCGCCCCCCTCCCCCCAACAAAGCCATACCGTTCATCATTAATTTCAGGTTTAATCTTGTTTCTTCTCACTATTATTCTCAGTAACAACTTTGCTATATGTCTTATTTGACCTACTATGCGGTGGTGTCCATATTCTAAAGCAGCTGGTTTCTTTGGCAGAGCTATAAACTTGGATTACTAATAGGTTATCAGGAATTTACCCACTACTATAAATACTCGTATAATTTAAAAATTGCGTTATTATTCCCATTACACAATCTCAAAAGGCCTCATTTCTTCCAGTGATATGTTATCTGGTCCTGGTATCTTTCCTTTCTTGATGTAATGACTAAACTTTATGAAAACCATTACTAACTTTTATAAATAGCATACGTAAAGTAGTTTTTAATTTACAGATAAATATTTTTTTAAAAACCCACGTCCGGGTACACAAAATATAGCCCATCAGTCAAGGCACTCTGGAGCTCGGAGGCGAACAGGTTGAAACCCCCTGTGCTATGACAACAATGGGAATACCCGACCTTCAAATTGTGTTGAGGGTGAGGGAACGTCTGCTGGTTTAGCAAAGTGGAAAGTTCAGCTCAGAATAATGAAAAATATAAAAAAAAGCAAAATACGGAACAGGTCAGCTCTTCAAGAAGACGGTCACAAATAACACACCGTGACCGTTAAAGCTACAAAACCTCCATCAGCAGTAACACTGAAAGTCAAGCGGGCACTAATGCAACTACATTGGTGTGTACTGAGGTGTAAACAGGAAGAGAAGATTCAATAACTAAACGAACATTAAACCTTGTGATCACTAATCGCATTATAGCATATTATGTGATCGGAAGTTTATAAATGCGATCGGGGGGGGGGGGGGGGGGAATATGCCCCAGACAAGGAAACAAAACAAGAAATACGAAACTAAAGGGGGGTACAATATGATAATCACACGCCCTATTGATTCCTAAGTATTAGAAAATATGGTCTTTGCATCAGGTTATACTTTCGATTCTGCTTAAATAGGCAACCAGTAAATCTGGGCAGCCGTTTATTTAGGACCCAGCTCAAAAACACACGTATACTAACTAATGTTCAGTTTATCTGGGCCAAGAGGCCGGCTTAATTGCAACACCAAAGGACGCGATGCCAATTGACACGGATTTAAAATTATGTTAGTGGTGCCTAAATGTAACTTTGGACTTCGCCGACGACACTCCTATCACACATAAGTAATCAGATGTAGAATAAAATAATCACACTTGATGAGTCGTCGCATCAATTAGGTCTACTCATTCATAGGGGAAAAGGCGAACAGGCGAATATTCATAGGGATGAAAAGGGAGTCTCTGTGGCGAAGTGGTCAAGCCGTCTGACTCGGGCTCCGAAAGTTGTGGGTTCGATTCCGGGCCGCGTCCTTGGGTCCACGAGTGCATTTTTTCGGAGAGTCCTGAGGATCGTCGCTGGCGCTATGTAGTTCGTGCTTTGTGCGACGCTTTCCGCGCTGCGGAAAAAGACTGGGCCACATGGGATAAAAATCCGGTGCAGTGAAGTCGACCCTGTCGACTTTTAAGCGACTTTTTAAAAGGTGAAAAAGAAAGATAATGAGATTAAACCATGCAAATAGCAACCAGATCTCCCTTAGTGAAACCTCACTTCAAGAGGCGGAGTCAAACATCTATTTGGGAGCAACATAGACAAACATCTATTGAACTTCCAGTGTTCTGATTGGGGGGGGGGTGTTGCCGGTTCCATTCCTACACTGGCATTAAGTTGGACTTAAACGTCGACTTCTCGTTCAGAAAGTAATGGCAAACTACTGGCTCGTGGCTTGCCAACATAAAGGAAAGACTGGCTGCCTATTCCCCATTGCTCTCGGCCTACAAAATGTGATGGCGCTATCACACATTAGACGCATAGCAGGACAAAGCTTGGGGACAATTTATTTGTATTTATTATGTTAATGTTAACAAATAGAAATTTCTGAAAGTTAAAGGACGATAAACTTAGAGCAAAACTTAAAATGTTCAACTCCAGTGTTAAATCTCTACTATTGTATGCACGTGAAACATGAAGAACAACTAAAAGTATTTCTAATAAAATACAAACATCTACATAACTCATGCCTGTGCAGAATAGCAGCACTAAAATGGTACGACAGAATCACCAGTGTGAAGCTCACGGAAAGAACTAGACATGTTCCGATCAGGTAAAGATGCGGCGTAGGATAGGGCACACATTGAGAAAACCTGATGATGATATATCTAGACACTTTGTTGCCTGGAACCCACGAGGCTAACGAAATGGCTGAAGGCCTAAAACTCCATGGAGAAAAGAGTTACAGACAGAGATGAATCATGTTGGGAGGACATCTAGGTAGCTGCAGCAGACACAAACAGATATAGCAGCTTGGGGTGAGTTGGCTGAGGACCTATGTTCCGATGGGGGATGCAGGATAGAAGCAGAAATCAGAAGAAATGTAACTTCAAGAATCGCGATGCAGTAAACACTGTTAAAATAAAAAAAAAAATTTACTACAATGGACGAGGCAGAGAAACTGGCAAAGAATCCAGAATCTTCATGGTCGGCTGTGTTGGAATGTACTGGATCTTACAACATGATGACATTACAAGTTCATACGTGCACGCTGTTTGCGTTTAGATAGCTTTCAATGAATGTTTGTGTCAATCAAAATGATATGCCCTCCTTCAATGTTTAAACAATGTTGCATGTTCTTTGCTGGACGTTGTGATCAACCCCAGATTGATATTCTAGGCAATATTACGTTCAGTAGTTTGTTATAACTTTCTGAACGAGAAGTCAACGAGTAGTCAAGTTCATCTGCCCGACGAGGAATGAACCACCACCCCGCCGTCAGCGCAAGAATGAACCACCACCCCGCCGTCAGCGCAAGAATGAACCACCAACTCGCCGTCAGCGCAAGAATGAACCACCAACCCACCGTCAGCGCAAGAATGAACCACCACCCCGCCGTCAGTGCAAGAAATTTGAGCGCAACTGCGATAAACATTTCGGCCACGCTGTCCCCTGTACATGCTACATTCATTTTAATGCATTCGCGAACTCTCAGCCACTTTAGACTCCTCTTTTTCCATCCCTGGTTACAATGACGAACTTAACTGAACCAAATCGACCGTTATTGATTATACATTCTTAACTGATTCAGTGCCGAAGAATTACATATCGCTGAATGTGACCTCCCGTTTTAGCCCTACTAGGGTCATTGTGTTACTTGTTTAGTTTCGTGGTATCTTCCGGAATTTCTATGCTCAGTGAAAGGAATTTACATTATAACACTTGTTCATTTGATGGTGTACCATGTTTGGCACTGAATCAGTTAAAAACTAAACTTATATATATTATGTACGCACTCCTTCTCTTGGCGCGTTCAACGGGTTGTGTCTCTCGTTGACGAAGATAAGAAGAAATTCACTGTATAACTTCTTGTGCTAAACGGTGCGATCAAACAGGTCATAATATGTATTAATGAAACAACTACACCAATCTCCCACTAGCATATTAATCACAGCCGGGAGCGTTAGCGTATTTGATGGAGAGCTGCGCTGATAATTTCATGAATTCAGTCGGACGAGGGTTCTTCGTCTTGCTAAGTGAGGGAGAGACAGGCCACCTATTCATCCATGCTATCAGGACCACAAAATGTAATGGTCGTACCACATCACAGACCCACAGGCCTGCTTCAGGACATGTGTGTGTGTGTGTGTGTGTGTGTGTGTGTGTGTGTGTGTGTGTGTGTGTGTGTGTACGTGTATTACAATAAACTATTTAGCGCAAATATGGTCTTTTGTCTCATTCAAACAGCTGTCTGTTCCGCTTTAATTTTATATGTAAAGAATCATTGTCACTGCACCTGCAAACGTGTTCCAGTCACCTCTCAGAGAGAACACAAAGAAAATCTCATAACAATGAAGGGACTCCGCAGCACAGACGAGCATCCAAATGTCGATATACCAGAATCACACATACTGAAGTTCTCTTTCATGGGTAGATACTGCCCACTCACGCGGACTGAATCTGTCGAGAGGACGCAAACTTTGCACACATGCATGCGTAGTGGGACTAACTTGCCTGCCAGGTGTATAACTAAGTGTGGCGCCCTTCCTTAGGAAGAAGAGGAACAAGAAAAATGGAGTAGAAAAGTACTCTTTCTTCTTATTTTCTACTGAAGTCTGGTCAATAATCTTTCCGTGTCTACTGGTCCGGTGATCATGTGTTCGAATCTCATTTGAGTTGTAGATGTTTTTCACTGACCAAAGTTCCCAGGTCGACCCAGCATAACATTAGTACCTGGAAATTACCTGGGAAGTCGAGTTGGCCAACCTAATGTTGACCACATCTCACATCGAGTGCTCAATAGTCTAACAGCATGGAGCTAGCCTCGTATACCCAATTCGCCTCATTACGTGACAGGGAGCCTACTCTTTACTGGCTTAAGTGGCATATTTACCTGCTCTTTGAAAACCCCAACTGCCGAGAAATGTTTAACGAGCGCAACTTACAAACGGAACTTTCTAGTTTTTCTCCCGTGCACGATCTGGCTAGGTGTTGGATCCACTATACCGGGATCAGGTGGAAGACAGAGAGGGGGGAGAAGGGAGGGAGACACAGAAAGAGCGCACGCGCGCGCGCGATAGAGAGAGAGAGAGAGATATAGAGAGAGAGAGAGAGAGAGAGAGAGAGAGAGAGAGAGAGAGAGAGAGAGAGAGAGAGAGAGAGCTTAGCATCATGTTCTATTGTGTAAACAACCAAACAAATCACACCGTAATTGTAACAAGGTCTGCAGGAGTCAGAGACTGACGTGGCACCCCCAGCCAGTGTCCGAACTATCTTTGCCTGTCTGAAGTTTACATTTGCTCTGCTGTCTAAAGTCCAAACAAAAATACATGAAGGACCATGTTGCACGCCTTAGGGCGCATTGGGTACATGGTGCCAGAACCATATTTTTAAAGACCAATAGGTACTTAGTGGTGCGATGTCGTCAGTATCACACAAGTCTCCTTTGCTTCCCAAGACACATCTTGCTACTCATTTTAGGCTGGGTTCATTGAGGCGGATTCGAATTTTTAAAGCTGCTCTGGGCTCCCGCACGCCGGTCAGTTGGACTTAAACGTTGATTTCTCGTCCTTGACTGAACTGTGTTAAATTAAGTATTTCAGAAGATGGAGAGAGATCGCCAGCTGATGGTTGAGGTGAGTGGGGAGGGGCGGGGAAAAGAGAGACACTGGTAATAGGGAAGGCTAGCCCACGCGCAAAACAATAAGTCCAGTGCACTGTTTACACGTTTCTGGACTACGCTCGAATTCAAAGCTTGCTATATCCGCAAACACATAAACATCAATTGGTACTGGATATTTTTTTTCCAGCAGTTTACGGGTAATGTCTGGAAAGGAAAAGCGCCTGAGGATTGCAACTGCCACCCCATGCCTAGGACCACAATAACATTTAGGTTTAACACTTCACACACCAAAGGCAGTATCTGCCATGGGGCTCCTTTTTTTTCTGTCTAATCTCAACAGTTGTACTTTAAAAAGTAAGCCATTTCTGAAATAGTTAAAACAAAACAAGTGGAATATGGGGACGCCGCGTGTCGATCTGACAACTGGATAAAGCAGAGGCAAGTTCTGGAACTATTTCGTGCAATCTTTAAATATTATAGGAACCTAAATATCCACCCTGAAATGCGAGTCATTGCAGTTGGTTTGAGGTAAACTCAGAGCCACGTATGTCGGCACAGAGCGCAACAAGAAGAAGAATGTGCAATGTACTGTAATTGACCTTCCGTGTGTAAGAGGGTCAACTGAACGCAGTTGAGGTAAGGCGAACTGAAATCGCATTCCTAATCCTGAAACTGACGCAATCATGTTGTTCTATATATATAGAGCTAAACACCATTAGGTGGTCTGCAAGACGCAAGGTACCCAAGACCTTTCATGGTTGTACACTGGAGATATCTCGGAACAGTCATATCATCTGATGGGAGAAGCCTTGAAGAGATTACAACAAGAATTGCCATTGCGAAGGTAGCCTTTTGAAAGATGAAAAATAAAAAGATATTAATTGAAACGAGAAAAAGAGTGTTGAAGTGCTACATAGAACCTGTACTTTTGTATGGATGTGAAGCGTCGACAATGAGCAGACATGCTTAAAAAATATCTGAGGGCTGCGGAAATATGGTTTCTGAGGAAAATGAAAAGACTACCATGGACAGACAGAAAAACCTATGAACAAGTCCTTCAAGAAACAAATGAAGATCGTAAATTGATTAGAGACATTAGACGAAGACAGTCAGAAACATTTTTGGGCATGTTATGAGAAGAAATGACTTGCAGAACTTGGTGACAACTGGCAAGATCGAGGGAAGAGACCGAGGGGAAGACCGAGAAGTGAATACCTGGATGCCATGGCTACGTGGCATGGTCGAGACAGAACACGGAGCTGATTCACGACTCTGGTGATCGAGTGAGATGGCACAATATGACCGCCCACGTTTATCGGCATGGCACAAGATGGGTGGGTGGACACTGGAGATAACATGCCAGGTCTACATTTTCAGGACCGAATGTTACTGACCGGTCGCCTTACCTCCAAAAGGATGTTTTATTAAATTGTTGGTGTCCTTTGCAGGACGTTACCGTCAAACAGATTTACGTTCAGTAGTTTGCCATTGCTTTGAGCCACCATATACCCAATACTCCTAAAGTCAACATTTAAGGTCAAAAGACCGGTAATTGGTATGAACTCATTACCCAGCCGTCAGCGCACAGGAGGTTAAAGCTCCAGCACGATAAACCTCTCTACAAGAATGTTATGCTGTTATTATGTGTGGGTCACAATATAAACCGGCCTTGGAAGATATTTTTTGACCCAAAACCTGGGCACCAGCAGGCGAGTGCACAAGCCAAAACCCGACTGCGGCTCCTACGTGGTCTGTGCATTTACAAAATAGTTTAACAACAGACAGCGGGTGTTAATAAAACGAATGAATACGATTTACTTTTACAACAGACAAGGACCAGAGGATAAACTATTGTCTTCGGTCTGCCACTGGATAGACAAGATATGACATGACATGACAAGACAAGGTAAGTCACGACAAGACATGGCAGGACAATTCAAGACAAACCAACCAGGTCATGACAAGACAAGACAGAGCAAGGAAAGGACAGGCAAAGAAATACAAGACAAGGAAAGGCAAGGCAACACAAGACAAGACAAGACAGGTCAGGACAAGACAAAACAAGGCAAGGCAAGAGAATTACGTGTTAACAGAGCTTTAAGCAAAATCAATGAGACTACGACCTCCAGCATGAGAATGGAGGTGGAGGCAGTAACAGCGGCATTCCGGTAGCTAGAGGAGATCACTGCAACACACGTTGTATTTATTACGGATTCAAATAGTATGCCTAGTAAGGTGGAGAAAGGAATGTTTCGTGTGGAATGGCTCTCGTCGCTTCAGAGGTCACAGACTGCGAGAATTGTATGGATATTTTGCCCTGGCCATGCGGGGGTACGGGGGAATGAACAGGCTGATAGGCTAGCAGGGAATGCACCTTTTGGTGGTAGTTTGCCTATGGGCAAGGGGGAGGTGGTCGTGCGCTTGTGGGACCAGGTGGAGAAGGCGGAGGAACAGGTTGAGAACCCATATGTGGAAAGAATGAGATTGCGAGGGGTCGGCAGGGGTTCTGGAAGAATCTCAAAACTGAGGGAGGACCAGGAGAACTTTTAATCAGATAGCGGTGGGAACGATTAGTAGTATGACTCTTCGCTGGCTGTTGAACGAGAGGACGGAGCACGTATGGGAATGTCCTGAGTGCAATGATGTCGGTTCTTAACTCAACTCAACTAAGTAAAGTCAAAAGATTACAATGCCTGGTTTACTAAAACATTTTGGCATCGTCAATTCTTCTGTGTTCTGTTTGTTTTTCATACTTAAAAAAAAAAAAAAAATAAGACTACAGCAATGGCACTTGTTTATTGTTTGTTTTGTTTGTCCAAAAGAGCCTATACATTTTTGCGGGTACTTCAATTTTAATTCATCGCAAACAACCGCAAACAAAGAAGAATCCCTTCGAGCCTCATTTGCATCGGTCCGGCAATCATTTTCCGGTTTAGTGTTCGGTGGACTGCTAGACCGATCGATGGATGTTTTTAAGTTTTTGGGCCCTAGACGACAGTTTTAGGCCCAAAACTAAAAAAACATCCATCGATCGGTCTAGCAGTCCACCGAACACTAAACCGGAAAATGATTGCCGGACCGATGCAAATGAGGCTCGAAGGGATTCTTCTTTGTTGCGGTGAATTAAAATTTAAGTACCTTTTTGCGAACTTACATTCATAGCTAACATTTAATTACTACGTGAATGAATAGACCAGCATTTTTCTTATACTGACAGACAACAGAAAGTCCGGCCATTAGGGACAATATCACTGTCGGACTCCGAAAATATCAAGATGCCAAAATATAGCCATCATGTTGTAAAAAAACATGACATGTTAATACGATATTATGATATACAATATGATGTATATATTACACATAAAAGCTCTTGAATCTATATTCGAAGAGCAGCAAGTGCCATGAAAATCCAATTGACTTAAAACATGATAACAGTGCAATTCATTAGTCATTACAAAAACGTCGTCGGGCTTATTTTTGGTGCACTTATTTGAACTTTCCTTGTTCATTTCGGGAACCGCAGTTGGTCAGCGGCTAGCACACGTGGCTGTAGGCCCGGTGGTCCTGTGTTAGAATTTCCATCCAAGCAAATTTGTTTTTAATTGACTTGTACTCCCCGTGTGGACGCACTCAAAAATGGGTACCAGTGAATGTCCAGGGAAGTAAAAGCGACGGAGGTGATACTGACAAACCATCCATTGAGTGCCGAGAGTTCTATAAAAATACGGGGCTGGCACCATATACCCAATACTGATCAAGGTGTATAAAAGGGCCCTTTTCTTTACGTTTACCTATGGACCTTTCGGGGTGCAAAGACGAATATCCGCAATGGACTTGACTCATTGTATAAATTATATAGATCTACGTGTCCTTGAACACCGAGCGTGGGACTTTTGGGACACAAGAAACTTCCATCCACAGTCAACATACTTGCAGTGGTGCAACTGTCTGGACTCTGGACAACCGATGTACCCCTCTGTGTGCACACCGTGATGTGAAAGAGAAGCTCGCGTGTTCCAATGACCCCCGAGAATTATGCCGACGGTGACGCAGCTACTGGTTGAGTCTCCATTTCGGACAGGTCAGCGGGGTAGGAATCAGACGACGTGGTAATTAAACCTGTTGACTTATAGATAGAATGGAGACAGTCTAAGATTAGGGAAAGCAAACTCGTAGAAATACTTGTCGGAGTCGGATGTGCTGGTCCATAGGCTTGACGAAACAGTACAACGCAACCTGTGTCAATCAATGAGATGGCGATCCTTCCCATGTTTAAACCTGATGCTTCATACACGAAAGACAATGAGTGGGGCAGCTTATTAAGTTACACAAAAAGAAAATGGTGTAACCTAGTATATGTGGCACAGTGGTTAGTGCGCTTGCCTGCCAAGACAGTGGTTCGAGTTCAATTCGCAGCAGAAGCAGAATTATTTATTATAGTACTGCTCTGGAGATGACCCAACGTATTAAGGTTAGTACCTGACAAGTCTGTCTAAATATACACGACAACTGTATGACGTGTGTAAAATATCGCAACTACAGGGATTAGGTGACCCATTTTTAGTCAACGGTCGCGACTAGTGACAGTTGAAAACAAAGACCACTTGAACACGAAAGCTACGGTGTGTGTGTGTACCTCTGTTGCTGATCTAAATGGTCTCTGGTGTGCTCTTCTTTTTTTACACTTGGTTTAGTCAGTGCACGTTTTAGAAACGTCGATGGCACATTGGCTTATTCGGTTCTTTCACTTTTAGAATGTGTTGGGTTTATTATTCATAGATGGAGGACACACACACACAAAGTCAAAGAACAGCTATAAAATGGGCTTTGCTCAAGGAGATAAAAACGATAAAGAAAATGTACTTTGGCCGCAACATCGAACATATCAATTTATTGAAAACGATAACGAGGGCAAGGTTAAGGGAAAGAGGGCTTCAGAGCGTCAAAGTCAAAGATATAAATGGACAGAAAACATTAATATATTGTCAGGATACAGCCTAGCAGTATGAACTAGGAAGACTTACGCTTAAGACATAAACTTATTATGAACAGCTTCAATGAGGATGATATGGAATTGGATGCTGATGGTGATGGTTTATTATATTTCCTAGTCATTGCTATCTACTGGTACTATTACTTATTTGACTAGGCCTAATTCCAGCCAGTCGAAAATTGCTGTGCTGAATCATCACCTGGATACATCGTAATATTTCCCACCCAGTTGGCTTTCTGAATTTGGAGAGAGAGAGAGAGAGAGAGAGAGAGAGAGAGAGAGAGAGAGAGAGAGAGAGAGAGAGAGAGAGAGAGAGAGAGAGAGAGAGAGAGAGAGAGAGAGAGAGAGAGAGAGAGAGCTATCATTCAGGAGATGGTGTTTAAGCTTTAGGCTGAGTCTTCCAGAGGAATCACCAGTCCGCCAAAGTCTCTGTTCAATCTTCCATCCTGGGAAAATCCTGCCTAGACATCTGAAATCTGAGCACTGTTTTACATCAGTGTTGCTTACTTTTATATTTAGTGAGCATGGTCATTTATTGATGTCCATAATTTCAATATTGTATGCATTTGATTTTCGTGTTGGATGTTTACATTATTCTTCATGCTCTTCATCTTCTGCCACACTTCATTGGAACATAATCCCCCAACCAACACATGCCAAGCCGTTCTATTCTATGTCATCTCTCCCAGCCCACTTCATGTATTTCCCATCCCTGACTATAATTCTCATATTCAAGTGTTTTCAGGTTTCCCTCTTTTTTGTTTTCAATTGGCCATGTGGGTTATAGTCAAGTGAGGGTCTAGTTATACTATTATCAGGTTTTCTTAATGTGTGTCCTACCCAATGGCAAGGTCTTTTCTTCACTCATGATTCACTGGTATTTGTTCAGTTCTCTCCATGAGCTCCATATTGGTGATTAGGTCATACCATTTCAGTCCTTGCATATGGGTTATAGACAAGGGTGTGTCTAGTTATACTACTCATATCAGGTTCTCTTCATCTGTGCCATATCAAATGCCAGCATCTTAATCTCTTGATTCACTGGTATTTCTCTCCAAGAGCTTCATTTTAGTGATTATGCCATACCATTTCAGTCCTTACATTATGCACAGGCACTATTTAGTGTGAAAATGTACAA
This sequence comes from Cepaea nemoralis, assembly GCA_014155875.1. Classification (NCBI taxonomy): domain Eukaryota; kingdom Metazoa; phylum Mollusca; class Gastropoda; order Stylommatophora; family Helicidae; genus Cepaea; species Cepaea nemoralis. The sequence goes on along the minus strand of JACEFZ010027506.1, from coordinate 42,600 downwards.
ATAAAGTACTTGATAAAGTGTTTGAAATTAAATGACAAGAATTCATGAGTGCAAAAGAGCAACATTACATTAAAAATGTGAGAGTTTGGAGAGTAATCACTGGAAATCATAAAATATATGTAGAAGACCGAATATAATAAAATGTATGTAGTAGGCTGAATGTTTTGTTACAAATAAAATCTTACGTCATTATTTTACTAAGCATATAACTTTTACAATAATAACACGGCCCTTATCATTCACAAGCAATTAATTGAATTCAATATTGTTGCGACAAGAATCTCACAGTAATTCATGTCATTGGTTAGTTACACATCACTTGCTTCATGCTTAGTTTTCAGCATAAGAAAGTGCAATAAATGCATTACATTCACTTGTTTTTCAAACTTGTCTTACAACGTAATAACACTATGCTGCTCATATGTTAATTTTAGTATATCTGGAAGAGATGCTATTCAAGGTTGAGGTGGAAGTCTGTAAGAAAAACAACCTTCTATGCACACTGATGATTTCATCAGGCTTCACTTCAGTCTCCCATTTTATACAAGGAAGAAGAAGAGGATAAAAAATTAAATTTCAGGCCAAACATCATTATATACCAATAACCACTTCCTTTATATATATGACAAGAGAAGGTCAACCAGAGAGACGAATGGAGACAGCTTGTATCTGCAGCATATATATATATATATATAAGCTAGATTAGCAATGTCTGCAGTTTAGCAGGTCAGTCCTGATAATTAACACATACCAGGGCATTTAAATTCAGGTACATGAACTATTTTGTCATAATACAATGGCTGCAGTGTTAAGGTGGGATGGAGTATTATCAGTGTATGATAATGACATACTGCAGCAATGGATAATTAGCCACAGTTAAGATAAGAGGTGATACTAGACTTGCCACCAATAGGTGTCATCAGCGTGACAACGGCACACTTTACGAAATAAAGGGAACAATAATTTAGATGTTTCAGAATGAATTTCCAATACTTTATTAAGGGGTAGCCATGTAAGGTTATGAACAGAATATCATATGCACAAAGGTCTGGAATTTGGTCACCAGTAGAGACAAGATGGTGTCTTTTTCCATCAGTTCAGTTTTGGGGTTAACCTAGTCTCACAAAATAGGTTGATGGTATAGATATCCCCCACAGCACATACTGCTGATGGCATGTGAAGTGTTGAGATCTCACATATTCTAGCCCACCACATATGAGATGAGATGGACAGTTCCCCTTCTCGCCCACCTATCCTTCCCTGACATTTCCAGAAAATTCTGAAACCTGTTCGGTATCCACTTTTATAAAACTGGGGTAGCCCAGAGCTGTACTAGTACAAAAATAATCCTGCCTCTGCTGAGGATCATTTTCAGATTTTAGAAAATCATGGTCATGAGGAAGAGAACTGGTCACTACTAAATGATATAGTGTAGTGCAGGACTAGCACTGTATTGGCCTTATCTAGTTTTATGTTAGACAGTCCAGACTGGTCAAGTGATATGAGCTTTATCTGATTCAGTGCCGAAGGATAATATATTACCACACATATCACACGTCCCATTTGGACAGAGGGATGATATATCACCATACTATAGTCACCGTGTTATTTTTTTTTTTTGCGGCATCTTATGCAATGTCAATGCTCAGTTAATGGAAACTACATTATAATATTTGTCCATTTTATTGTATACCACGTTCATCAAAACCTGTTTGGAACTGAAACGGTTAAGGTTGACTGCTAATATGACCAGTTTAAAAACATATCAGTCTATCCGTTTGATTAACTGTACTATAATAATGCTACCAGCCACCTGTGCCCTGCATCTGGACAAGAAGAGACAGTGCAGATTGCCGCTGATAGATGTGAAATCATAAGCATTGTTTTATAGTACGCTATGTTGAATATGAAGAAACATTATGAAATCTGAATAATAACAGCTGTCAGCAATTTAAATCAGGAAGAATTATCACCTGTAATGATTCTATAGGTAAGTTTTGTAATAGGGAATTTTATTACCTGTCTATAATCCAATAATAATTAATATTTTCACTAGAGAATGTTGGAACGCAAATAAATTAATGCGGGTGAAGGATTGATTATGCAATATAACCCAGAGCGGATAAAATAATAGCGTATTATAAATTACTAATAAATCAACGGGAGGCACTATAATTACTCAACATCAGAATCGGTTTGCTTAGGCTTAACGCTTAACTTTTAGAGTTCTTTATCAATCTATTGTAATTCATTTCATTTGATTGTAATTCTGGGGTATTTTCCTTTTTTTTTATAAAATTAATCTCTTCATTATTGATTTATTCTGATTGTATAACAATAGGTGTCATCTGTTTTTCTCCCCGACTGATCAACATTCTTTCGAATGATGGTTGGATGAAATAAATGCACTTAAAATATAATACACAACTCTAGATGCAACAGAAAAAAAAACAAAGCAAAGTTAGAATGACAGTACAGTAACTCAGTACTTACACAACTTGGCCGTATGCCCCAATTCCGACGGGATTTTGTATTGTGTACCGATTCGGCACTTCCCATATTGTTTTATTCAACTCCACTGTCACAAGTCCAGGTTTACGAGCTGTATCAGCCATTAGTCCATCCAACGAATGCTTACCTAGAAGTAAGCTTGCAAGAAGTGGTCAAAAGCAAGTAATTTTGCTGCACAACTGATCGACAAGTTAGTAATGCCACTGCCTACAACTGCTACAACTGCTATGTCTGCTGGAAAGTGGCCTAGAGTTCTACTTCCGGTGTCAGGTCATTATTGCATCCTTTGTGCACCATAATAAGGGAAATAATCAGATCAATAAATCACAGGTTACGAAAAGAGTTATCTGCATTTCGCCCCTTAATTAGCCAGTTCTGTTTAATAAACATCCCTCAAGCCCGCAAGCTCTAGCATCGAGAGGTGCGATGTGGTATTTATTCTCCAATGCTACTGTCGGCATCCGTGAGGGGTTCTCATGTCGGTGAAACGGGTTTACGCTTGACCGATTGATTTAGGCAATCTGCGTCTACAGATTACAACGGATCGCTGCGGCTTGTCTGATACCAAAGTGATCGTCACTATCACGTGGCATGTCGACAGGCGTGAGCGGGCATGGTTTGTTATCTCACACGATCACCACAGCCGTGGATGAGGTCTGCGTTCTTGTGACCAAACTATCCATGTGTTTACCTCTTTATCTTCTTTTTGCACTTTTCTGATAAAATTTGCCAGCTGTCATTACATTTTCAAATTTAATTTCTCCATATAACGTTCCCTTACTCTATAAAAGGCCAATGAAACAAAGATGCAGGATTGTGATTACTTCTGTCGAAACGCTCCATTATCCGCATATACATAGCAGTTAGTATATCCTTGTCTTCTACAAACCCATATTGCTCTCCCCCTATTTCTATGTGTATTTTCTTTCTAACCTTTGTTGTTCCAACATTGTTCCAATGTTCCAGATGCCAGAGGGCCGGTCATAGCAGAGCGACATGTCGCAGTAAGACGGAAATCTGCCGTTACTGCGCCGATCACCACGCCTTCAAGGAGTGTCCGTTGCCATGCTGGACACGGACTTCCGAGCCAGGGGCGTCACTAGGGGGGTGCGGGGGGGTGCGGGCCGCACCGGGTGACACCATCAAGGGGTGACACCATCAAGGGGTGACACCAAAATAAAAAAATTGCAAATTTGACAAAGCAGACATAGCAAAATAACAAAAATTTAACTTTGTCCGAGTTTGTCGAAGTTCTTTATTTATGTTTTACCTGAAGTATTCAAGTTATATTGTTCAATTTGTTTTCTTTCTTATGTCCTTATTAACTTTTTGACTTATTTTACAAACATTACGATATGTGATTATATATGGCACAGGAACACTCGGAAGAAGACCATGGTGAAAGTCTAGAGGGGTGACACCAAGAGTTTACCGCACTGGGTGACACCAACCCCAGTGACGCCACTGTTCCGAGCACCCACAACAAAAATTCAGTCTAGCACTACTAGAAATAGTGTATATGGACTACGCTGAGTTCAAAGCGAGCGAGAGCAATATATATATATATATATATATATATATATATATATATATATATATATATATATATATATATATATATATATATGTGTGTGTGTGTGTGTGTGTGTGTGCGTGCGTGCGTGCGTGTGTGTGTGTCTGTGTGTGTCTCTGTATGTGTGTCTGTGTGTCTGTGTGTGTGTGTGTGTGTGTGTGTGTGTGTGTATTTTTTTTTTTTTGTTTTACAGTTATGTTGATGAGTGAACATGGGGGTCTTGTCCAATTTCAAATGATTAGGAGCATTTTGAATTTCTATCTTGAAAACTGATATACTGAGATAATCAGGTAACGGTTATTAAATCTTGCACAACTCATGAAAGAGATCGCAAGATTGGAAACCGCATCATTCTTCACTTGAAACTCGCTCGACGGACGGGCTCAGTGTATAAAACACTTTCATTTAACCAATTCTCTTTATACATTTAATCCGTTCATTCCCCACCCGTCCGCCATTCCCACTTCTCTATTTATTTACCCTCCCATTTTTTTTTCATTGTCCCTATTTCACTTAGTTTTTCCTTATAGAGACTGGCCTTCCCTCTTTCATTAATTTTATTTTGGCCTGCACTTTCCTCACTGTGTGTTTTCATGTCAGCTGACCTACAGCATTCATGGCACACGGTTTGTTTTAGAGGCTTGGGATTTACACTTCTCCGTGATGTTTTTTTAAATGTTGTTGTATCAGTATCTTTTTGTTTTTGTGCGCTGAAGAAGGCTTTCTAGCCGCAGCGTCCTTTGTGTCACTTATGATTATTTTCTTCTGAAGCTGACGATTCCAATTTCCGTATTTTATTTTATTTACTGCACTTACAAGAAAAAATATAAACAACGTGGCCTTTGAAAACACTTTCAATGAAAAAGTAAACATCACATTTAAAGTAATGTTTAGTTGACAGGTTCATGCGAAAATCATCAATTGTAACCATTGTTTATATCAGGAGGCATTTACTTTCAAATAAGTGTTATTTGTAACATCATAATCATGTATCAGCTCCTTTGCAGAAAGTTGCTCTGATCACAGCTTAAAGTATCCTCGAGCTTCGCTAGTTCCCCTGATTTATGCCTTTTCATGCCCTATGTATCTTTAATATCATTAGTTCCTATTCGCGATAGACGTTCCCTGCCGCTTCTTCCTTCCTACAGCCATACATACATTCCTTCACTGTCCATTTAAATCAACTGTGGTCAAAGTATTTCAGTTTCCACGATGTAGTGTATGAGCAAGTGTACTTCGATGTTCAGATCTTGTTGAATGTCAATATATTCCTACTTCTTGATCCATGGTATTCTAAGAATTGTTCTGTAACGTTTAACTTTACAATCCCCGATTTTCCCGATTTTCGGCTTTAGTGACTGCGAAATGTTCCATGACTCATGTTTGTACGTTGCAACGGGAAAATCGCATGTTATTAAAACATTTTCTTTAATTTTTGTTTGCCGGTGTTGTACCATCTGCTGTTAATCCGTTTCGACCTCTGTATTGTTCTCTTGAACAATCCCCAATATTATAGTTTACAGAGAGAAGATGTTTAAAGTGTGTCACATTCTCAGTTTCTTCATTATTGACTGAGATATCTGACTGGCATGTTATTTTGTCTGTGGACATTATGATATTATTTTAGTTCAGAAAACAGTTTGATCCTCTTGTCGTTTTTGACAGACAGGATGAACTCTTCTAATCCTTTAGTGCTTCTTGAGTGAAGGACTTACCATCTGCATATCTGAGATCTTGCATTGGGTTTCCTCCAAATTATGAAAGATTCAAAATTGTCACTGAATCATCACTTATGTAGCTTTTTTCTTGTAATTCACATACTAAGTTTAATCTAATTCAAGCTTTCAATCCTCTTCGAGATGATTCGCAAGATGATTTTGCTAACATGACTTATTAGTGCGGTAGTTCGATAGCTGGTACACATGCTTAAATGTCCATTATTTTGGAGAGGATTGTAAACTGTTCTCTTCTGTGATTTGGACCAAACAGCGCTGCCCAAGATCTTCATACATATGAAATTATACATGCGCAAGCTTGCTTCTCCTCCTCCAGGAATTAGCTTCGTTGGTATAGAGCCACATTCTGGTGTCTTCCATGTCTTGAGACTGATCGTGTTTCCTCTAATAAAAGTTTTGGTTCTTTCTCTTCGCTTTCGTGTATATTATTTGGGTTCTTTATTGCATCTTCACACATTTCTTCCATCTTTACTGCTTGTATCCCGATGAGTTGACTGAATCATTGACTAAGATTAAAGAGCACATTGGGAAATAGTTTGTGGAGAGAAGGAATGTTGCATGGAACAGAAGAAGTTACTAGAGGCCAGCATGGCCGAATGGATAAGACCGCTCGTTCTTACATATCCGATGTGCTGATCTCGATGTATCTGGTTCGACCCCTACACCGTTCAGTTGGACTAAAATGTTGACTTCTCGTCCTTGACTCGGGGGCGTAAATTACAAGTACCCCTGAAGTCGGAGTACGTTCGCCTGATGGCGAGGGACACTGGTAATAGGGAAAGCTATCCTACACGCAAAATTCAGTCCAATGCATTAGAAGTAGTAGCACGTGTATGGACTACGTTTGAGTTTATAGCGAGAGAACGAAAAAAAAGAAGTTACTGAAATAATTAGGACAAAGTACATTAACATAACAATTCACTAGAACAAAAGGAGTTAAACTATGATAAAGTACTTGATAAAGGATGGGTTAAGATATAGGGTGTATTTTTAATGACTGTGCAGTATTTGAAAATATTGCCAGTCCAATTTTTGTATTCACCCTGTGTAAAGTTCATGCAACATAATAGGTAAATACAAAACTTAGACCGGCAATATTTTCAAACACTGCACAGTCAATAAAAATACACCCTGTGTAAGCTCATATTTTGCATAATACCACATTTCAACATTAAGAAATCCTTCTTAACAGTTAGGCTATTTTTAAGCGATGCGTTTTTCATTGCACTTAAAATACTGTGCTGTTAGCATTTAAGCAGTTTTTAATGCCATTCATTGTCATGATCACAGCCATTATCCTAAACATCGGAGTGATTATCGGCTTATGTTGAGCTTTTCATAATGGGATATATGCCTTTGAATATAAATGTTCAGGCAATAATAAAAACACTGTAGGGCTTCTCTTTCTTTTGGTTTATCTCAAACGACTCAAAGCGCAGCACTATGTAGAGATGGAGATAGTGGGACCGGGAAACCACAACTAAAATGAACTACTAAACCACACGGATGAGGGCCTCAGTGAACCACATAAGGCCTAAACGTTTCCTCAGGCTCAAAGACACCCCCCCCCCCCACCTCCCCATGCCATACACTGCAAGTTACTATATTGGCGTTACATGAGTTTAATACGCCTGAAATGTTAGTAAAAGTCTTATCTTGATATTTCTTCTCCCCTCCCCTTATTATATTCATATAGCAATGTTATATTCCGCTCGACTTATTTTATTACTCAGAACATTTCTCGGAATATTAATCTCCTTTGTTCCGCTACGGTTCGGTATTTCAATTTGTGAATTTAACTGGAGCCTTTCGTTAAACAGGCCTACGAGAGTAGCTACATAACGCATTAGTGTTTACTCAGCCCAGTTTGCCGACTGACAATTTTACAGTGTGATGTTCGGTGATGTTCGGTCGCACAGCAGTGCATCCTAAGTCAGACCCATTTAAAAACTACACTCGATTCGATCCCCTTGTTTCACTACTATCCTGGCTGTCCAAGCTGTCCCGAGGAATACGCTGTGTCAGTGGATGACGCATGCTGACGTCAGCAGCGGGAATTTTCGTAGTTGAAGACGGAAACTCGCGGACACATTTCTAGCAAGCTAACAACAGTGGGGTTTCAGTTCGCGAGAGAACCATACGGCACGTTTAGTCGGCTATCGAGAGGTGCTGGCTGTTGTCAAAGTTTTATTTCATCAAGCGGTTACCACTAGGGGATTTTCAGTACACGGAGTGTAACAGTTTTCTTTACCATGTTCAAGAAACTGCTTGGAAATGATTTAAAACCTGGCTTTTATCATACTGAACTTGTTAGCACATCCTGGGATGTACCTGTTAGATACAAAAGGTTAACACCTATAGGCAGTGGAGCGTACGGACAAGTTTGGTAAGTTGACTTCCCTGCAGTCTACCTGCTGTTCTTTCATGTTTACCTGCGCGTTGTATTTAAAGTAAGGTCAGTAAGCTCCCCCTTTATTGTGCATGTAATGACATTTTTATTCGCTATATCCTGCTTTTTAAAATGTAGGTTTACTATTACCTGTTTGTGTTCCAGGCAAATGTCACTTTTTTTCTTTCTTTTCTAAAGAATTGTTGTTTAAATTAATGCATGTTTTAATTCTTCAAGGCCCTGAGGCCAATAATTAAGGCCGGTAATGCCATGCGCTGTATAACTTACACTTGTTTGTGTAGTGACAGTTTAACTCGTTATGTCCTGCTTTTTAAAATGTAGGCTTAGTATGGGCACTTTGATATAGTTGGTGAATGTCACAACTGGGATATAGTTGATGAATGTCACAACTGGGATATAGTTCGTTATATTGTCACAGCTGGATGGGCATATGGAATTAAGAACAACATATGTGGTATGACCTAACCAGGACGCATGTTGAGTTGTTCGGTTCAGAATTAGTTAAAACTCATAACTAACTCCCTGACAATATTTTCCACAAAGCACAGTTTGTTCGGCTTTTGTTTTAAATGAAAACCTTAAATGTGTGTTTTGTTTTGTTTTTGTTTTTGGGTGAATATATTCTGAAAAGGTAAAGAATAAATGTATAATTTTTCTATGCAGTCACCACTGCGTTCAGTGCAAGTCCTTCAGCGTAGATAATATGCTTGGATTCCTGTAGAAAAATGGACTCTGGGGTCACTACCCAGTGTGTCTGACCCGGTCGTGAAGTCTGTCACAGAAGTCACGTCATTTTGAAACTTCCTACTCCACCCATATACTTGCTGGACTGTCATGCATGTATCACCATACTAGACCTTCAGTCGCCGATACATTTTTGTAGGTTTCACCCCTTCACTGATAAATAAAAAGCAGATAACAGAACGCCGCTAATCGTTGGTGCATGTCAAAATTGGGGCGGCCATCTTTAAACGGTCCTTGTGATGTCATCGTATTCGTCTGCATCGTGATGTCATGTGCTTAACACGCTTGACATCCTTAACAACATTATTGACTGGTTACAAGACAATGGAATAGTTATTGTAATTTATATCACACTTTTAAGGTTTTCATTTGAAACCCCTCGTATTTAATGAATCAATACTTGCTCATTAGCCTTGGTTGTTATTTATTTAAAGACTTGCTGTCTTCGTTATGTTGGGCTAATTACCGAGACTTCATCGGCAGGTATGAGAAAGCAGTTATGTTTATTTGCACGGCAGGACACTTTTACGTATACTGTTGTGTTGCTTTTCTATGAGCACTTTCTGTCAAGGATGAACGGGAAATAGAACGTGGGGAAATGCCAGGTCAATTTGCTCTGCTAATCTGCGGACGGGGAGGAAAATAAACGTCGAGTTTATGTGCTGAAGTGTTACAAGATCACTCATTATACAGGATGTTTGTGAAGTCTCACTACACTTTGTCTGTCGAACAAATTTGAAAAATGAAGTACATGTCGTCATCAAAAAGTGTGACCCATAGTCCAGCGTGAAGCAATATGTAGCGAATGGTCGTCATCTGCTGGAGTAATTATTTGCACTCCAAACAGAATGGTGCTATCAATGGAAGAAAGGATTTTTTGTTGTTGAACACGTGTTTCGAAATGGCGGTCGATACACACGGAAATAACAACAAATGTGTTGCAGAAGGTATTTGACAATATGATATGATATTTCCAACAACTGTTATAATGAATACTTCATTTGTACTTTCCAGCTTCCACAAAACAGTGTTATACCATAGCTATGACTATTGTAACTAATTTAATGAAATTTTAGTACATTTTTTAATGACATCATGTGCTTCATTTTATCAAATTTGGCCTACATAATTATATTACACGTTCCCCTGATCTCGTGGTTAGTGAGATCTGACACTTAGCTCTTTCGTATACGTTCGAAAAGCAGGAGGTCCAGTGTGCAAGTTGCACACGCTAAATATCCCACAGCAATTAGAAATCGCAAAGAACGGGCCTTCAGGCTCCTGCCCTGGCAAGATGTTTGGGAAAAAAAACCAACCACGGGTAGATAGAGCCCGTTATATTAGATGGAATCTGTCCAGAGGAAATACACCTTAGACAAATGCTTGCCGAAATGGGATACACTGACCTTTTGGGTGCATAAATAAGCGTGATGCGCTCAGCTCGAAGGAGGACCGAAGAATAAGCAGATCCGTTATCAAAATCACAAGTGAAAGGCAAACACAATTTATAGGACATATAAACAGAAGTCAGCTGTCATCATCATGTATCTGGCATAGGTCTTCATACATCTCCACCGATCTCGGTCCTTCGTGTTCTGGATACTTTCTGTTCATTCTATTCCCCCATGGCACCGCCTCAGTCCATCTACGGTCGTTTCTCTCGAGGTTAAGACTGCCTCAAAGTATTTGAATTCATCAGTTTGGTTAAACATGTTCCCTTCTGTTGGTATATCACATTTTGGTGGGATCTTTTTCTTTGATATAACCATTGTTTCTGTTACCTTCATTTTTAGTGAAAGTCCCTTGTTTTACACTCTCGGCTACAAAAATGTCCAAAAGTTGTATGTTTTACAGAAATAAGCGATATGTGGAAAATACTTGGCAATAGAGGTAATGAAAGACAGAGACTGATGTTTGTGGACCTCATCATCATCAGCATGTGCCATGCGGTAAGCGTGGACGTTCATGTTTCGCCATCTCACGCGATCACCCGAGTTGTGGATCAGCTCAGTGTTCTTGTCTCGACCATACATGTAAAAAAAAAAAGTCGCTTAAAAGTCGACAGGGTCGACTTCATTGCACCGGGTTTTATCCCATATGGCTCGGTCTCTTTCCGCAGCGCGGAAAGCGTCGCACAAAGCACGAACTCCGTAGCTTTTAGCGACGACCCACAGGAGTCTCTGAAACATTTAACTCGTAAACCGAAGGGCGTGGCCGGGAATCGAACCCACAACCTTCGGAGCACGAGTCAAATGGCTTGACCACTTCACCACAGGGACTCCCTCGACCATACATGTGGCCAACTTTTTCAGATATTTACTTCTCTGCCTTCGCCTTGTTCTCTTCCCCTCAATCTTGCCAGTTGTCACCAAGTTCTCCAATTTATTTCTTCTCATAACGTGTCCAAAAAATTGTGACTGTCTACGTCTAGTTTCTCTCATCAGTTAACACCTGTGTAACAAATAATTCCTTAAGCAAAATCATAATGTCAGATAACAGAGAGGGCTGAAGCGTCGTCGTAGCCGAAGCCAGCCCTAGATAAGGCACCTGTAGAAGAGGACGACGAATCGTTGCACGACTGTTTTTTTTTTTTTTCGCATATCCTTTACAGGACATCGCTGTTGTCACACCAGCATTTTACCGCTGTTGTTGATTTCTTGGCAAGATTACGCTCAGTAGTTTGCCATTGCTTTCTGAGCGACCGACTCACTTATCCCGTAAGTTACCAACACGGCGAGAAGTTGCACGACTAGGGGTCTAAATATAAGTGATTGATTGATTGATTGATTTAGGAACCGACATCACAGCATTCGGGACATTCCCATAAGCGCTCCGTCTCCATCCTCAGCAGCCAGCGAAGAGTTCCAACACTAATAGTTCCAGTCTGGAACTAAATATAAGTCAGTTCAGGAAACCATGATCCTTGTAGACCGTGAAACGAAAAGCTTTTGGTGAACGTGAACTGGCATATATTTTTTAGGTTACTATCTAAAATAGGGTGATTATTATTTCGTTTACAGTTTATGTCTGTGTTTTCTTTTTCACTTTCCGCGTTAGTGTCTTAATGAGTAAACATCTACACATGACTTAATTACACACACCTGGGCCGATTTAAATCTCACTCCGAATGATTCACAGCGGAGACAGGTGTAATAAAAGCACAGGTGTTTACGTACATGTGTGCTTTTAGTTATGTAACTCATGTCTGTCTAGCAGGTTGGCTGTCTGTCAGTCAGCCTGTCCGTCCGTCCGTCCGTCCGTCTGTCTGCCTGTCTGTCTGTCTGTCTGTAATTGAGTATATACTAGGACTGCTCACGGTGTCAAAGAGTCAGCTGATGAAATTACAGCGCATACAGAATGACACTGCGGGTGATACTAAGGTGCACAAGTGACACGCCAACAGTGTGCGATACATCCTAGCTTTACCCACGATTGCAGACACGTTCAAAGTACTACAGACTAAATCATAACTCGGAGTGGCTACAGACACAGAACAACTCCTACATGGACACAGGTAAGGGCCACATGTTGATCAGAGCAAAATCATTTATGACTCCGACAGAGGACATAATCAGAGAAGTGTGCATGCTTGAGAACATTGGAAGTGGAGAGGAGTGGGTCAAATGCCAATGGAAAAGTCAGGCCTGTGCTCGGTCACAATCACATTGGATCGGGAACGTAGGGATTAGCCGGCAGACTGCGCTAAATTGATTCACAATTCGCGCATGGCTTTGTGCGTGCTAAGAGGTGTGTGAAGGTTTGTGGTGAAGGTTGGTAGACGGTGTTTGGTGCAGTGGAGCTTGGCAAATGATACCACATCTATTCTGAGAATAGAGGTGGAGGCAGTCACAGCGGCGTTCCGCTGACTGAAGAACAATCAGCACACACCTGTCCTAATTGTAATGGTCTCACACAGTATGCTGTGAGGGTAAAGTAGCATGCTTCGATTGGAGTGGCAGGCTTCAATTCAACAATAACAATTTTTTTTAAAAAATGAGTATCAATTGGATTTCAACTTTGGTGATAGCCTTATTATTTCAGAGTACCTTATCAGTTGCAGTGATGCCATTTCTCATCGCTTTCACCCCATGAACGTTCACCAGTGTTATATCGTATGGAACATCTTGCATTCAGTTCACATATGTGCTGTGTTCCTGCAGCACATTCATGTGCTCATTGTGTCAACGTGTCACATATTTAGACACTCAGTTGTGGAACCTTGCAGTGTATTGATAAACCGAGGCTTTCAGCGAACTCGATCATGTTTTCTGCACATTTTGTATTCAAAGAAATCGCCATAGTCATGAACAGTTCCATCCTGTGCTACTATTGACAACTACTTTATAAATTGGGCAGTGAGGCTGCACAATGCACGCCAGCCTGCCAGTTTGGTGGTCCCGTGTTCTAATCTCCATTGATATGATTATTTTTTGTTTTTGTTTCAATGAACTGGGCTGCCAGAGTGACCAAGACAACAACTGGTACCTGGAAATATGGAAAGTAAAGGCAGCCAGCATGATGTAACCACATCACCCACCATGTGCCGATTTTTCTATATAAATATGGGGATACAGCATCATACAGCATCGGGTATAGCAACCGGGTATAGGCAATACACAACATAGCGTGTGAAATGGTCCTTTACTTCTACTTACTTCAAAAATTGAAACTCAGTATTTTTGGTATTAGCACACAAATCTAATGATTTGTTTAGGTCCTTCAACAATTCAGTTTTCGCTCTTACACCTGTTCGTGTTTCTTCAGCCTGTTTTCTGTCATATTTCCGATATCTGCTGTCTCCTTATGCTTTATATATCTATTTATGCATTATTTTCCGAATTTCTTCTTCTCCTCTTATTCATCCTCCTCCTAATTCTTCTTTCTTTCGCTTCAAATTTATTGTCTATAACTGCAATGTTGTCACTTGTATACACTTCACTGCCTTTTTTCTGTCATCAAACTTTTCAAGTGAGTCTTTGTTATATCCTTGGCAGATTACAAATTACGTTTTTTTTTTAAATCTTTTACCCAGGCCTTCGACACTTAAAACCCTATTATGAATTATGAGCAGTATATTAATACCGCTGTTCATATTGTCACGAAACGCATAATGCCTTGTATTAAAACTGCTAGATTTGCTTGTGAGATCTATTGCATATTAAGAATTATTTTAATAGCTCTCATGTGGATACCAGTTTTTCTACCATGAAGAATTATGAATAGGGAAAGAAGAGAAAAAAGCACATGAGCGAATGTGCCGTAAAAGGAAGCAAGTAGGTTATTGACCTATCTGAAGAGATCACGTTAATCTTACATGGCTTTAAAGGTTTACTTTTTGAGCAGGGAATTGCAGACATTCGGTGAATAATGACCGTTTGTACAGCGTTTGAATGATGCACAGAAATGCCCGCACATAAAGACTTACATTACTACACGCGGTTGAAGGTAAAGTAGATACTAACTTTTTACAGCGCAATTGTTGAATTCACTGGCTCAAACCATAACAACTACAGGAACATTAAAGCTATGGAAACGATCACAAACCAGTGCAGGTGATTTCTTGAATAACAAACATATAAGTTATGTATAATATGACGTGAATAGATGAATAATACTTTATCTTAAACAATTAAAACACATAGTCACAAGTATTGTTCGAATGTGGAGCATTTGTTATTTCCGCGGTAATTTCAAATGCAGTACGAACTCTTTCTGCTTGCATAAAACCGACTGAAACCGTTTAATTGCTAACGTCTCACAACATTTGAACAATCGTTTGATGGCTGGCAACCAAGATCCATATTCCTCAACAGATACATATTTTCAATAGACATGTGACTTAAAACGGCTTGACAACAGTTTACTATTTTATTTCAAAGGTCGTATGTTCGTTTTCGGGCTCAGTGTCATGATTTCACTGTGTATCCACCAGATAATGACAATACAGACGGTCATATTCATGGCCTGTGTGCAAAGCTACATTTGTTTTTTAACCGGGACAGAAAAACAAAGTCGGAATGTACATCTGTAGTTGTTTACCAGTTAGATCAAGGACACCGCTAAGTCGCCAACATCAAACAAGGAAATCTTCTTTGACAATCCCCACAAGACGGGAAATTGTAGGCATATGTTGAGAAAAAGGGGGAAGCGACTTGTGCATGGATTGTCCAAAAGGGGGAGATAATCTACTATTGTGACATTGATGAAACCCAAGGGAAAGAATTTATTCAGAAATGGATAATCTGCCCTTGAACCACCTTTGTTAACATCAAAAGAACGTCACGTGGCCACTCAAGGCTGTTGGGTAAAAACATGCTTTGTTTACAAGTAGTGTAACTCTGAGGATTGACTTGCACGGACGTGTTTGTCACTGCAGTGGATTTAAAAAAAATATCTACCGTGTGCGGAAATTAATTAGATTTAATTGTACACGTGCCTGTTATGGCAAAATGTGGATATGATTTCGAAGACACTGTTGTGTTGTGCTTAAGGTATTGTAGAGAGTATATTTAGGCCTAGTTAATATAAGCAGTAGCCTCGGTAAAACTTGCTAGAGTAATGAATAGAATTAGCTCTGCTAGTGAGAATTGTGTAGTGGGGTGATATTGGGGAAATTGGGGATGGGGAGAATGTACAATGATGGGATCTTCTAGTGATGTCTGCTAGGGGTCTACACTTTACATTTTGCTCTGTCCTGATCTTAACCCACTGCAGACCGGAGTGAAGAACTCCTATGCCCATGACAGAGAATGTTCACTGTCATGTATCTGAGTGAGGCGAAACCCCCCCCCCCCCATCCAATGGAGGTTGGGGACAGTTGCTATCACCCAATGTGTTGTTCTCTCGTTGACAGGTTCCTTTAGGTCACTCAAGTCACTGAGAATGGAGACCTTGGTGCAGGCAGTTGGTCAACATCTTTTGCACTTAGCCCATGATAGAAAGGGTTTACGGGAACAAGCATAAGAGGGATTATCAAACGTCACACATTAACAGAAGACCAGAAATTGTTTTCTCCGCACCATTTTGGAGGAAGACCAATCGTCAAATTAATGTTTCAAACATCACTTGGGAACAGAATAGTAAAAAGTGAATTTCTTTTACACCACCTGGGAACAGCCCAGTGGCAGTATGTTTTACACGACAGGTGAACAAACAAAGAGATACAGTTATTCCCCATCACATGGGAATAAATCAGTATAAACTTATTAGGAAGTTAGTATAACAATGGTCTTGTGAACAGTAGACACTTGAGACAGGAAGTACATTTATTTCAAAGAACAGTATGTTCGTGTCCTCACTAGACAAGGGTGTTATAAGTATAGGAACAAATTAGACATATATTAACTGTGTGATCCAGACAGGATTTAGGGTCGGACTGTGACTAGTTCTTTTGAGTGATCAAACAGCCACCGGTGGAAATCTACATCTAGCAGGATGGACACATACCTGGGTGAGGTCTTCGTGGACTGAATGAAGATGTGGTGTGATCCTTTCTGGGATGATCGGGCTGGGCTCTTCAGCTACCTGGTCTAAGTCTGCACCCACTAGAATATTCGACACACATTCTACACATTACTAACACACACTTCTCACACTTATACTCTTTGCTTAATAAATTATTTTGTATTTATTTGTTAAAGCTAGAGTTGTGGAGTATGTTATGTTGGGGAGGAGTGAGAGGGGGCATGATCTAAGGGTGAGTGAGAGTAAGAAAAAGGGGTTTGCAGACCGACGGAGTTTTGTGGACGGAGTCTGGTGGTTTCTCTAAGACAACAATATTGGGGTAATAAAAATGTGGTGTGGATTCCCATCACTCCAAGGACGACACTAAAGTAAGTAAGAAAGACTCCTCTTGGAGATAATCTGCACCCTATCTGCTGACTTACCTGTCTGAAAAATGGCCACTCCTAAATTAACTGGGGCAGAACTAAGGGCAAAGGGGGAAGGAATGGGTTTGTCTGGTTCAGCTTTAACGGATTACATACAGGAAGTGGAGAGAGAGTATCGTCAAGCAGAAAGAGACGATCGGAAGGCCGAATTGGAATTGAGGAAGATGGAGTTAGAAACTAAGAGGATAGAAGCTGAGCAAGCCACTAGAAGGATGGAACTTGAAGCTGAGCAGGCAGCTAAGGAACTTGAAGCTGAGCAGGCAGCTAAGAAATTAGAAGCTGAGCAAGCAGCTAGGAAACTGGAAGCTGAGCAAGCAGCTAGGAAACTGGAAGCTGAGCAAGCAGCTAGGAAACTGGAAGCTAAGCAAGCAGCTAGGAAACTGGAAGCTGAACAAGAAGCTCAGAAAAGGGAGCACGAGTACAGGATGCGGGAACTCGAGCTCAAGAGTCAATCTAATGGGGAAACTGAGGGAGCAGTTGGAGGTTCCTCAGTCCCAGGCTCAACACCAGTAGGTGGACAGGGGTACCATGCTATGAAGTTTCCTTTGGCGGTCTACGAGGAGGACAAAGAGAAGATTGACCAATACCTTCAACGCTTCGAGGCCATGTCAGTTGCTATGGGTCTGGAGCGTAACAAATGGAATCTTAAGCTATCCCAGGGATTACGCGGGACGGGATACGAGGTTTATACTCGCCTGCCACCAGGACATGAGAACAATTATGATGAGTTAAAGACGGCTCTGCTGAAACGATTCGAGGTTACGTCACATACCTACCGGAAAAAATTTCGAGCAGCGAAACGAGAACCGGGGGAGTTGTTTGCCGCCTACAGTTTGCGTCTTAAATCTTATCTCCATAAGTGGATGGATTTGGCTGGGTTCGCACATGACTATGAGAGTCTGGAAGAACTCATGGTGGTCGACCAGCTGAAGAAGCAAATGTCAAAACCTCTCAGGACATTCCTGGGAGAACAAGGAGCGGAACGTATTGACCTCGTGACAAAATTAGCAGAACGGTTCGTAGAGGTACATGGGGAGGCCGGGGAAAACCTTCCCACCAACACCAAAAGTCAGGAGAAACATGACAAGAAGAAAGCCAAAGGCTCTGGAACAAAAAAGGGGGAACCTTATGTGCAAAAATCAGAGGATAGTTCAGAGAAGACGAAGGAGGGAAGCAAGAGCTCTTCGAGCTCTACACCAAAACGACCGTGGTCGGATAAGTGGTGTTCAATTTGTAAGTCACCCACTCACAATACGAGGGACTGCAAATCGAAGGCTAAGAGCCCTCACTTCGCAGCATGTCAAGTGACTTCCAAGGAGGTTGTCACGGAGAATGCCAAGGTCAGCAAGATAGCTCACCATCAGGAGAGCTCACTCAAGTCCGGCACAAGAAAATCTAGGACAGAGAAATGGTGCAACCAATGCAAGTCAAACACGCACAATGCTATTGACTGCAAGAGAAAGTCAGGAGAATCTTAATTCATCGTGTGCCCCGGGAGACCTAAGGTGGAGCCCACTGAACAGGTCGAGGCCGACGAAGAAACTCCAGACCAGGAAAAACCACCTGTAGTGGAATTGGTAGAGGTTAACGGTCGTCAAGTGGAGTGTTTGTACGACACAGGACTGGACGGGGAGGCCGTGATTTCTGCGGATCTGGTACACCCAGAACAATTCACAGGTGAGACCATGGAAATACAGCCTGCACAGAAGAGTGCTGTGGCCATGAAGTTGCCCATTGCTAACGTGGAGATTCGGTCAAGATATGTCACCGGCACAATCAAGGCTGCTGTATTGACCGATCCCATTTTCCCAGTAATCCTAGGTTGCCGGTATGTCTTTCTGGGAATGCCCAGGGAGCCAATCCATATGGGAGCAATACAGACTCGCTCTCAGACGAGAACGGAAGAGGCAGACGCAATTGTGACTAACCCAATGCCGGGGGAGCTACGAACTGCCCAGAGTGAGGATGATACTTTACGTCCTTGCTACAAAAAGCTGCAGAAAAGTGCTGATCCACCAGGACGGGGGCAGTACTACATGAAGAATAGGATACTCAACAGGAGAGCAGGAAGGGGAGACAACCTATACGGTCAGTTGGTCGTCCCAAAAGCTCACCGGTCCCAGATTCTTCATATGGGGCATACCATCTCCTTTAGTGGACATATGGGTATTGCCGCCGCCATGCAGCGGATTTCCTGCCACTACTATTGGCCGGGAATGACAGAGGATGTGCGTCGGTATGTGAAGTCATGCCCTGAGTGCCAGAGGGTGGCACCGAAACACTGGACAGCACCGGTGGTCCTGGGTGAGATGCCCATCATGAACTCTCCTTTCGAGAGGGTAGCCATCGATATCGTGGGTCCACTTCCTAGGACTAGGAAGAGGAACATGTATATACTCACAATGGTGGATTGCTGTACAATGTGGGGTGAAGCCATACCGTTGACCACGATTGACTCGAAACGAGTGGCGGATGCACTGATGGAGGCCTTTACAAGATTAGGCTTCCCAGATCAAATTCTGACGGACAATGGGTCCCAGTTTTGTGGAAAACTCATGGAGGAGGTATTTAGAGTGTTTCACTCTAACCACATACATACCAGCCCTTACCATCCTCAAGCCAATGGACAAGTAGAGCGTTTCAACGGCACGTTGATGACAATGCTCAGGAAACTAGCGCAGGAAAAACCTGATAGGTGGGATGAATATATCCCTGCAGCACTCTTTGCCTATCGGGAAGTTCCTCATGGCTCAACAGGACTACCACCCGCTACGTTGCTGTTTGGTCGTCCAATCAAAGGACCGTTGGAAGCCATGTTGAGGAGTTGGACTGAAGAGGGGACGTCAGAAGAAGTAATCTCATCCTATCAATACGTGGAGGAACTGAAAGAAAAACTCCACAAAGGATGGACTCTGGCAAATCAAAACTTGAAAAAGGCCAGGAAAAGACATGCGGCTTACTACAACCATAGGTCTAAAGACAGATCTCTAGAGGTGGGAGACAAAGTTTTGTTGCTACTCCCAACGGGAAACAACAAACTGGAGATAGGTTGGCAAGGACCATTTCCCGTGGAAAGGGTAATATCCAGAACCAACTATCAGATCCGGATCCGGGGAAAGTCGAAGATTTTCCATATCAATCTCTTGCGGAAATACGAAGAGAGACCCGGAGAAAAAGCAGCTCACCTCATGGCAATGGCAGTTGCAGTGGAGACAGAAGTGGGAACCAGCGAGGGCAGGGAATATCCCCTGGTACACCAGGAAACCTACAAGGATGTGCAGGTGAACCCTGATCTGACCTCCCAGGAGAGGGAGAAGATAACCCAGGTTCTCAGGTCTCATAAGGAGATACTGACTGATAAACCAGGACGAACGAGGTTGGTGGAGTTCGAGATGACGTTGACTACACAGGAGCCTGTTCGCCAGAAGGTTTACCCAGTGCCCTTCTCTAAAGAAAAGGCCCTGGAGGAGGAAATACAAAAACTGCTGGAGGATGACGTGATTGCACCGTCCACATCCCCATACAATGCGGGGGTAGTTTTGTTACGGAAACCAAGTGGAGAACACCGGTTGTGTATAGACTACCGACTTCTGAACAGTCATACACAATTTCAGGTGGAACCTTTGCCGAATCCAACGCAGTTATTCGCTAGGCTCCATAAGGCTCGGTACTTTTCAAAGGTGGATCTGAGTCGGGGGTACTATCAAATACCAGTCAAACCGGAGATTCGACCACTGCTGGCCTTCAGTACACCCAGTGGACACTACGAATTCAAGGTCATGCCCTTTGGTCTCAGCAACGCACCTAGTGTGTTTACACGTATGATGAGGACTTTACTAGATCCTTTACAGGATCCGGCCATCATCTCCTTCATGGATGATATTCTGATTTCCAGTGGCAGCTTGGATGACCATTTGCAATCCTTGGAGAGAGTGTTTAATAGACTCAAGGAAGCAGGGCTTACCGCTCGTCCAACCAAGTGCATGATTGGTTACCAGACTCTGGAATTTCTAGGTCACACCATCACTCCAGGACACATTGTCCCAGAAGAGAAGAACGTGGAGAAAATCAGAAATGCCCCAAGGCCAAAAACGAAGAAGGACGTGCGATCTTTTCTCTCGTTGTGTGGATTCTACCAGAAATTTATCCCACATTTCACTGAACTGGGAGCTCCATTGACGGAAACCTTGAAAAAGGGATTCCCGGACCAAATCATTTGGACACCAGAATGTGAGACTGCCTATAGTCAGTTAAAGGAGGCCTTGGTCAGTAAACCTGTATTACAGCTCCCGGACCTTTCCAAACCATTTGTGTTGAGAACGGATGCAAGTGGGATTGGGATTGGGGCAGCGTTGTTACAGGAAGGGAAAGACGATGCTTCGGTTTTGAAACCTGTGGCATACGCAAGCAAGAAACTACTCCAGGCTGAGAGGAATTATTCGACCGTCGAGAGAGAATGTTTGTCTCTCGTATGGGCCGTGCAAAAATTCCAGCCCTATTTGTATGGAGTTAAGTTTCGGGTCCAGTCAGATCATCAGCCCCTGATGTTCCTGGCTACTTCTCAGAAGCTCAACGCCCGTTTGATGCGGTGGTCGTTGTTACTTCAACCCTACAATTTCACAGTTGAGTATATTCCTGGGAAGGAAAATGTTGGAGCGGACTTCTTATCAAGACACCCAGCTCCTGAAGAAGAGGAATGAATCATCTGGATTGAATTCACAGTGGAGAAGAGTGAGATGGACTACTCTCTTAAGAGGGGGCCTATGTCATGATTTCACTGTGTATCCACCAGATAATGACAATACAGACGGTCATATTCATGGCCTGTGTGCAAAGCTACATTTGTTTTTTAACCGGGACAGAAAAACAAAGTCGGAATGTACATCTGCAGTTGTTTACCAGTTAGATCAAGGACACCGCTAAGTCGCCAACATCAAACAAGGAAATCTTCTTTGACAATCCCCACAAGACGGGAAATTGTAGGCATATGTTGAGAAAAAGGGGGAAGCGACTTGTGCATGGATTGTCCAAAAGGGGGAGATAATCTACTATTGTGACATTGATGAAACCCAAGGGAAAGAATTTATTCAGAAATGGATAATCTGCCCTTGAACCACCTTTGTTAACATCAAAAGAACGTCACGTGGCCACTCAAGGCTGTTGGGTAAAAACATGCTTTGTTTACAAGTAGTGTAACTCTGAGGATTGACTTGCACGGACGTGTTTGTCACTGCAGTGGATTTAAAAAAAATATCTACCGTGTGCGGAAATTAATTAGATTTAATTGTACACGTGCCTGTTATGGCAAAATGTGGATATGATTTCGAAGACACTGTTGTGTTGTGCTTAAGGTATTGTAGAGAGTATATTTAGGCCTAGTTAATATAAGCAGTAGCCTCGGTAAAACTTGCTAGAGTAATGAATAGAATTAGCTCTGCTAGTGAGAATTGTGTAGTGGGGTGATATTGGGGAAATTGGGGATGGGGAGAATGTACAATGATGGGATCTTCTAGTGATGTCTGCTAGGGGTCTACACTTTACATTTTGCTCTGTCCTGATCTTAACCCACTGCAGACCGGAGTGAAGAACTCCTATGCCCATGACAGAGAATGTTCACTGTCATGTATCTGAGTGAGGCGAAAAACCCCCCCCCCCCCCATCCAATGGAGGTTGGGGACAGTTGCTATCACCCAATGTGTTGTTCTCTCGTTGACAGGTTCCTTTAGGTCACTCAAGTCACTGAGAATGGAGACCTTGGTGCAGGCAGTTGGTCAACATCTTTTGCACTTAGCCCATGATAGAAAGGGTTTACGGGAACAAGCATAAGAGGGATTATCAAACGTCACACATTAACAGAAGACCAGAAATTGTTTTCTCCGCACCATTTTGGAGGAAGACCAATCGTCAAATTAATGTTTCAAACATCACTTGGGAACAGAATAGTAAAAAGTGAATTTCTTTTACACCACCTGGGAACAGCCCAGTGGCAGTATGTTTTACACGACAGGTGAACAAACAAAGAGATACAGTTATTCCCCATCACATGGGAATAAATCAGTATAAACTTATTAGGAAGTTAGTATAACAATGGTCTTGTGAACAGTAGACACTTGAGACAGGAAGTACATTTATTTCAAAGAACAGTATGTTCGTGTCCTCACTAGACAAGGGTGTTATAAGTATAGGAACAAATTAGACATATATTAACTGTGTGATCCAGACAGGATTTAGGGTCGGACTGTGACTAGTTCTTTTGAGTGATCAAACAGCCACCGGTGGAAATCTACATCTAGCAGGATGGACACATACCTGGGTGAGGTCTTCGTGGACTGAATGAAGATGTGGTGTGATCCTTTCTGGGATGATCGGGCTGGGCTCTTCAGCTACCTGGTCTAAGTCTGCACCCACTAGAATATTCGACACACATTCTACACATTACTAACACACACTTCTCACACTTATACTCTTTGCTTAATAAATTATTTTGTATTTATTTGTTAAAGCTAGAGTTGTGGAGTATGTTATGTTGGGGAGGAGTGAGAGGGGGCATGATCTAAGGGTGAGTGAGAGTAAGAAAAAGGGGTTTGCAGACCGACGGAGTTTTGTGGACGGAGTCTGGTGGTTTCTCTAAGACAACAATATTGGGGTAATAAAAATGTGGTGTGGATTCCCATCACTCCAAGGACGACACTAAAGTAAGTAAGAAAGACTTACGACACTCAGTCATTAGATTATGTTTATTTTGAGACCCCTGGGTGGGCAACGAACTATGGAGTTCTTCTCTGTGCGACGCTTTCAGCAGGCGATCATCTGCTCTGTGGAGAGAGATTGAGCTAGATGAGAAAACATCCGGTGCAATAAAGTTGATTCTCTTGCCTTTTAATTCCCCTTTTCTATATAATGATAATATGATAATATTAATATGTGTTTATAATGATAATATGTTTAGATGTATTAATAAAATGTAAAGTTACGTATTTCCACCCCTTCCTGACATGCTGTGGATATATCATCTTCTTCTCGTCTTCTGCCCTTCTCTCTCAATGGAACATAGGTCCTCAATCAACTAATACCAAGTCCTTGTAAACGTGTTCATGATTGGTTGAATTCTGCCGCCAAACTCTTCATCGGGTTCAGGTGGGAGACTTATTGTACCAAGCCCGTATTTTTGTGATCAAACGGCACTGGAGCTATAATGAACCTTTTCTGATATCCATTTTATGGGGCGGGTTAACCCAGAAGCCACGTGGTCACGCCAATGACTCCCATTGAGGAGAATTCGAACCCAGATTGGACAAGCCAAAATATTATCACGGCTGATGGTGGAAAATTATTGAATACCAAAGAGGGTATAGGAACCCCTATGCGGCATTACCACAGGTGGTAGTCTGGGCTTGAACTGAGGACATCTTCACATGAGACTTTGAGGTAAGCACAAAAATTGTCATGCTATAGGCTCCAAAATCAAAGTGACAATATACCGCCAATTCAAAGAAAAATAATGGTTGTATACGATGTCATCCACTGATGAGTGATATGGCCTGTAACACAAATGAATGTCCGAAACAGCTAATTATAGAGGGAGGCGAACGGCAGTGGGGCACGGGGGGGGGGGGGGGGGGGGCGAGAAGAGGAAGATAGTGAAGCAGTTATATTCATAATGTGACAGATAATTATTACATGACAGCAATAGAGGCAGGACATCAGGATTATGAAAAAGAGACATGTGAAAGTTTGTGATAGGAGAAAATCTATGTAAGGGACAAGCCACTGGATGATGATGATGGCACCAAACAAAGGTGGACGTGCTACTTGCGAATTTGAAAGAGCATGTTGTTACCTAAAAAACAATAAAGCATGTGATAGTTATCGAGTAAATCCGTTAACAGATTTAACGCCAAACAAAACGTAGCTTTGGCCCAAACAATCATGGATGGCGGAAAATGGGAAGTAGGGTGTGTCACAGTTATGACTTCACAGTTGTTAATATGGTAGCAGACATGTTGTATTATATATCAAATTTAAGGGGGTTGAATAGGTAAAACTACTGAATATAAGCCCATGGTCTATACGGAAAGTCGCTTAAGACGATTAATCATCCCACGGCACTTAGTCAGTTAAATCACCACATTTGGTGTTGTATGGGGTGTATTTTTAATGACTGTGGGGTTTTTGAAATTATTGCCGTTCCAAGTTTTGTATTTACCCTCTGTGAAGTTCATACAAAGTAAAAGATAAATACAAAACTTGGAACGGCAATATTTTCAAAAACCCCAGTCATTAAAAATACACCCTATATATAATTATTATACAATTTTGTATATTTCCTGGGATTACTGTTATTGTGATTTCGGTACATCTGTCTCGGTGTCTTTCTGAGGTAGGGAAGTGAAACTTCGTGGAGAATTTGACCACAGAGTGCTAATAGTATTTGTTGTTTCAGAACACCGTCGTGTTTTATTTTGTAGTGCTATTTTGCTGTATCCATCCTCATTCTTGACCTCCACGAGGCGTCTCCGTGGCCAAGTGGTTAACCCGTCTGTCTCATGTTCTGAAGGTTGTGGGTTCATTTCCCGGATTGAGTCGTTCAAAACATGAGTGCAGTTTTTTCCGGAGACCCCTTGGGGGTCATCGCTTGACTTTACTGAGATCATGGTTTGTGCAATGTAACGGTAAGAAACTTATGTTTCTACAGAGTGAGGCCGTGATTGATGGGGTAACACACGGTGCAATTAAGACTACCTTCTCAACTTTAGTACTTTTAGTATTTTAGTAACCTCTTTCTTTTTCGCTTTGAAAGGACGTCCTCGCCTGATTATATACTTCAGCTCACTGAGATCTTTGCGTGTTTTGCATCAGCAACATCTCTGCCTCCATCAGGTGTGTCTAAATAACAAGCACGACCACGGATCAGCACGCAATAAAAAAGAAAGAAAATCTTAGCAGCCATCTCTCGAACATGTCATCTTAGCGTCACATTGACTAAAAGTTGTGTAATTATTATTATTGTTTTCCTAAGTAATATTATGTTAATTGTACGTAATCGGATTATAGGCAATTAGCATACAAGCGAGGGGCTATATGGAAACTGCTGACATGTGGTGTAATGCTAGAATGATGAAAATAAAGTGGGCGTATAGACAGAACAAGGAACATATCTTGAAAGAAGTTAAAGCTCACAAAGAGAACTAGTTACTTGTATCAGAAGAAGACAGTCCACATTCTTCCGTCATGGTATGTGAAGGGGAAACTTGGAGTATGTCGTCACAACGGGAAAGTTGGAAGGGAGGAGAGGCAGAGAGAGAGAGGGAGAGAGAGAGAGAGAGAGAGAGAGAGAGAGAGGTAGAGAGAGAGAGAGAGAGAGAGAGAGAGAGAGAGAGAGAGAGAGAGAGAGAGAGAGAAGATACATGGCAGTCTGACATCCTGGTGTGGAGGAATATCGTTATCAGAAATCATTGGCAGCACAAGAGACAGAGAGCTGTGAAGGGACAGGATCACCAACGCCACAAGGCATGAACTATAAGAAGATTAATTTTATTCATGTCAGTCGTGAGGGTATACATTTAAAGCATATGATAAAAACAACGCATTGATTTACATGACTTGCATTGATGAACACCTATCAGGGTTACCAGCCCGGCGCGCGTCATGTAACCACAATTGAAACAGCTGTTTTAGTTCTCGTTGTGTTGTATTTGCCCTCACAAACCCCATCGTCTTCTACATACACCCCTGGATTCTTGCAGAGATCGCTGAGATAGCTTTCATTTCTAGCAGTTTTAACATCGGTGCATACGTTTTATTTTGTATCAGACAAGTTAGGCACGAAGGTTTTTTTAAGGTTTATATCGTATTCATTGAGAGGACTCCTAGCACAACGTTTGCACAAGTTTTGAACTTTAAAAGGTGAATATAGCCCCGTATCAGATACTGTCTTCGGTATGTGAAGTGATATGTCTTCACATATTTTAGGCTACAACATAATGTGTTGAGGCGAATGTCCCGTCCTAGTCGTCTTTTATCTTTACCAGAAAATTCCCTGAAAATTATGATGATTGTAAGGCTGGGTCACTAGGTATAAATTAAAATAAGCATTTAAAAGACATAGACAACAGGGATAAGCAGGCAGTAAAGTAACCCTGTCAATAAAAATACAAAAACTCGGAAATGAAACAAACCAGCGAATTGAAACATCTAACTTCAGACAAGCCAATGGATAGAGAAATCAACACACGCTGTGCAAAGGCATGTTTGGTACTTGGACAACTAGCGCCACTTCTGTCGCGTACAAAGATACCTGTAAGTACTAAAGTAAATCTCATAAGAACTATTTTCTGGCCGACATTATGCTACCAGTGTCAAACATAGACAATTAACTGCAACTAATGAACGCAAAATAATAATAACAGATGCGATGCCTTAAAAGAGCTGTAGGCGCAACCGAAAGAGGTAGAAGTAGGAATGAGACAATTAGAAAACGACTTGGTCTGAAACCATACATGCATTTCATTAAAGAAAACAGATTAAATGTTTTGGCCATCTCACAAGAATGTCCTAGTATCATCTGTCATAAAGAGCCATATTGAAGAAATATAATGGAAAAACCACGTAAAGGGAAGACCACGTTAAAGATGGAGTGATGATATCAAGAATAAACACAGACAAATGAATAACAGATTACTAACAACATTAGAAAGAGAGCATAAAAGATCTATACATCTTCCCCCAATACTTCACTTATGTAAAAGGAGAAAGAGACGAAGAAGAAGAAGCAGAAGAAGGAAGAAGAAGAAGAGGAGGAGAAGGGGAGGAGGAAAAAAGGGGTGGGGGGAGAAGAAGAAGAAGCGGAGGAAGAAGAAGATACAATATATTCTTGTTAAATGTAATAGAACTCGAAGGTAGGAGGAGGAAACTTCTGGTAACGTTGCACCATTGACTTGTTTCAGTGTTACTGTAAAAGACAGTGTCATCCTTACAGTGTTGTTGTTTCTTGTTTTGTGGGAAAACAAGCGAGTCCAACAATCACTATTATTATACTATGATTATTTTCCCTGTACCTTTCCTGGAGTGGAAATGTGTACACACTATAAATGGTCCCCTCGTGTATGTGACGGCTAACAAAATCCAATATCTCAGACGATAATACACGCGATGTAGTCCAATTATCCTAAAGTTGCTAAACAAAGAATCTGTAATGCAGGCCCAACAGCAAGCATACTGACACTCGACACCAGGAAAATAACGGTGTTTGCAAGGCGATAACAGCAGGTTTAGTCTATTGGTTATGTGTTTGTGTCATTAAGTCTCTCTCTCTCTCTCTCTCTCTCTCTCTCTCTCTCCCTCTCTCTCTCTCTCTCTCTCTCTCTCTCTCTCTCTCTCTCTCTCTTCTGGGTTTTTTTTCGCCATTGGGGTATAGTCTCTCAACCAAACCACGCAAAGTCTGTTGCTATCTGCTACTTATTCACCTCTGTCTTTAATTATCTTCTCTGTGTGTTTTGGGACTCCCGCTATTTCCTTGGCCTTGTGGATTCCAGACAAAAAAGTGTCTAGTTATATTGTCCTCAGGTTTTCCCAGTGTGTGTCCTATCTTGTGGATTCCAGACAAGAAAGTGTCTAGTTATATTGTCCTCAGGTTTTCCCAGTGTGTGTCCTATCTTGTGGATTCCAGACAAGAAAGTGTCTAGTTATATTGTCCTCAGGTTTTCCCAGTGTGTGTCCTATCTTGTGGATTCCAGACAAGAAAGTGTCTAGTTATATTGTCCTCAGGTTTCCCCAGTGTGTATGTCCCGTCCAGCTCCAGAGTCATTTCCTCACCTCTTGGTTTACTGGGATTTGTTTTGTTCTCTCCATGAGCTCTACGTTGATCATTCTGCCATACCAGTTTCTTCTCACTATTCTGCTCAGGCACCAATAAGTGAATGTTTGTAGTTTATTTGTAATTACTTTAGTTGTTCTCCACGTTTCAGACCGATACAGTAGGACCGATTTAATATTGGAGTTTTGTACTAAGTTTTACCTCCTTTGAATTCTACAAATTTCACAGTGCCATGAAAGCTCCCATATATTGCCTTTTATCAAAAGTCTACGACCATGTAAAAGGTCATTTCTTGAAGTGGAGACCACGTTATTTTGTTGACAGAGGTATGGCCGATCTCTTTATGTTAGGAGTTATAAAAGAAATCTGAAAACCAGTTGTAGAGGAAATAAGTAAAACCACAGTACCTGCTCCTCTATTCTATAACACAATGGTTTGGTCGTGTGGACGCCGCGTTGTGTCCCAGTCTTATGTTGCTCCTCACCTTCTATCTGTGTCAGTGTCCTAATGTGACAGCTAGAAAAGAAGAGGAAGAAGAGAGAGTGAGGGAGGAGAGAGAGGAGAGAAAGAAGAGGGAATTGAGGGAATGATATAAGATAAGTGAAGCCTAAAAGTTCGTTCCTCAGTCGAACTCTGCCTACTACACACTACCTTTGATAGTGAAGAAAGAGGGAGAACAAGGGAGAGAGAGAGAGAGAAGGAGAAAAAGGATGAGAGTAAGGGATACGACAGATAGAGGTTCGTGTCTCCGCGTGAGAACAATAGTTAATTACTATTGCACCATCAATGTCTCGTGGTGTATGTTATCAGGTTATAGTAGAGAGGTACAGCCTCATAAGGTCTCTAAGCTACTCTAAATTATATTACTTCAGACTGACAAGTCGAAATAAAAGGCAACTCAAACATATTTATTTTCTTCTGAACAGTAACAGAGTGACAATCTACAGCATAATCACATAAAGTAACCAGTACATGCATTGAAGACACATCTACGTATAATCGACTCCAAAAAACAACACAATACTGCATGACGCCACAAGGGGGGGGGGGGGGGGTAGATAATGTAATAAACTATACAACCAGATGTTAGGGAATTATTACCTACTATCACCTCCTAACCGCATGAAGAAAAGGACTAAATCTAGGAATTACACCGGCCTTTGTTTCATAACTATCTCTCCGTAGGCTTATCAGTGGTACATGTATTCAGCCCAAACACCCATTGATCCACAGATTGATCCATCAATCCATATACCCAGGGATCTAATTCGCTCCCATCCAACTTGTTCAGCGGGTAACTGTTTACCCAGACAATGTCTGAAACATTATAAAACAATACCCGTGAGTTTTATGTGAGAATAAACATTAGTCTTTCACTACCTACAAATTCCTTAACACCTATCGCTTCTTTATCTATACTAGTATTAGTATATCTTAGCCATAACATAAATTAAGAACCTTATTGTGAACACATATGTTTAACTAATATTATTATCGCCTATTTCCCGACGCGCCGCCTACAGCCAACATTAAGTATTTAACCATTCACCCGAAGATCTGAACTCGCTGTCTGTACCACGCCGGGCCAGCCTAACTACACCTTAGCTACACAACCGCAGAAGCGCGACCTCCTTTCACCTATGTCCAGCTAACAAAAGACACGCATTCTTTCCTGCGCCCGCCCCGTCTCTGGCCAACGATCTCACCTGCCCCTATTGTCTGGTTGACCTAGTGATCGCGAGTGCCTGGCTATCTTCTTCTGTCGTCTGCTGTGTTTATATTCTTGCAATACTGCCATCTCTTCGTATTTACATGCACTTGCACTAGCCTAGTTCTCATTAATCTTGTAGGCTAATGGCTCAGTTTACATGAACATATACAGTTTATCCACACTCTGCTTATCTCTCCGATTAATATGACTCCCAACACTATAGACCAGCCATTTATATATACGTAATTTGCAGGACGTCGCATCCAATCCTAATCCTTTGTCGACTGCTCATAATTATTCGGTAAACTTACCTACAGTAGTTTGCTATAGCTCTCTAAACTAAGATACTTGATTATAATATACAATTAAACTAAGTCTTATGTCAACTTACATTCTTCTTCTGTCGTCCAGTTGATTATCTGGGTCCCATATTTGAAATGCGATTGCTTTCTTCAACCTCGTTTGCCGTGGATCCCACCACCGGTTTCCAGTTGTATTTGACAGTCTCCTGTGTGGTTCCAACCGCAGTGTCCCTGGTTATGGTCGTCCTGTGTGACGTTTAGCCATCTACTGCAACTAACGAGCGGTCTCCTTTGCTGGCGGTCCTCTTAACTCAAGTGGCTTTCTTGCACTTTAACGACCCTCGGACTCTGCGTGTCTTTCCCTTCTTTGGCTTATCTGCCTTGGGTAGGTTCCGTTCACAGATCCTTAGTCGCTCTCACTCCTATCAGTGATTCAGACGAATTCTAGCATGGGCGCTTGTCCGTCTTCCTTCACTTCCTCCTCCTACAGATACTATACAGACTTGGGCACGGATTAGCCACAATTTCTGAAGTCCTGTTACTATGTTCCATGGGCTGCCCCAAGAGGGCTCAGCCCCTTGCCGCTCCCGGAGTCCACTATTAACTGTCCTCTCTCCTGCTCGACTCCTCTAACTGACTGGATCCTCAAGTATATATTACTTCTCGAGTTGGCGCCTTTCTAGAATCACGTGACGTCGCTGTCCCTTGTCATCCAATCAGTACTTAGCGTACCCTGCTTCAATTTGCATACTACCAACATATCATTAACCCAAATCTACATTGTCTCTGAAGTTCATGGTCCTGAGTTTATCGTCCTTGTTTGAGTTCATGCTCTTTAAATTAGATTTCCCAGCTCAAGCACATTCCCACTGCTATAAATCTGCCCCTCCGTTGTATTCCTTGCCCAAACTGACAGTTCCCCACAAAGCCTCTGCTACGTTTGGCTTCATGTTTCCTGAATTTCTCATTCCACTAACAACGACAGGTAAACTCTCGGTTAGCAGGCCGTGATCAAGTCAGCGCCCGGTCACTAACTAATTTTGAACTTATACTGGTTGGTGAACTTTCTGTCTCAAAATCATTCCAGTCATTGCCCTCTAGTAAACTGAGGCAGTATGTGAAAACCACTTTCCCTACTGTCTCATACCCACCTACCAAAAGTTGATGGGTCCCACCATCAATATACCGTCATAAAGCCCTGGCTCCGCATCTGACATCCCTCATAAACAATATTGGACGCCTAAGGTGAAAAACTCTTTTTGGAACTTCCACCCCAAATATTAATAATAATATAATAAATACTGGTTGCATCCCCTGCTCTCCCAGTGCATAAGGCAGTTAAATCTTGTTCGTCTTCTGACGTGCATCATAACAAAATAGTTACCAACTAATATTATCGATAAAAACAGTTCAATACCTGGCGTGCCGGGGATTCCCCAGAAAACAAAATCATCAATCAATGGGTGCAATACTTAGGGGCACCACAATCAATAAAACAACGTCAATATAGGCATTCACTTAATATGCCACTCCCCTGTAACAACAACAAAACCAACAATCAAATTCACATCGGTGCTACCCACTAGGACATATGTAGTCATCCTTGAATCAAAAAAAAACATTGTAACAATTCCTGTGACACGACAGGCAAATGCCTGGTCACCACACATAATAAAACAACCAATTCTCCCCTATTCGCAAGGACCATCAGCCTGAAGCTGCAATCTTCACAATAAGCGCCAATGTACACAAAAACAGACCAGCCCCTACTGTAAGTAAACAACATTTAGTGGCCATAGAAACAAACCAAACATATATCATGAAACAGCTTTCGACATAAAAACAAATGTGCGCCCAGTCGTTGGACATCATGCTCAATTGTCTTGGCGCTGAAATAACTCTGAAAAAAAACAATGGTATGCCCGGTTCTTGGACATTATGTCCTACTCTCTTGACGCTGAAATAACTCTGACAAAAAAATGTGTGCCCAATTCTAGGACATCATGCTCTAACATTTATTCTTCGCCATGCCCCTTCACATTAAAAACAAACATGTACCCGCATTGACATTTACCCGGGCAATCTCAGATTATAAGTGGTCTCCTTGGCCTCCTGGCACGACGTTGAACTGTGTGTAGTCACTATGACACCTAATACTGCAGTTGTGTCTGCCCTTGAACACAATAGAGTGAGGCCCACACAAAAATAAAAACATTCGCATAGGCCGACTTGACAATTTCCGCTATGGAAATAACGAGGGAGCTAACTGCTCCACAAAAGTTGATCCCCTCAAGTAGTCATATTCATTTAAACAACAAAATAACATGTTTCTAACTAAGTTCAACCTGTAAAACAAACAAAGGATGGCTAAACGTGACGACACCAAAATTGTCATTCAATTATGAACCAACACTACACCACGAACGTTTAACTAATTATTAAACTACTGTCCATTGCGTCATGCTGAAATAAATATAAAAAGAATATGTTTCTGCTTGCGGGTGCTCTCTGGATTCCGTTTCCCTTCACTGAATTTCTACGATTGTCTTTTTGTGTCTATTCTATATGCACGGGCAGAAATATAGGGCGTCGCTCGTCATTCACTGCCCAGCACTGTTAACACATCTAAATCTGGTATCATGCAACTTGAACACGCTGGTAGGATGAATTCCACCTCTGTTCCCGCTTCTAAAATAAAGGGATTTTCTAACTACCACGAATTACACTGTCATTTGTCTCTTCACAACAGCCATAATAAACTCACTAAATAATACACAGGGGAATATCCCCTCTTGATGATCTAATTGTTCATGCGTGAATTTCTGCCATGTGCCATTGGTAACGTTTGGCACAGCCCGTCTCGCTCTGTTCTATTCTGCAGAAGGAAAACAAAGGGGGGGGGGAAACATATTGTCCTGATGGCTTCAGATGTTGCTACTGCCCCCTGGCGTATTGAGTTCAGCCAGGCAAACAGCTGCCTTCCTGACAAACTAAGTCACACTCGTCCCCGTACAGCCACAGGTTTGGCATGCTCTGCATATCAGGTGTGGGAATTGTTCTTATACTTTGCATGGCTCTGGGTTTCGCTTGCCATACCCTGTCGTTAATCATGACTCTACTTCCTGGACGAAGAGTGGGTGGCCTTGGTATAACGGTGGGGTATTTTATTGTGATACCCTTCAATCAGTGAGTTAGTCTTTAACGTGCACTGAAAAGAGGAACTTGTCCTTTAACGATAACAAGATAAGACCACCCTTACGTTGACTTGCTCTGCTCAGCTGTTGTCTGAGCTCATTTCGGACAGATTCCGCTGCGCTGACACTCCTTCTGAGTTGGCTATCCCTGGGTATTTTGTTGTAGTGGGTTTTCCTGTATTCTTGTAGCAAGGTGGTTATGGCCGGTGTACTTTACACAAGAGTTTCTAACTGACCAGACTTAGTAGAAACCTCGCCGACAGATAGATCAGACAATTTACCAACCAGCTATGAGATAAGTAGCCTAGTAAAGGAACACTTACTGAGACAACTATCGAGCAGGCAATCGCGAACTACTGACTGACTGTAAGCGACAAATCTATGTATACGATCTCACTATGTAGTAGAACCTGACACCGCCGAGACAAAGTTCACATGGAATATTCTGGGAACTCCTGGACTACAATAGGAACCCCAGATTATTCTGGAAACAATCCTGCCGACGACGCCATTTTTGTGACAGCTAGAAAAGAAGAGGAAGAAGAGAGAGTGAGGGAGGAGAGAGAGGAGAGAAAGAAGAGGGAATTGAGGGAATGATATAAGATAAGTGAAGCCTAAAAGTTCGTTCCTCAGTCGAACTCTGCCTACTACACACTACCTTTGATAGTGAAGAAAGAGGGAGAACAAGGGAGAGAGAGAGAGAGAAGGAGAAAAAGGATGAGAGTAAGGGATACGACAGATAGAGGTTCGTGTCTCCGCGTGAGAACAATAGTTAATTACTATTGCACCATCAATGTCTCGTGGTGTATGTTATCAGGTTATAGTAGAGAGGTACAGCCTCATAAGGTCTCTAAGCTACTCTAAATTATATTACTTCAGACTGACAAGTCGAAATAAAAGGCAACTCAAACATATTTATTTTCTTCTGAACAGTAACAGAGTGACAATCTACAGCATAATCACATAAAGTAACCAGTACATGCATTGAAGACACATCTACGTATAATCGACTCCAAAAAACAACACAATACTGCATGACGCCACAAGGGGGGGGGGTAGATAATGTAATAAACTATACAACCAGATGTTAGGGAATTATTACCTACTATCACCTCCTAACCGCATGAAGAAAAGGACTAAATCTAGGAATTACACCGGCCTTTGTTTCATAACTATCTCTCCGTAGGCTTATCAGTGGTACATGTATTCAGCCCAAACACCCATTGATCCACAGATTGATCCATCAATCCATATACCCAGGGATCTAATTCGCTCCCATCCAACTTGTTCAGCGGGTAACTGTTTACCCAGACAATGTCTGAAACATTATAAAACAATACCCGTGAGTTTTATGTGAGAATAAACATTAGTCTTTCACTACCTACAAATTCCTTAACACCTATCGCTTCTTTATCTATACTAGTATTAGTATATCTTAGCCATAACATAAATTAAGAACCTTATTGTGAACACATATGTTTAACTAATATTATTATCGCCTATTTCCCGACGCGCCGCCTACAGCCAACATTAAGTATTTAACCATTCACCCGAAGATCTGAACTCGCTGTCTGTACCACGCCGGGCCAGCCTAACTACACCTTAGCTACACAACCGCAGAAGCGCGACCTCCTTTCACCTATGTCCAGCTAACAAAAGACACGCATTCTTTCCTGCGCCCGCCCCGTCTCTGGCCAACGATCTCACCTGCCCCTATTGTCTGGTTGACCTAGTGATCGCGAGTGCCTGGCTATCTTCTTCTGTCGTCTGCTGTGTTTATATTCTTGCAATACTGCCATCTCTTCGTATTTACATGCACTTGCACTAGCCTAGTTCTCATTAATCTTGTAGGCTAATGGCTCAGTTTACATGAACATATACAGTTTATCCACACTCTGCTTATCTCTCCGATTAATATGACTCCCAACACTATAGACCAGCCATTTATATATACGTAATTTGCAGGACGTCGCATCCAATCCTAATCCTTTGTCGACTGCTCATAATTATTCGGTAAACTTACCTACAGTAGTTTGCTATAGCTCTCTAAACTAAGATACTTGATTATAATATACAATTAAACTAAGTCTTATGTCAACTTACATTCTTCTTCTGTCGTCCAGTTGATTATCTGGGTCCCATATTTGAAATGCGATTGCTTTCTTCAACCTCGTTTGCCGTGGATCCCACCACCGGTTTCCAGTTGTATTTGACAGTCTCCTGTGTGGTTCCAACCGCAGTGTCCCTGGTTATGGTCGTCCTGTGTGACGTTTAGCCATCTACTGCAACTAACGAGCGGTCTCCTTTGCTGGCGGTCCTCTTAACTCAAGTGGCTTTCTTGCACTTTAACGACCCTCGGACTCTGCGTGTCTTTCCCTTCTTTGGCTTATCTGCCTTGGGTAGGTTCCGTTCACAGATCCTTAGTCGCTCTCACTCCTATCAGTGATTCAGACGAATTCTAGCATGGGCGCTTGTCCGTCTTCCTTCACTTCCTCCTCCTACAGATACTATACAGACTTGGGCACGGATTAGCCACAATTTCTGAAGTCCTGTTACTATGTTCCATGGGCTGCCCCAAGAGGGCTCAGCCCCTTGCCGCTCCCGGAGTCCACTATTAACTGTCCTCTCTCCTGCTCGACTCCTCTAACTGACTGGATCCTCAAGTATATATTACTTCTCGAGTTGGCGCCTTTCTAGAATCACGTGACGTCGCTGTCCCTTGTCATCCAATCAGTACTTAGCGTACCCTGCTTCAATTTGCATACTACCAACATATCATTAACCCAAATCTACATTGTCTCTGAAGTTCATGGTCCTGAGTTTATCGTCCTTGTTTGAGTTCATGCTCTTTAAATTAGATTTCCCAGCTCAAGCACATTCCCACTGCTATAAATCTGCCCCTCCGTTGTATTCCTTGCCCAAACTGACAGTTCCCCACAAAGCCTCTGCTACGTTTGGCTTCATGTTTCCTGAATTTCTCATTCCACTAACAACGACAGGTAAACTCTCGGTTAGCAGGCCGTGATCAAGTCAGCGCCCGGTCACTAACTAATTTTGAACTTATACTGGTTGGTGAACTTTCTGTCTCAAAATCATTCCAGTCATTGCCCTCTAGTAAACTGAGGCAGTATGTGAAAACCACTTTCCCTACTGTCTCACTAACCTCTTCTTTGCCATTCATTGCATGTTATTTCGAGAAGCTAAGGTAGCTTTGTGGCTTGTATCACAAATAGTTTTCTCGGTGGTCATGTGTTCCAATCCCGATTGTTGCGTGGGTTTTGTTTTCTAAATTGTCCTGGGCTCCCAGGTCCGACCCAGCCTAAAATGAGTACCAGCAAATGTCGTGGGAAGTAAAGGCAGCCGGGTTCTTGTCGAATTTAATATGATAAAGGGCATTTTAAACATTCATCTCAAAAACTGATATACTGAGATAACCAGGTCACGTATATTAAAACTTGCACATTTCATGAAAGAGGTCGCAAGACTGGAAAACCACGTCAATTTTCAATTGAAAATTCTTCATCGTACGGTCTTAATGTACAACAAAGTTTAATTTAATCAATTCCTTGGATAAATTTGATCCGCTCATCCCTCACCAGTCTGCCATTATAAGACGAGTTGTGCTCTTTGGTTTCTGTTATACCATTATCCCCGCCCTTCAGGTTCAACCTCAGAAGAGAAGTTAAATTAGAGCCCTCCCGTTTCTTTACATTGTCTCTATTACAATTGGTTATAGATTGACTCTGTCTCTTAGACAAATTGTATTTTCACTTGCACTTCCCGAACATCATCCATCGAGTGTCGGTGGGTATAAAACACACGGAGTCAGCACCATATACCTTATTCCCCTCAAGACATGCAAATGAATCCTTTACTTTTTTATTTTTATTTTGGGAGCCACGATAGCGTAGTGGCTAGACGCTGGCATGTCGGTGCGGTGGTTATGGGATTGATCCGTACCGGAACGGATTCGAGATTTAAACATTGACCTGGACTCCAAGGTCGATTTAGCCTGAAATGGTTACCAGAAATGTTTGAGGAAATACAGGCGGCTGGAAAATACACCCTATACTGCGTCACGACGATACCCATCCATGTGCTGGTATGTGGTGGAATGTTCTGTTATAAATTCATCTAAAACAAAGAACTGCAGCTTACTTTCACCAACAATGACCCAGTATTTACTCCGAAATATAAGGTTGGTAAAAGCGGTTTGTTAATAAAACGGGATTTCTTCTCGTAGCCGCTTGCTTGTCTTCGGTTCTATGCTGGAGAATTATTTTCAACAAGCAATCGTGGTCGGTAATTTGGCCAGGCCAAGCATGTTTAACTACACACAATCGTTATCATCCTCATCATCTTACACTTTTGCCGTCAAACGTCGTTGTGAGGTATAATTGACGTTTTGACGTCCGATGAGTGGCACTGAATAGTGTCAATCTGTATGGTTGTACAATGTATTTGATGTCGTCAATCCATATTCCGTGCGACTTCTTCTTGCGTTCGTATCAGATCGTCTTTGGCGTAGCGCCAGTTCTGGTAACTGATGGTTTTCCATTATAACGAAATGAGCAAACTATTTGGTCTTCTGCCTTTCAGTATATATGGCACAATATTTCTCTCCCACTGTCTGACTGATAACATCATTTCATATTCGATCTCGGCTGATTAAGCTAGCAACTTTGTTCACGCATCTCATCTGGCAGACGTTTACAGTCCGTTAACTTTGCGCATGCGTGATGTGGATAATATCCAAGCCTGGCATTGGTAAGAGTAATTTATTATCTGCCGTTTTGTCGACAATTAAATTTTGACGTTTCAGTATCGGTGTCAGCTGATGTAGAAGCGCACTTGTTTTGTGATATAACTACACAAATACTTACGGGAAAGAGCATACACAGTAAGACCGACTTACTAAACAAACAAGGCATGTCCTTTGCAGGTCGTGACAATCAACCCCAGGTTTATTTTCTAAGCAATGTTTGTCATTGCTTTCTGAACGGGAAGTTAGCGTTTAAGTCCAACTTAATGCCTGTACAGGGAACGAACCCTTAACCCCACATCGGCAAACCGGAAGTTTAAGAAATAGACTCTTATCCTTTCGGACAGTGACATTTGAAGTATAGAAAAACAACAAAACAATAGTATACGCCATTGTAGGTTTAAGAGATTCACCCGTGCAAGAAATATGAAAGAATATAACAATGTAGAACACAATGATTAATTCGACACTCCTGTTTCAAGCTAATTGTTCATCCACTTAATTTTGTTAAGATCTGAAGTGTAGTATCCTCAACACCGGATCTTTTTGAAGACGAGGCCCGCGTTCTGCTGGAGGTATGTTTAAAATTTGTCAATAAAGTGAGCTATGAGTAGACCACGCTATATGCTGTACATTTACTGAACTTTCCTAGTCATTATGAGTAGATTATGCTATAGCATGTTCAGTTACTGAACTTTCATAGCTGTTATGGGTAGATCAGGCCACATAGTCTGTACAGTAGATCACTTCCATAGCTAGTAGTAAGTACAGTAGATCACTTCCATAGTCTGTACAGTAGATCACTTCTATAGCCTGTACAGTAGATCACTTCTATAGCCTGCACAGTAGATCACTTTCATAGCCTGTACAGTAGATCACTTCTATAGCCTGCACAGTAGATCACTTTCATAGCCTGTACAGTAGATCACTTCCATAGACTGTACAGTAGATCACTTCCATAGCCTGTACAGTAGATCACTTCCATAGACTGTACAGTAGATCACTTCCATAGACTGTACAGTAGATCTTCCATAGACTGTACAGTAGATCACTTCCATAGACTGTACAGTAGATCACTTCCATAGCCTGTACAGTAGATCTTCCATAGACTGTACAGTAGATCACTTCCATAGACTGTACAGTAGATCACTTCCATAGACTGTACAGTAGATCACTTCCATAGACTGTACAGTAGATCACTTCCATAGCCTGTATTGTAGATCACTTCCATAGACTGTACAGTAGATCACTTCCATAGACTGTACAGTAGATCACTTCCATAGACTGTACAGTAGATCACTTCCATAGACTGTACAGTAGATCACTTCCATAGACTGTACAGTAGATCACTTCCATAGACTGTACAGTAGATCACTTCCATAGCCTGTATTGTAGATCACTTCCATAGACTGTACATTAGATCACTTCCATAGACTGTACATTAGATCACTTCCATAGCCTGTATTGTAGATCACTTCCATAGACTGTACATTAGATCACTTCCATAGACTGTACAGTAGATCACTTCCATAGACTGTACAGTAGATCACTTCCATAGCTAGTACAGTAGATCACTTCCATAGTCTGTACAGTAGATCACTTCTATAGCCTGTACAGTAGATCACTTCTATAGCCTGCACAGTAGATCACTTTCATAGCCTGTACAGTAGATCACTTCTATAGCCTGCACAGTAGATCACTTTCATAGCCTGTACAGTAGATCACTTCCATAGACTGTACAGTAGATCACTTCCATAGCCTGTACAGTAGATCACTTCCATAGACTGTACAGTAGATCACTTCCATAGACTGTACAGTAGATCTTCCATAGACTGTACAGTAGATCACTTCCATAGACTGTACAGTAGATCACTTCCATAGCCTGTACAGTAGATCTTCCATAGACTGTACAGTAGATCACTTCCAGTAGACGTAGTACAGTAGATCACTTCCATAGACTGTACAGTAGATCACTTCCATAGACTGTACAGTAGATTCACTTCCATAGACGCTGTATTGAGACTCACTTCCATAGACTGTACAGTAGATCACTTCCATAGACTGTACAGCTAGATCATTCATAGACTGTACAGTAGATCACTTCCATAGACTGTACAGTAAGATCACTTCCATAGACTGTACAGTAGATCACTTCCATAGACTGTACAGTAGATCACTTCCATAGACCTGTACAGTAGATCACTTCCATGCCTGTATTGTAGATCACTTCCATAGACTGTAATTAGATCACTTCCATAGACTGTACTGTAGATCACTTCCATAGACTGTATTGTAGATCACTTCCATAGACTGTACAGTAGATCACTTCCATAGACTGTACAGTAGATCACTTCCATAGCTACTGTAACAGTAGATCACTTCCATAGACTCGTACAGTAGATCACTTCCATAGCCTGTATAGTAGATCACTTCCATAGACTGTACAGTAGATCACTTCCATAGCCTGTATAGTAGATCACTTCCATAGGACTGTACAGTAGATCACTTCCTAGACTGTAGCAGTAGATCACTTCCTAGACTGTACAGTAATCACTTCCATAGACTGTACAGTTAGATCATTCCATAGCCTGTACAGTAGATCACTTCCATAGACTGTAGCAGTAGATCACTTCCATAGACTGTACAGTATGATCACTTCCATAGACTGTACAGTAGATCACTTCCATAGATCTGTACAGTAGATCACTTCCATAGACTGTAACAGTAGATCACTTCCATAGACTGTACAGTAGATCACTTCCATAGCTGTACAGTAGATCACTTCATAGACTGTACAGTAGATCACTTCCATAGCCTGTACAGTAGATCACTTCCATAGCCTGTACAGTAGATCACTTACATAGACTGTACAGTAGATACTACTACAGTAATCAATTCAAATGACTGTACAGTAGGATCCTTCCATAGACTGTACAAGTAGATCACTTCCATAGACTGTAAGTAGATCACTTCCATAGACTGTACAGTAGATCACTTCCATAGACTGTACAGTAGATCATTTTACATAGACTGTACAGTAGATCACTTCCATAGACTGTACAGTAGATCACTTCCATAGACTGTCAGTAGGTTCACTTCGAGCTGTAAAAGTAGATCACTTCCATAGTCTGTATTGTAGATCACTTCCATAGTCTGTATTGTAGATCACTTCCATAGTCTGTATTGTAGATCACCCCTATAGCCTGTACAGTAGATCACTCATAGACTTCATAGACTGTACAGTAGATCTTCCTAGACTGTACAGTAGATCACTTCCATAGACTGTACAGTAGATCTTCCATAGACTGAAAGTAGATCACTTCCATAGACTGTAAGTAGATCTTCTTTGGTACAGTAGATCACTTCCATGACTGTACATAGATCACTTCCATAGATGTACAGTAGATCATTTCCCATAGACTGTACAGTAGATCACTTCCATAGACTGTACAGTAGATCTTCCATAGATTGTACAGTAGATCACTTCCATTGTACAGTAGATCACTTCCAAAACTGTAGTAGATCACTTCCATAGACTGTACAGTAGATCACTTCCATAGACTGTACTAGATTTTAGTTTTCATCTTCCATACTGAAAGTAGATCACTTCCATAGACTGAAAGTAGATCACTTCCATAGACTGTACAGTAGATCATTTCCCATAGACTGTACAGTAGATCACTTCATAGACTGTACAGTGATCACTTCCATAGACGTACATAGATCACTTCCATAGACTGTACAGTAGTTACTTCTAGTCTGTACAATAGATCACTTCCATAGACTGTCAGTAGATCACTTCCATAGCCTGTAGTAGATCACTTCCATAGACTGAAAGTAGATCACTTCCATAGACCTGTACAGTAGATCATTTCCCATAGACTGTACAGTAGATCACTTCCATAGTCCTGTACAGTAATCACTTCTTAGACTGTACATAATCACTTCCATAG